>ML681990.1:46143761-46466265 GCA_007922195.1 Podocnemis expansa | reverse complement strand
ACACACACACACACACACACACACACACACACACACACACACACACAGTCTTTGTGTGGCAATGAATTTTCATGTTTAGTATTTTAAAAGTTAATCTATGTTGTTACAGAGAAGATACCTTTAGTGCTACTTACATAGAAGAATTGGATATGCCCTCATTCTCAGCTATCTTCTTTCCTAGAACTCTGTTGTGGGAGCAATGAAGTAATTGAATAAAGGGTTACACATTTATGTGGGTACCTGGAATATCCAGAGTTACTAAAGCAGCTATTGAAAGAATAAACATGAGTTTTGGAAGGGAAATAAACCCTCATGCTTCAGGGGTTCAAGACATAAGAATGCATGAATGGCTGTAGTGGGTCAGACAAGTGGTCCGTCTAGCCCAGGATCCTGTCTTCCAACAGTAGCCAATGACAGGAGCTTCAAAGGGAATGAACAAAATAAGTAATCCTCTGTCATCCAGTCTCAGCTTCTGGCAAACAGAGATTAGGTACACTCAAAGCATGATGTTGAATTCCTGACCGTCCTAGTTGATACGCATTGATGGACCTTATCCTCCATGAACGTATCTAGTTCTTTCTTGAACTTTGCTATAGTTTTGACTTTCACAACATCCCTGGCAACGAGTTCCACAGACGACTGTACATTTGTGTAAAGAATACTTCCTTTTGTTTGTTTTAAACCTGCTGCCTAGTAATTTCATTGGTGACCCCTAGTTCTTATGTTAAGTGAAAGAATAAATATCATTTCCTTATTCACTTCCTCCACACCATTCATGATTTTATAGACACCTATCGTATTCCCTCTTAATCATCTCTTTTCCAAGCTGAGAAGTCCAAGTCTTTTTTAATCTCTCTTCATACCACTAATCTTTTTTGTTTTGTTTGTTCTCTCTATACCTTCTCCTGCTAAAATCTTCTTTTAAGATAGGGTAATCAGATCCACACAGAGTATTCAAGATGTGGGCATAGCACACATTTATACAGAGCCATTATAATAGCTTGTGTATTATTATCTAACCCTTTCCTAATGATTCCTAACATTCTGGTAGCTTTCTTTACTGCTGCTGTATCTTGAGTGGATGTTTTCAGAGAAATATCCACAATGACTCCAAGATCTCTTTCTTGAGTGGTAATGGCCAATTTAGACCCCCATCATTTTTGTGAGATCCCTTTGTAAATCTGCAATCTGTGTTAGACTTAACAGTCTTGAGTGGTTTTGTATCAACTGCAAATTTTGCCACTTCATTGTATATCCCCCCTCTCCATATCATTTATGAACATGTTGAACAATATTGACCCCATTTGGGGACACCACTATTTATGTCTTTCAACTCTGAAAACTGGCATTTATTCCTTTAATTTCTTCCCTATCTGTTAACCAGTTACTGATCCATGAGAGAATGTTTCCACTTATCACATGACTGCTTAAACAGCCTCTGTGGTAGGTGGAAACTGTCTCTGGAGGCACAGTTAATCCCAATTTGCCTACTCTGGTTTTCTTGCACCAATTTTGAAGCATTTGGTACTGTCCACTGGTCATGAGAGGACACTGAATTAGATAGACCAGTACAGCAACTCCTAGGAATCTATTGACCTTATCCAAAGAGGTGTGCAGTACTCACAACACTCATTGAAATTAAAGAGCGTTGCACACACTCAGTACCACATTGGATTAGGTTCTGATGCCTTGCCATTTGAACTCAAAAGTTTAGTATTTTTGTAATAGTAAAATATATAGAGAAGTAGTCTAACTCCTCCCAAGTATTTAACTTCCAAATTCAACTGTTAAGACTTTTATGTAGGTAACCCTTTCTGAATGGGTAGAAATCACCCTTTTATAGCACTGTACTCCATCCCTACCAATGCCATTTTAGACAAATCAAATGGTAGTTTTGTTAAATTATGTATTACTTGGGGCTAAATAAACTGAATGAGGACAACATTCTTTTCTGGGATCCACACAACTATGCTCAGCTTTATTAATCTGCTCTCCCTACATGTGTGAAGCTCCAAGTGATGTTAGTGGGAGCTCCGCACATTTTCAGAATATATAGAATTGAAATTGAGTACTACCTCATAGGTCTAAGAGAATTTTGTGCCCAGTGGTTTCACTGAGTTTGATTAAGTGTCTGTGGCAGGTATACAAAGTAAGAGTGTTTGCTTCCACTTGTCTGGAACTTCCCAAATGTTCTAAGACAATGGGAATCAACAGTAAGGGGCCAGTGATCTCCTCAGCCAGTCTTTTAAGCCTCTTGCTTGCAAGTTCTCTGGACCTGCTGATTAAAAATATCTAACTTGAATATTTTAACATTCTCCTGAGACAGCAATAGAATGGAAAGAGTATTATCATCAGCAGTATCATCTGATGAGACTATACCAGCTATTTACCTATGTTTTTATCTGATTATATCCTGGTATTACAAAACATGCGGTTGCTTTTCATACAGCGAAAAAGTTGCTGAAAGACCTTGAGATAGAACATTTTATTTTCTTTAAAAAAATTATGATGACATAATTATTTATATAAGTCATAGGTGGCTTGTGAACAGCCCGTTCAGGGAGGCTAGCCCCAGCCCCATCCCTTCCACGCACGGCCACACCCCTTACACCCCTCTCCTGTCAAATCCCTGCCCCAAGCAGCCCAAGCACCAACCAGGCTGTCCAGGTTGTCCTAGCACCAAAGTGCTTCAGCACCAGTGCCAGGGACCCTGAGCACCCCCTGAGTCTGTGGCCCAGCATTTCCTGCCCCATCCAACCCCAGCCTAGCCCCAGAATGGCTGTCCTGTGCTGTCCCCCTTCCACTGCAGGCATGCTAGCCTGGCTTGTCCTCTAGCACCAGTGCAGACTCAACCCAGCCCCAGGGCTAGCAGCTCTGCCACAGCCTGCAGAGTGCCACTGACTGGCGCTTCTCTATGTCCCATCGCCAGCCCTCCACAGAGCTAGCCCACCACTGCTGCTGGATTGCTGGTCAGATCTGCCCCAGTCTAAGTCATAGACTTTGTTCACCTCAAAAATGAAATATTGTTGGGTGTGTGTATATTATGGCGTGTTCTTATATTACTACTTCCTCATTTTTTATTTGCCATGGTACACTGAAACTAAGATTTAGAGCAAATTCAGTTTCACACAAAGTTCTTTCAAAATGTGCATCTTCTATCTAATAGCTTAGTGTGAGTAAGCATTGCTGTTACTATATGTTTCCTGTGCCTCAGGGGTGGATTGTTTGATCTACAAGATGAGGCAGGCTGGCGGGGATGTGCTTCAGCCAGAACAGGGCTGCCATTCTCCACTATTTTCATAAATGATGAATGGGGAAAGCATCCTTTCATATATTTGGCTCCAGACACACAGTGAAATGTTCCTTGGTTGTTCATGTTGGTATAAATCAAACTCTGGATTCATTTGTACCCAATAAGAGAAACGGACTTTTAATCTAAAATTATAATAGGTTCACTGTGCACTGTTGATTTATGACATAGCTAATTCTGTTGAATCTCTCTATCACAGAAGAGAAATTCAGAGAACACAGGTTCTGGTCTGTTCTCTCTCATGGAAGTTCCAATGTAAGTTCTGTACACAAAGGGGATGCAGATTTGGATCTATTGCTTGTTGCCCTCTTGTTCTGAACAGTTAATTACCTCCATGGTTGCTTTCATGAATGTACCCACAGCAGAGCCAATGCACTGCAATATAGATTTCAGTTGCCTGCCACATAGCTACCGCAGCTAAGCATGTTCTTTAAGAAGCCTTAAAGATGAGCTCTATGTGTGGAACTTATTGTTAACTGGTTAGATTAAATTTCAGCAAAGGCCTTGTTGTTGTGCTGAATTGCATGTTTTATAATTACTCTATGAACCTCGTACTCTGTATGGTTGGGTAACTTTAAATATGACCTAATTATGGCACTTTGAAAATATTAATTGAAAAAAATTGTGCAGTATTTATAGTCCAGCGGTAACAGAAGTTATATGCAATTTCTGATGCTGTCAAACCACAACAGCTCTAACAATACTGTTCCTCTCTGTTTTGTAAAAAGTACTGTTTTATTCATTCATTTATAGGCACGAAAAGTAACGAAAACAGGTACAGAACTGATATCTCTCAGTCCCAGACTGAACTGGAATTGTAGAAGAATGCCACAAGATAAACAAACTGGCTGGCAGTTTGTTTAATAGGCTCCTGAAAGGAACAATGGCTCTTTCAGGAAGACGCTTACACTTTAGCTAGTTAAGGACAGCTGATAGGAAGCAGACAGACTTATGGACCTGCTGATAGCTTAGTATTTGCATGTTAGAAATGTTATCATGAGCTGTTGGATGCCTTCAGACACTAGAAGCTTAGCTTATGGCCTGGTGCAGAGTCCTTCAGCAATAGAAAATAAAGATGCAATTCTGATTATTCACCTCAAAGTGGTATTACCTCATTTTGAAAAAATTAAAGAATATGGATAGTCAGAGGTTAGTTGAAATTACACTGCCTTGCACTCCACTGTGCATAAATTACTCTAGCACAGATGCTCTACTCTCTCTTCATAACTAAGTGGACATAAGTAGGTCTAAGGAAATCTGAGCCTAACTCATCAGAGGTCTGTGACTGGTTTGAGTTGGCTATGCTAGCACAAAGGGATTGCCCAGCAGCAGTTATAAGGCCTCCAGAGTTGTCCCCCTGCCCTCCCTTACTCTGCACACCTATCAGCAGGGAGTATACTGAAGGGGGTAAAAGGGGAGAAGTAGAAAATGTGACCAGAGCTCAGTCAGCCACAAGATACTGAAACATAATTTGCCTCTTCAGAGTCCCTCTACCAGTCACACCACAAGGATGAACTGGCCTTTCTGAGACAGAAGGAGTTTAATTTGTATGTCACCTCTGAATCTGATCCCATGTCTGAAATCCCATTGCATGACAGCCCTGAATGTTTGCTGGAACGTGACTCAATTCTACCTGAACATCTTTATCGCCCACTGCAAAATGGTATGCAACTTAAACAGCAAGTCTGGCACATCAGAGTATCTTGTGGCTTCTGGTTAGCTTTGCAGCTCCCTAAAAATACCAGAGGCATTAGGTAAGATCAGATGTGTTGTTAGGTAACATTTGGTTAACTTTAAAAGGCTATTCATCACAGTAGGTTCTCTTCATCTGATGTGAAATTTTCCTTTTATCTTTAGTTTTTAAAAAAAGGTTTTGGAACAGCTTAATGCATATTTTTTTAGCAAAAACATCTATTAATAGCATTACAGTAAATTCAAGGTTTTAGACATACCTTATATCATTCTTACAAAGCTTTTATCCAGTATATGATATGGTAGAGTTTGCTTTTCATTTCATATTTGCAGACAATAATTAAAAGTTAAGGGAAACACAAAGACCTTGTAGTAATAAGGTAAGCTAGACTCCCTAGCACTGAAATTAAATGAAGTCAAATCATTGTCCCATATAATTGTTGTTTCGTTCCCTCAACTCCAGTTTATCATTCATGAAGGTCTTCTCCCAAATCAAATTTTTTGCAGACTTTTTTCTTCTCATAACTGTGTTACTGCCACTCAATGCCATTTGCCAGAGACAGAGTGAAGGATCTTAAAAATAGCAAGCAGCAGTTAATGTAATTAGACAGCAGTTATGGACAGATGGCTCAAGCCCTGTTTGCTCTAAAGTCTCTTCTGAGTACCTGCTGAGAATTCCAATCTGCCTGTGTGTTCTGATAAAGCTGAAAGGAGTTCCCCGGACCACCTGTAGTCTTAGTAGAAGACAGTGGAAAGCCCTTGCAAATGCTCTCAGATAATGGTTCAGCATGCTAGAGTCTAATCCCTTCCCTAACAAGGATTTTATTCAGGCCTTCCCAAAGATTACAGAAGGTCTGGTTCCTCAGAATCCTTTCTAATGAAAACAAGGGTCTCCTGCTTTCAGAGGTCACGTTCTGATTACAGCCCTAGAGAATTTAGAGGTGGCTTTGGATCCTCACTCTGGACCTATGTTCAACTGTGGATCATACAAATAAGACCACAAGTAAACTTTTCGCAGCTCACAGTTAGAGTGATTGGTCCATTCGCCTTGTCTAATCTATTTCAAAATCTCAAGAAAGAAAAACTAGTATTTACAAATTTAAAAAGCTAACTGTATGAATTTTTTATATATATAAACTCTTCAAATGCTTTGGTAAATGATACTGGATAATTGACTATTTACATAATTATAATCTGCAACACACACATTTAAATAAAAGCCATTGGAGGTGCTTTTTAACTCATCCGGGAGAACCATAAACACTTCAGCGTTGGTGGCTACTGTTTGAGAATGTGAGGGGGGTTTTTTTGTTTGTTTGTTTGTTTTTACATCTCAGGACCTATGCCAATTTACATTAGTTGAGGAGTGGGCCAGCAAAATACAAATCTTTTTTGCCCTCTTCCGAGCTCAAAGGAGCCCCTGATCCTGCAGAAATGTATGGAAGATCACAATATCATGGGGAGTAATCCCATTGAATTTGATAGGATTACTCACAGTCCATAAAATTAAATGCTTGTCTTTGGAGAATTGGTACCTATATTGATAATAAAGGCAAAAAAGTCCCAGAATTTCACAGTGTACTGTTGCAGGACAGTGTTTTTAATTCCTTTGCAGGACTTGCAAGTTCTTTACATTTACTTTTTAAAGCTCAAATAGTATAGACAATCACAGTCAGTTTTATTGAGAAGCCCCAAACCTCAGTGGATAGCCATTACTAGTGCTCAGAGGAGGAAAATGGTATTATGAGCATAGTCTTGATCTTAAGGTAAGTGAGAGACTCAAGGTCTGGTCACACTACACACTTAGGGCTTGTGTATACAGGTGGGAGGATTGTAATTTGATTTTAGGCTGTTGAATTACAAAATTCACAGGAGGCTGATCACATTCGGCATATGGCTCCAGGCTCTTGTGTCCTTACTGGTCATCCTTACTTTTTCTTGAAATGTGTTGCACTGTAGGTAGCTATCCCACAGTGCAACAAGGTGCAGGGACTTGTGGGGAGGCAGTCGTTCTTCCATGATAGCATATATCACATTGATGTATGAGCAGATGAATGACCTCATGATGGAGTAGCTGGTTTGATTAGGTCCTGTGATGGCTCCAGTGTAGATATGTGGGCAGAGCTGGCAGTGGAGTTTGTTGCAGGGATAGGTGCCTGCCTTAGTGTGGCTGGTGAGTATCGATTTAAGATTGGGGGCTGTCTGTAAGTGAAGAGAAGTCTGCCTCCTAAGGCTTGAGACAGTGAGGGATCCTCCTGAAGTATAGGCTGTAGATCCTTGATGATGTATTGCAGAAGCTTGATGTGGGGACTGTAAAGTGGTGATAGGTGGTGTTCTGTTATTTTCCATCTTGTTCTTGTCCTGTAGTAGTTGACTTCTGGGTACTCGTCTGGCTCTGTCAATTTGTTTCCTCATTTCCTCAGGTGGGTATTGCAGTTTTAAGAATGCTTGCTAGAGATCCTGAAGGTGTCTGTCTCTGTCTGAGGGATTGGCGCAAATGCAATTATATCTTAGGGCTTGGCTGTAGACAATGGATTATGTGGTGTGTCCTGGATGAAAGCTGGAAGGATGTAGGTAACTGTAGCGGTCAGCAGGCTTCCAGTATAGGGTGGTGTTTATGTGTCCATCAGTTATTTGTACAGTAGTGTTCAGAAAGTGGATCTCCTGTGTGGACTGGTCTAGGCTGAGTTTGATGATGGGAGTGGAAACTGTTGAAATCTCAGTGGAATTCTTCAGGGGTCTTCTTTCCTTGGGTCCAGATGATGAAGATGTTGTCAATGTAGCTTAAGTAGAAAAGTGGTAGTTGGGGACAAGAGCTGAGGAAGCATTGTTCTAAAGCAGCTATAAAAACGTTAGCTTACTGTGCAACCATGTGGGTACCCATAGCAATGCCATTGACTTGAGGATATAAATCATCTTCAAATCTGAAACAGTTGTCGGTGAGTACAAAGTCACAAAGTTCAGTCATGAGGTGTGCCATGACATCATCTGGGATAGTGTTCTTAACAGCTTATAATTGCTTTTTATGTGGGATGTTACACCAACACCTTTACACCAACATCCCACACAAAGCATCTGATGAAGTGAGATCTCTCCCACGAAAGCTCCTGTGACAAACAGGGGCATCGTTGGCCCAAAAAATGTTTCTGTAAGTTCCCACATCTTCAAACCATCTGACAAAGTGGGATTTTCTCCCACAAAAGCTTGTGCAATAGATAAATTTGTTACTCTTTGAGGCTATGTCTACACTAGCAAATTAGTTCAAATTAAGGAGCCTTAATCTGAACTAATTTGAACCCTGTCTCCACTCGGCTTTGCCTAGTTCAAACTAAACTTTGCTAAAATAGCAACCTTAGTAAAGCTTAGTTTGAAATAGAAAAGCTTAGTTCGAATTAGTTAGTTCGACTGGTTAATCTGAATTTACTGCTTAGTTTGAACTTATGTGCATATTTAGCTTGAACTAGCACAATGCAGACATACTAGTTAGAACTAAAGTTTGAACTAGCAGTTAATTTGAACTAAGCAGAGTTCTTTTAGTTCCAACTAACCACGCTATTTTAGTTTGAACTGAAAAATTAGTTCAGACTAAGAAAACATGCTTAGTTTGAACTAACTTTTGAACCACTTAGTTCAGACTAACCAAGTCTGAACTAAGATTTTAGGTGTAGACATAGCCTAAGTGTTTTGCTGAACTAGACTAACATGGCTACCCTTGGTAACTTGTATACATGCAAGAAAAGAACAAAGAGTTCTGGAATAGATCCTGGAACACAACAAGGTACAATTTCACTGCTCTCTTGCTATGTGGATCTAAATTTGAATTGCAGATTTTGACCGTGCTACACCACTTGCAGGGGTGGTATTATCAGGTCAAATTACAGAATCATTTAATTTGAATTTACTGCTCTTACAGTGGAGACACAGGCTGCAGAAGGCCAAGGTAAGCAGCATAACATTGACCTTCTCTGTCGGTGTAGACCAGGGTTCTGATCGATGTAAGCTTGGCTTTGCTGATATAGGTACCTCTCTACATCGATTTAGTAACGCTACCTTGCAAGCAGCACAGAGTCAATGTAATTAGGCCATCACAGTGTCAGTGTTGACTTACACTGACTGTTATCGGTATTCAGAAGCTATACCACAATGCCCGCCACTGAGGATACAATTGATACAAACACTCCTGTTGGGGCACACACCTCCACCACAAGGAGCCAAGTGTACACACACACACAAGCAATTAAATAAAGCAGTGGCTCTATGCTGATGTAAATTATGTCAACATAATTCTGTAGAGTAGACATGACCTGTGGTTTGGTCCTTAGCTATGTTAAAGACTTCTATATGTGATCTTAACGGAAGTCATGAAACTGCACTGTCTCAGTTTCCCTTTCTTGCATGTTGGGGAGTGTTGTTAAACCACATCAGTTAGTGAACAAGGAACCCTCTGCAGTGTTCCTTCTAAGCTGCGCAGGAAGGCAGGCGCGCAGCCCCCACCACTCACCCATGCAGGGAACAATGCCAGCTGTGCACAGCTGGCAGCCATGGCCACTACCTGCAAGAATGCTTCCCCAAGCTGGGATTTTTTAAAACTCCCACCCAGAGCAAGCTCAGTCAGAGCATGTTCTGGGCAGGAGGAGCAGTCCATGGCCAGGGGAAAAAGGCAAGGGGAATTGGGGGAAAGATAGGGTTGGGCAAGCTGGGGGGACGATTGGGAGAGCAGGTGGGTAGGTTAGGGTGTGAGGAAGGGATTGGGCTGGGAGGGGGAGAAAACAGATGGGGGGATGGTGTTACCCTCCCAAATTGCCATGCAGTGAGCACCCTAACTTGCTCAGCTGCATCAGCAGCTTAGAGGGAACATGGGTCCTGTGGCACTTTCAAAGAGTAACAAATTCTAACATGGCTACCCCTTTGGAACTTACCAATTAATGAAACATGGACATCTGATAGGTGTTACATATGCATTAAGAATTATTATTTATTGTTGTGACCATATGACTATTTAAGTATCTAGTTTTATTAATCAATGCAGTTTTGTTGTTGCCTCATCAGTCCCAGGACGTTAGAAAGACAAGGTGGGTAAGGTAATATCTTTTGTTGAACCAACTATTGGTGATAGAGACAAGCTTTCAAGCTTACACAAAACTCTTCTTCAGGTCTGGGAAACTTAATGAGGGTGTCATAGCTAAATGCAAGGTGGAACTCACAGAGAGGAAGAAAGGAGGGAGAAAGCAACTGGGAGGCTGTTACTATATGATCAACACCCACCACAACACGTTTCAAGATCACTGGTCCTGCACATGCTTCTCACATGTTGTGTACCTCATCCACTGCACTCAACTCCCTAACAGCAACCATGTGGGTGAAATTGGACAATCGCTACACACTCAAATGAACTCACACAGGAAAATGTTAAAGACAAAAATCCCTATCACCTGCAGTGAACATTTTTCGCAAAGTGATCACTCTGTAGCTGACCTATCAGTCATCCTCCAAAAGATGAGCCTGAGAGCTTAAATTCATAACTTTGCTAAACACCAAACATCATGGCCTGAACAGAGACACTGGATTTATGGCTTATTACAACAATCTATAACCCAACTAACTGCCCCCCTTCCTTTTCTCCATGTGACTGGAAGGATGTTACCAAGCCACTTCACCTTGAATGGCCACTTGAAATATGTGTTAAACTACTTATGCTAAATAATCTGGTCCACTGTGGCTATGTCTACATTACAAAACTTAGTTCAGACTTCCTTAGTCCGAACTAAGCAGTTCCTGGTTAATTCAAACTAACCACGGGATAGTTCGGACTAACTGCAGCTTTATAGTTAGAACTAGCTGTGTCCTAGTTTGAACTAACTTTTTAGTTTGAACTACGTAATGGCTTAGTTTAAAATTTTTTAGTTCAAACTAAGCCATAGTCTGTGTCTACACTATGCTCAGTCTGGACTAACCAGTCAAACTTATTAGTTCAGACTAAGTTTTGTTTAGTTCAAACTGAGAGATTTCTTAGCTCGAACTAGGCAAGGCCTAGTGTAGACACGGACTAAATTAGTCTGAACTAAGCTTGCTTAGTCCAGTCTAATTGGCTAGTGTAGACATAGCCTGTGACACTGATTAAGGGCTGTCTACACTAGGAACTTGCATTGGCACAGCTGCACCAATGGAGGATGCTGATGTCATGCTTCAGATGAAGACACACTAAACCAGCAGAAGGGAACTCGCATGTCAGCTTAATAAATTTCACCTCTGCAATAGGTAGTAGCTATGTCAGTAAGAGGTTCCATCAACACATCTCTGTCTAGCCAGTGGTTATTATCAGAATAACTATGTTGCTCAGGGTTATTCACAGCCAGGAGAAACATAATCAGGGGCATCGCTGGTACCTGGCACAGGGGGCACGTGCCCTGAGTCCCGGCACCAGTGCCCCAAATTGCTGGGGTACCCCCAGCCTCTCCTGTCTACATCCCCAGCCAGGTATCTGGCACCAGGCCAGCCACAGCAGCTCCTGCCTCTCCCAGCCTGGATCGCCCA
The DNA here is from genome assembly GCA_007922195.1 of Podocnemis expansa. NCBI lineage: Eukaryota > Metazoa > Chordata > Testudines > Podocnemididae > Podocnemis > Podocnemis expansa. The sequence goes on along the minus strand of ML681990.1, from coordinate 46,454,729 downwards.
TGGCAGCCCCGGCCTTGGGTGCCAGACTGGCAGTGGCAGGAGCCTGGGGCCCCGACTTCAGATTGGGGCCACAGGTTGGGGCCAGGCCTGGGCCCTGGGTCTTTCACTGGGGCAATGACACTCCAGGACATAATTATACCACAGTAATTTTGTAGGTTAGACAGCACTAAGTTTCCCGGAGCTGAAGAAGAGCTGTGTGTAAGCTTGAAAGCTAGCTTCTCTCTTTCACCAGAAGTTGAACTAATAAAAAATATTACCTCACCTCACCCACCTCATCACTCTAGTTTTATTAAAATTAATATGAAAATAGCCACATATTTTAGCTTTTCATCAAGGAATTAGTGTATGACTGGTAAAAGTCAAAATAGCAAACACACACGGCAGCTTCATCTAGCATGCAAGTGTGAAATAACTGAACAAGGAAAATCTGATAACATAGGCAAAGGATTAACAGGGGTTTTAGCTGAATTTCCAACTGCTCTGCCTCCTCTGCAACTCTCCATCTCTTCAGAGATAAAAGATTATGGTTGCTAGGACAACTGGACTAAAAAAGGAAAAAGAGGTAAACTTTGTCTGATTTAGTTTCCTAAGATTTTCAAAGCACTGCTGGGCCAGAAAGCTTGGCCTAAACATGATTACGAGAGATTTGCAATTTACTTAACTAAACTCATTTTAATTCACAGTCATGCCTCACATATTGAAGCTGACTCTTACACCTAGCTGCACTGTTGTTAATAAATAACGATGTTTTAAAATTCATAGACCAGCATTACAATCACACACAGGCCAGATGTTCTAAGACAGGGGTGTCCAACCTTTTTGGGTGAGGGGCCATATTGCAATTCTTTTCTCCATCGGGAGGCCAGTGAGAAAAGTTTTGATAGATAAGACATATACATCCATCTATAAACTTTAATAAAATAATGATTTGTGTGATATTTGGCATTGCTTTTGCTTGCACTGAGTACAGAGGACAAGGGGGTGGGGATATCTGTGTGAAGGGGCAAGACAGCTTGGGGAGCAAGGCAGGACAGGGGAGCATGGCAGAGGAGGGGAGGGGAAGTATGGTGAGGTGGGGGAGCAGAGCAGCTAGGTGGCAGGACTCAGTTACTTCCTGACAGGGACCCCACCAACTCTGCTCTTCTCACTCGCTGAGAAGCACTTCTCAGGGAAATCCAGATCCTGAACAACTGTCTGGCCACATCATGCCTCCCTGCAGCCCTGCACAGAGTGGGAAATTGACAAGAACCCTAGCCAGCCCCAGCTCCCATGCTCTTTTGGCAGCACCCCACGGGCCAGATGAAAGCCCTTGCCGGGCCAGAGTTCAGCCCCAGACCACAGGTTGGACAAGCCTGTTCTAAGACATGCACTTGTACAAGAAGGAACTGGGCCCATATGCATTTACAGCAAGCCTATACATACAGTATAAATCCATGCATAAACTACACACACATCTGTTGATAGGTATGTGTCTTTGTGTGTCTCATACATATACTCAGACACATATAATGGACCAGGTTGTCATTTTTGCTCCAGCCCCTTTGCACAAATCAGGCAAGGAGGAAGTGTGAGTAAGGGACATGATAAGGAAGAAAAGAAAGCCTGGTGACAGGACTCTAAGTCAGGGGTCTCAAACACACAGCCCGGGGGCTGCATGCAGCCCCTAAAGCTATTTCCTGCAGCCTGCAGTGACACGACCATTACCAATACTTTCAATATCATTGTATGGAAAGGTTTCAGGGGTGCGGGCGTTGGGCTACCATGCTAAGCCTCATGTGGCCCTCATGGGGATTTGAGTTTGAGACCCCTGCTCTAAGTCATGTCAATCCTCCACTGGTGTAAGAGCTAACAGGAACAAAATGCCACCAATCAGAGTTAGCGTAAACTATGTTAACTCATGTTCAAGGCAGAACCAACCAACAGAATCACAGGTCCAGATCTTTAAAGGTATTTAGGCTTCTAATTTCAATTGGTTGAAGTGAAAAGTTAGGAGTCTAAATAATTTTGAGTCTCTAGGCCAAAAAGCCTAACTAGCTACCTAGTGCTTACTCTGCTTCCACATGTGCTGGACCAGTGTATCTCTGTATAAGTATCTGCATACACATTCGTACTGTGTATTCACAACAGATTAAAAAAGGTTCACTATCTTTTTAAATAAAACCTATAGCAGAAAATGCTTTACCTGCTTTGATAAAGCTCTGATAATCCTTATGCTCTTATGCCATCTTTACACTTGAATTCATGCGCTTCACTCGCTTTAACTCTCTTCTCTTTACATTTAGGGTTTCAGGTTGCAGCCTCTATTCTTCTGGATGAGCAGTAGGTATCAGCTCTCCTTTCAGAACCCATCCATTCTGCTTCTTGAGTCCCTAGGGAATGATACAAGGTATTCCTTCTCCTCTGTCAATCCTGCAATACTTTGTGGATATGAAATACAATGAGCGTTATCTCAGGTCTCTGCCAGAGATAGGTACATGTCATCTCCCCAGTCATTTAAGGACTGATTCTGTTGCCAAGGAAGCATTTCAAGCCTTTCCCATCTGATGACTGAGCATCCAGGCATGCTTGATTTCAGTTGGAGCCCTAACACAATGGTAATAAATGGTGGCCCCACAACTATTAATAAAGAGGGTCTACCATTCACTCTTACTGTGCCTAACTATCTTGATTCTTGGCATTTATAGATACCACCCATTTCAACCACCCTGCACTGCAATTCACCTTTCACAGGCTACACGGCTTAGGCTGCCTCCATATTTGAATGCATGTCCTGCCAGGAACAGCTAGGTGCTGCTGGAAATCAGTCACCATGGCCATGCATAGCACTGTTCACTGGGTCAGATTAGATGTAAATCCAGGATGCAGAGGTGTCATGCAAATAGTGGGCAGTGAATAATTTATTCCATTAATTTATCCTTTTTACCCCATTCTGAGATGCCTCAGAATATTGTGATTTCCATCAGTTTTGGTCATTATTTAAAATTACTCCACAAATTTGTTTTTATCCTAGAGATTATAAGCAACTAAGCATTGGATGTTTGATCTATGTTGGTTAGTTCTAGCTCATCCTAGAAGTCACTAGGTATTGTGTTCCCTGGATTGTTGATTCTCCCGGGGGTAGCAACAGGAATTTGGTGAGAATTTGGGAACATTATTTTTTTAACTTGTTCTGGTCTTGCCCAAAGTACTGCACTCCTAGACAGGTTACTGTAGATTGCAGTATTAGTTGGGTGCTGATTTTAAATGTAATCGTCTTACATTCACACACATACACAGCCCAAACTGCCAAAGGTGAAGTCATACACTCACACAGATTCTTTCCAAACAGTCTGGATCAGGCACTATCAGTGGCCTTTGAATTACTCCTTTAACTCATGATGGGTCAAGGTGCTGGTACACAGTGGGTTTTGAATATGGCCCCTCCCTATTTCAGAGAAGTGATGACACCCAGCAGGCCAGTTGCAGAACCCACCTCTTCTGTCTCCCAGTCCTATGCTCTAATAAATCATAGTGCTTTGCCTGCTGACCCAGACTCATCCTTCTATCCTGCAGGCACACCCTAGAGGGGATTTCGGAGGACAACCATGGTAAGAAAAAAGCTGGAGCAGCTATGCTATCTAAAGACTAGTAGGAGCCAGTGAAGCCAGGCAGCAGTCCGAGGCTACACCTTGCCTGCTGTGGAGCTCTCAAGTGAGCCACAGGTTAAGTGGAACAAGTCTCTTTCATGCCAGGTAGTGATCCTCTCCTACCTCCAAGCAAGAATTCCTTGCTGTCACAATGGGCTGACAAGTGTATTATTACCCCTCCCCTAGGCAGGAGAATGGGACCATTGGACCCAAACACCTAACAGATCTGTGCATGTAGACCCCAAGGGATGCATGCACGGCTCTCATGGCAGGATCAGGACCTCAGCTTGTAGAGTTTGGGGATCCTTGGAGTTATTTATATAAAATAAGCATAAAATCAATAGCATTAAAAAGCTTTCCCACAATCAAGTAAGCAAGCTGACAAATCAATACGATCTGTTGATGTAGAGGCAAGTTTTGCTGCATGCGCATGTCAGTGTACACATTTATTTTATGTAGAGCCAGCAACTTATTTCTTCAGGAACTATTTTGAGGATCTGACTTGTCTAATTTTGTTCAAGTCATATTGTTCCAGGCCCTATACTGTACTTCAAAGACCAAAACAAATCATGACTGCTTGCATTACCTGTTTAGTTGTTTTAAAACTCTCAGTTTTTACTTATTGAACTCTGAGATTCTGATCATAGTAAAGTGGCCCTAACGGAACAAAGGGAATAATCCAAGTGCCACTGAAGTAGCAGCTTAACACAAACCAGTAAAGTACATGTCAAGGATTTTTTTTTTTAAATGAAAAAGGGGATACTTATACGGAAAAGAAAACATGCGAACAATCCAACCCCCAAAGGAACTAAATTCATTGAAGAGAAAATCTCTAATAATTTATTGACCTTCAGTTTCACATTGTGAAAAAAAATGCAGTTTTACAAAACCTTAAAATACAGTAGCAAACAGAAAACATAAGACATTTTACTTCACTTGTACAGTTTTCTTTTCATATGTGAACCACATCTTCAACAGCCAGGGAAGGGAGCATTATTCAGTTCTAATCATTCTTATTAGACAGGTGTCAGGCCTAAATAAAAGGGTCTACACAATTATACCAGAAGTGGAAGGCTGTCCTTTGTTGTAAGTTTCTACAGCAACCAGCCCACAAAATAAGAACCTTCCCCTCCTATGCCAACGTTTTTGTGTGCACTCTGCTGTGAATTGCATTTGCTTGAAAGTGTGGGATATTTTGCACGATTGGAATGGTCAAGTAGTAAGTCAGAATTCCCACATCAATTCAGAGAGAAGCCCAGAATATTCCCTGCAGGGCCTGAGGCCCACCCTGACTTCAGTTTCCTTCAGCCTACACACAGGAATTAATCAAGCACTTGAAAGAAGACTACAACTTTGAAAACAGCTGCAGAAAATTCATTCCACTTTCAGAAGCTGCATGGTATTAGAAAACAGATTTTTGTCATAAGCTAAATAGGTATGTATGGTGCAGTTTCTAGATAGAATTGTCCTTTTATTCAATGAAGAAAGCAGAGGGGCTTGATCAGACATATCATTATGTTGAATGAGTAAGCCCAGTGGATCCAATGCTTCACTTCCTTGAAACTTGCATCTCTATGGACACTGGGCAACGGAGATGTAAAACACAACTCTGGATTTGGAAGCATTTCACATCCACAGGTATGAATGACTACACAACACACAAGGCAGTCAAGAACCCACCTCATTTAGTTTATGGGCTTGTAGGAAGGTGCTTTGTCTTAAGAATTAGCTTTGTTGTTCAAAGCAATGTAGAAGCAGGGGATTGATTTTTAATCATTTAAGTTATTATTTCAACAGCTCAACCTAACCCAGTGGAACTATAACTAAATAATGTGTTATATAGTTGTGGAGTCCCTTTCGTGTCAAAGCATGGGACACCCTATAAAAATTCTTCCTTTGAGAAAGTTTAAGGGTGATCATTGTAAATGTTTTCAGATGGTAAGCTTTCAAGAGTACAGTGACCTAACCATCATCTAGAGAAATGCAAACATCAACATTTAACTTTACTTTTATTTTTGCATCCATGCAACTAAGATTCTTTTTACTTATACCATAGCAGAATACTAGGACACCATCTTGCGGACCACATCATTATTAAATTGGGCTCAGCAGACTTATTAAAAAACACAACACATGCTTCACAATGAAATCTGGCAAAGAACACAACTGTGAAATGCAAGAAATGAAGAGTGGGCTTATACTTGACTGAGTAAATAAAATGAATTTTTTTTTACTCCTTTGGTTTATCACAATAATATTTGACATTTCTCAGTACCAAAGAGTCCAAAGACTTACTTGGCTGTGTGAAAATAAAAGATGCAGCAGAGCTTGAAAATTATTTTTAGGTTTTAGTTTTGTAATTTTTTATACTTCATCATAATATTCATCATATTGCTCTACATCTTTTGGGTCTTTGACACTATGGCACTCAAACATCCCACTGATGGACAGGCAGATGAGCCAGTCCTGTCAGTTCAAGATGTTGTGTTTGTCTTTTAAACAGATCACCAATAATATATTTTGATTTTGTGAATCAGAAAGACTCCAGTCAATCAAGTAAATGTGGTTATGGTTAATGTCCCACAGACGAAACCAATAAATAAATAAATAAATAGCTTTGGACAATGCCTTTCTCGGGACTCCGTGTACAGAAACTAACCCACACCAGTTTCCAGGTCCTCGAGAGGCTGCACAAAAAGAAAGCTGTACATGGTTTTGGCTAGCTCTAGACTAAGAATTCAAAGACACAAGCAGGCCAATGAAATGTCAGCAGGGACACTATCTGCAAGACACACCACATCTAGTCTGGGGAGTTGGTGGCCTGAGAAAGTGACCTCCATGGCTTCATCCTTTACTACATGTATAATTTAAGATCCTGCCTTGTAATCCTTCCATTTCCAATCGAGGAAGCCATCCCCTCACTCCCTCTCACCTTCAACTATTACCTAACAGGTTTCTTTCTTGCGTGCAGCATAGTGAACCAGACACCATGAAATGTGCAAAACATACAATTCACACCAATTCTTACAACATGAAGACAACTGCAGGCATTGTTTCAGCATGCAAGCACTGACCAATAAATAGCTACCTCTACAAATAACAGAAACAGGACAGTTTAAGTCACTTATAAACACAGGGAGGAAGGGAAAATTGAGTTCTTTTTAGTTCCCCACTATTGCAAAAACCTTTTAATTTATGTATTTTTTTAAATTGTGCTGTTCCTTGTCAAATGAAAGGTCACTCACTGCAAATAAGACAATACATGGCAACTTAACGGATTCTTCAAGTACTGCCTATAAACAAATTCATGCCTGTAGCAGCGCTCAGCAGTGACACAGCTCTCTCCTTATTCACAGCAACATCTCACTGCTTCAGACCTGACTTGCTTCCCCAGTAGCTGGTGCCAACACTTCAAACTATCACAGTGAGAGGTGACAACCATTTCAAATTTTATGCACACTCAGTGGAGTCCATGCAAATTGAGAGTTGTATGTTGCACAACTATTTTATTTTTCCTTTTACGCACTCCCTCCCTTTGAAGATCAGAGCAACACTGACATTAACCTACAACTACTAGACAAAGAAGCAGATCATAGGTTCATTCTTTCATATTAAAACCAGGTGCTGATCCACCAAGGACAGTTTCTTTCCACTCCTTCATGTCCAAGTTAGATAATTTACAAGGTGCAGTTTTTTTCTTCAAACTCAAAATACATTGAACAATTTTTCTTCATTAAAAACACTTTCTCCATAGCTGAGGTTCCAAGTCTCTTCTCCAAATAATGGAGTAAACTAAAAAAAAGGGTGGGATGGGGTGGAGGGGAGAGAAAAGATTAAGATATTAGTGAGAAAGACAATCTACAATAAGGTTTTTCATTAGATATCAAAAGAAAAAAGCTTTTTTGTGTCGCTGTCTAATGACTAATTGCTGATAGTAAATAAACCATCCACATTTTGGGTCACATTCTGCCTCCTTTATTCACCTGGCCTTACTCTATAAACAGCCTCAGAGAATTCAATAGGAACTAGCCACAGAGCAGGGTTGTATGTTGGTACTTGAATCTGCCCTTAGAAAATTTACGATTAAATAGCACTGACTGATACTGCTATTTTTGCTGGATTTTGCAACACACTCCTTTCTTGCTGTTCTTGAAAAATGGGCTGGGGGCATACATTAAAAAAATTAGAATAACCTCACACAACTTTGCTCTTCCAGAAAAATCCTCAAAAATAATTAGGGCAACCAGTTTTTCCCCACTTACAGGCCAAGTCAAACCAGATCAGAGTGATGTAGGGAAAAAAAAAAAAGTCAGGAGGGTGCAGGTGGAGAGAGGGAAGTCTCAGACCAATGCACCCTTTTCACCATGGAGATCCCTAAATTGAATTTATTCACCATATAGAAAGTGGACATATTAATCCCCTTATTTAAAACTTCTCTGGTATTCATTAAGGCAGAAATCTGTCTCGCTTCTTTTCACATACCAATGCACCATGCCTCAACTCCACAGTGAAGTCTTTTCTAAGAATGGATTATTCTGTGAAAAATATAGCCCTTGGATGCAGAAATCTGGCTTCCATACTTCATTATGAAGCCTGTTTTAAGTGCCAGGTTCCAAACCAGACACAGCCTGATTACAGTAGCTTTAGACAGCATAGCTAAGCAGCTTCTGCTACTGTTTACACTGATACACATTCAAAGTAACTGCTGAAGTCAATGCAGTTAATTTGGAAGTACACAAATATGTACAGGAGAGCAGAACGTAGCCCTATACCCTCAGTGTTCCAATGCCTAAGTACAGGAGGGAATACTCACAGCCTTTGCCTGAAATCTCTATTTTTGTGGATTTAAGACAGACCCTCTTCATTATTTTAAATGTAATTTTTTTTTTTTAGAACTTCATTTTGCTGATAAGCCTCTCCTAGAAAGTCTTCTGATTAGTGTCATTTTTTTCCCCTTCTTGAAAGATGTAGCTCAACAATGCAGCCAAAATAAGGTTTCCTGTCATAGCATGATTACCTTTCTTTTTCTTTTTTTTTGGGGGGGGGGGGGAAGAGCAGCACAAAGACTCTTGCAAGGGGAAAATAAAACTAAACATACTCAAAAGAGCAAAGTTTGAAGGAAAAAACAAAGCAAACTAAAGTCTTCCTAAACTGTAACAGGCTGGGGCCACACAGCACCATGAAAACAGAAGGTAATCAGAAGTAATTTCCTTTTTGTCCTTCCCACCCGCTGACAGAACAGCAGGAGTCAGTAAAAATCTTTTTGCTAGATGAGTCTGCCACACTGGAAAGGTTTCGGTTTGCTTTCATCCAGTTATCTTACAGGTTAGCGAAGCCAAAGTAATGGCCTTTTAATAGGATATTACAGAGCAAATGAAAAGTGTTTAATACTATTATATAGAGACTACTATGTTTTTAGAAGAATACTCTTAGTTTTATGTCCCATAAATTTTAGAACAATGAAGTCAATCTTTGGAGAATAAAAGTCAATTTTTTTGTGGCATAGACACGAGTCCCTTGATTGCTACCGTTCTGATAACACTGAGCTTTCCTGAAATGTAAGTAATAGAAACTAGCTAAATAGTGTGGATCTAAAGATGTGCCCCCAGCATTCCAGCTAGCAAGAAAGTCTCAAAGCAGCCTTCCTTTCTATTTGCTCTGGTTTGAATTATCAGATACGTGTGATTAGGCTCAGACACCCAGGATACGATCAGTTTCCAGCATTTACTATGCTGGATGGAATCCAAGACTCTGTTTTTCTAAGACTAAATCGTTGGGGAGAGATGGAAAAGTTGCAGGTGGTTAATCAACTTAAAAGACTGAAGTGTCATTGAAAACATGACCACTGCACTTCCTACTAGATTTCAGCTCTAAGCTGCTACAATGCAGGGGCCCCAAAAAATGCATTCCTTCAAAACTCCCATTCACCTTAAAGGAAAACTGCAAGAGGAGGCCTCAGCATAGTAGGGGGCAAAAAATTTCCACATCAATCTCCAATGATCAGATTTATTCTAATACAAGAATCAGCTGTCCTGCTGTTTATTGCAAGAACCAGCTAGTCTAACTCAAGGTGCATTGCTGCCCTGAAAAAAGGTTGGGGCCCAGACCCCGCGCCCCCGGGCCTGATCTGGCCCGAGGTCCCAGGCTGGGCTTATGCCACTGCCAGCATCAGGTCCCTAGCCAGATCCTGCCATCACTGGCTGGCGGCCCAGCCTGGATCAGGGTACTGGTGCTGAGACTCAAGGCTCATGTCCAACGTGCCCAGCACCACTCATCTCCTTGCAGTCCAGCTGCCAGTAAAATCCTGTCAACATGCCCCTTCGGAAGAGGAAGATGCTGTGAAGTCTATAAAAGCAGACTGGTATCATTATCTTTCTGCAGTACCTACCTCAACCTGGAAGTTCCAGGTTACTCCGAAAGTTAATGCAGAACTGATTTAATTGTTTTAAACTGTTTTTCCTTCAATAGTTTTTCACAACTGGGTTGGTTTTATGGTTGCATTATGCAGTATTCAAATCCCTTAATAAATTGTTACTCACAGGACATGACTCGTTTAGACAAGATAGGATGCTGCATTGCAGTCTCTCAGAAAAACCTGAGCAACACATGACTAAAGCATATCTGTCAGTTTTAATGCAAAATAATTCAAGTAAGAACTCTAGAAAATAACTTAGTTTAAGTGATGCAATTCATGAAAAGATGGGGAAATAATGAAAGATCAGATTAGTTTGATAAAATGACTAGTAAGTTAAGTACCTTTTTGTGGTGCTGATATAAACATATTAATATTTCTGAATGCTCAGGTATTTTAATGGTTTTCCAAATAAAAAAAAAAGCAGAAAAATTCTTCTTAGACAGACCATATAACCAGCAAACAAGGCAGGCCAAATTTAGACTTACCTGAAAGAAGATACAACACTGAAGTTGTGCATGGTAGGAGTTTGGTCCACTATGCTTAGCTATAAATTAGGCTGCATTTTCTTTGGAACCGTGTGAGCCCCATGCCAAGTAATTATTTGAACCATAGTATTGCTGATATGGCTGAGGGGACTTTACATATAGACAGACATAAAAATATAACTTTCTGTTGAAAAACACGCATAATTAATGGACCAAATTCATCCTTGGTATAAGCAGGTGCAGTTCCATTGATTACAGCTGGGCTGCAAGAAGACGGATTTGGCCCAGTGGTTTTGTGCAACACCTTATGTATCCACTTATCACAATGCAGCCACAGAAAGACTGTCCACACAGAGAGCTATCCATGTGGACTAGTCGCTATTTTGCCACAGCTCGTGATTAGAGGGTTATCAAGTCTTTTTATGTCTTCCTGTGGATTGACCCGTTCTGTGTAGTCAAGATACAAATAATTTACTTACCCTCCTTTGAGATGTATGGATTTAAAAACACTAAGTACTAAATACTACTAGATTTTCATTTCTAGGTATAGCTTCTTACCTCATAATCTGCAATGGGTAACACACAGTTATGAAGGGAGGTGTTTCCATGTGCTGACAAATGCTGTGGGAATTAGCGAATAGGGAACTGTGGTTATGCTGTTCCATACATCTAACGTAGGATCATAGCAGTCCAATGTTTTACATCTTTGAATCCCAAAATAGCCTCCAACTACATACAGTTTGTTTCCAGATGCTACTGCATGGCAGCTCATTCGCTTAGCCGTCACATCTCCCACCTTAGTCCACTGGTATGTTTCACTGTTGAATTTATAAGCCGAGCATGCCGAGAATTCAGTATCTCCCCCCATAATAAAAATCTGGTTACCCAAAACTGCTGCAGCTGTGTAACGCCAGGGCTGGGGGCAGGTAGCTGGTACTGTCCATCTGTTTTCACACTGATCATAACACTGAACTTTGGGCAGCTTGTCATGGCTAACACTGGTACCACCAAAAGCAAATAGCTTAAGCTTTGCACTCACTACAGCTGCATTGCTTACTCCCTCTCGAAGTGGGGCAACCATTGTCCATTTGTTGGTCACAGGATCATATTGTTCTACTTGCTTTAAGGATACTGAAGGCGAAGCTGGAAGGCAACCGGTTGCTGCTGTGTGTCCTCCTACTACGTACAAACAGTGTTTGAGTTCAGCAGAACCATGCCCAAACCTAGCCACCAACATGGGGGCAGCCTTTGACCACTCCTCATGAAGAGTGTCATACACCCAAACATCTTTGGAGACTCCATTTTCTGATCCCCGGCCTCCAGTGATGTACACTTTACAGCCGATAGCACAGGCACTGAACTCTTTCCTTGGACTTGGGATATCAGCCTTTGGAATGATCTCTTTTGCCTTCTGGTCCACCAGATACAGCTTGTCACACATAAAGGTCTGGCCCCCAAGAAGAAACAGTGCATGGCCAGTTTTACGAGGCCTGGCACAAAAACTGGTGACTACACCATCATTCTGCAAGATCTTAAGTTTGCATCTTATTGCTTCTTCTACTATCTCTTTGCTTTTCCTTTGCTTAGTGATAAGTTCTTCCATGGCTACATTCTCCATAAGGTAGATGGCTGGCAAGAGAGCCAGTCTCACAGTCTGCAATAATTCAGGTAAATAACAGTAGCGCTTACTCAGATCATAGTTAATCCAGTTAATAGCTGACTCATACACTAATCTTTCATCTTCAGTTTCCAGCTCTTCACTGGAAAGGAGCTGCACGACCATGTCTTTTGGCAGCTGGAGAAAATCTTCACTTTTGCTGATGGTTTGGAAGTTACTAAGACACATCCTCCAAGAGAGTTCATAAAGCTTGGTGCACTGGTGGGCATCTGACAGCAGCAGCATGCCGAGGCAGTTGGTGGGATGAAGGTTCTTCTCCAGAAACTCTGCGCAAGCGTCTCTGATATCCTGGAATTCTAACATGTCTCCAGCCTCCAGAAGGGACTCCGCATTCTCTTCATTGATGATAACCCTGGAGGAGTATGCATAGTCCAGCAGAAGTTCTAAGACTTCTGGATGAATAGAATTATGGAAATTGACTTCACTAGCCTGGCTCTCTTTAAGTCCTCCACTAAACATTGCTTCAAAGTAGCGACTGCAAGCGGCTAGGACAGCTCTGTGGCAAGGGAACGTCCTGTTCCCAGCATGGAGAAGCACATCTGTAAAAAGCCGTTGTTGGCGTAGAAGGTTCAGGTGAGTAAGAACACTATCAGCATAAGATGATTTGTGGAACAAGTATATGTTTATAGAGCCAGTGCTGGCTCTAGACTTGCGATTCTCATGCATGCTGACTGACATTTTCTTCCACTCCTAAAAATAAAGAAAAATTAAATATTAAAGGGTTCTCATGATAAATGTTTATGAAAAAAAATTATAGGCCTCCCTGATAATCATTATAAGCAGAAAGACTGTTCTGAGCCTATTACAGACAGAAGACAAAGACTTGCATCTACTTAAGTGTATGTTTATATTTTTCTTGACGAGTTTCATAAATGACATGCCCCATTATTATTGGGCAAGAGCAGGTTTATCTTGGGAAACCTGATCTCCCACTTTCATGACAACACAGTAGACAAGAAGGCTGCGGGAAAATAAAGACCCAGAGCTGATTTTCTCACCCCTCCCGAGTGTGGAGCAGCTGATTCACCACACACACACTTGAGACATTCTTCTGCTTTGAATCATAGTAGGAAGAGCTACTGGACAGAATACCTTATGGAATGTAAAAAAAAATGCATGGAGAACAAGAACGTACTAATTTCACTTTGATGTTTTCCTTTGATATAATGGTTCCATATCCAACAGCAGGCAGCAGGAAAGATAAGACGGAGACAGATAACATCACAGAGATATTTTTACATGACCGTAACTTTATTACAATATCACAGCTAAATATTACTGAGATCTACATCTTGTATATCTCCAGCTATTGGGTGACAGTATTTGCTTACAGCATCAGGAGGTTTCTGCTGATTGTACAATCTGCTGAAATCAATGCTAAGACCTCCCTATTCTGCAGTCCCCCTAAGTTAGGTTCTTTGGACACAAGCAGTCTGCAGTTGTTGGTTTGGAGGGCACAGAGAAACATTCTAAACCACGGGTCTCAAACTCAAATCATCATGAGGGCCGATGAGGACTAGTATGGTAACCCAAGGGCCACACCACTGAAACCTTTTCATACAGTGGTACTGCAAATGTTGAGCGATAGTGTTGTTGGGGGCCGCAAGAAATAACTTTAGGGGCCACATGCAGCCCATGGGCCTGAAGTTTGAGACCCCTTTCTAAACCGCTCTGTACTCACAAAACTAGCATTGTTTTGCTCCCATTTTAAGAAAAACAAACACATTACAGTGGAATTTAGAAGGATTCAGTGGCCCTTCCCATGGTCCCTTCCAAGAATCTGCAATGATTGTATATGGGCAAATCTTCTGGATTAAATAAGGAAAGTGGCTGGCCCTGAATTAAACTAAACTGGTGTGCGATATGGGGACATGTAAGAGACATGGGCTGTGGGTTTGCATATACACAGGCGTAAACAGGGCGGGGAGAACTACACAGCAGCCACAGAGGTACGCAGCAGCTTTATCAGTGCTCTACAGCCTGAGTTGAGGGTGGAGGGGGAAGAAGTCTGATGAAGGACTTCGGCTTGTTTGATTGCCATGAAATCCCCCTCCCCATTTACACTCCTGAACACATATTAATTAGCAGCATTGCAATAAATAATTCTATTTCCATGTGGTTCACGTTTTTAAGAGGAAAAATTTTCCCATATGTATGACAAAGGGACTGCATAGGAATTTGAATGGCCTTAGAAATCTGCGTATTATTCTTTAAAAAATTTTTTTTTTAATTTTCTGGATTAAACAATATTCCCTTCATTCTTTTAGAAGTCATAAGCTGAAACTCTCAGCAAAATAAAAACCTGATTTTTCCAGCATTTAGTAATGTTACAATCACTTCTGTGAAATCACAGATTTCTCATACACCTGCTTATGGTCTGCACTGCAGCACACCAAATAACCTAGGGTATGTGACAAACCAGCAGCATTGACTGGCTTTGCATAAACGGCATATCACAGCCAACAGGATGTTTGTGACTTGCCTTTCACTTCACAGTCATATATACACCAAACTCTGCAATCTCCTCCTTTAAGTTGAACCTTAATTTCCTAATGACTGTCACCAAGAGTTTAAAGAAAGAACAGCATGAGGAGTACACAGTATTTGTCTTTATTTGGCCTGATCCAAAGCCCATTAAAATCTTATCAGTTACTTCAGTAAGGTTTAAAGCAAACTACTTTTCACTATGACTGTTCAAAAACAATAAGTTGCACAATGCAGTTTGAACCAATGTTTTAAGTTTACTGCAGTATCTATAAAGGACAATACAGTACAAGTAGCCTCATATGCTATTAAAATACATTTAACTACTTTCACATGGGAAGCATAATTGCATTACCCATTAAACATAATCGCATTACTTGACAAATAAGCAACATTCAGCTGACACTGAATGGTCCCAAACACTAATCCAGGACTAAATTTACCCATTTAACCTATTGCCATAAAGTCATGTTGAACATGTGCCTCAGTTTCAGGTTTGTTGTAGCTCCAGAATTAGAGAGGGTCACGGCTCCCACATGGACAGTTTAGATGTTAGAAGAGGGAGGATCAATTCTCATTTGGCAAACATTATGGAACCAGATTTTAAACCTTGTATATGGATTCTGCAAGTTCATAAATTATTATGATCCAAAACACAATATTCTGTGTGGCTATCTGGATGCGTCTGTCTCATGTTTAAGGCCCAGTTTTGCAAGAGGCCAAGTGTCTCTTGATAGAAGAAAGGATCAGCCCCACTCAGGAGCGGAATGGGTAAAAGGTGTCTTTAATCAAATTATTTGTTACACCTCATACATCCAACCTAGTGGGGAATAGCCAAACCCCCTTGGACTAGTATGAGTAAGCCTAAAATACAGGGTTCACAGGATATATATATACACCTCTCTAACATGCTAATACAATATACATAATACAATGGGTTACATGCCTAAATCCCTATGTGGTTAGACTATCCTTGATATATACATTACATGATTATTCTTAATATACAGCATATAACTAGCCCACCCCTGTTTGTTATTTATGAGTTATATGGTTACCAAATACAGTTCTGATCAAGGAGACATTCAAGGCTCCTTTGTACTTCCTTGGGAGACAGACCTCTCCTCACCCACAGACAGCCCCCCAACCTTAAGCAGATACATATCAGCAACTACACACCTAACAACAGAGCCATTAAAGCAGGCACATTTGCACCACATATCTGCACAATAGACACTATTACAGGACCTAATAAAACCAGCTATTCCATCAAAGGCTCATTCACCTGCTCATCCGCCAATGTGACTTATGCAATCATCTGCAAGAAATGCCCCTCTGCCTTATATATTGGACAAACAGGATAGTCTCTGTGCAAAAGAATAAATGAGCACAAATCTGACATCAGAAATCACAACACTTTAAAACCAGTGGGTCACCGTTTCAGTCGTGATTAATAATTTGCTAACTGCTGTGCTCAGACAGATGAATATACTAAATCAAGGCTTCAAAGAGAAGCTACTGAAATTGAATTCATTTGCAAATTCAGTTGCATTGCATTAGGACTTAATAGGGACATCAGATTTTCCTCTCATTACAACAGATGATTTGACCTCATCTCCCTCTGTATGCTGTTCTCCAGTGTTTGAATCTTTACAACTGTTTTGATTT
Source organism: Podocnemis expansa (assembly GCA_007922195.1). Lineage (NCBI taxonomy): Eukaryota > Metazoa > Chordata > Testudines > Podocnemididae > Podocnemis > Podocnemis expansa. Next base: position 46,438,373 of record ML681990.1, on the reverse strand, counting down.
GCTGTCACAGTGTGACCTGATACCATGACTTACACTTCCCTGCATTTATTTCCTCCTATTCTTTCAGTTCCCCATCTTCAAAGCATTTGACTAAGTAGGATTTTCCCCCACAAAAGCTCATGCAGTAAATACATTTGTTAGTCTTTAAGTACCACAGGACTCCTCGTTTGTTTGTTTTGCACTTTCTGTTACCTTGTCCTGGTCAACCTGTTCATCAGAGCAAGGCCTTTTCTTATTCATGGCTTACTGGTAGAGCTACCACAGTATTCATGGCTTACTAGCAGAGCTATCACAATCAACTGCCTCCACTTAACAATAAAATGTTTTCACTTAACATTCCTTTGTTAGTCATCTTCACCTTGCAATGCGATTTGATTTCTAAATCCAGTGGCCAGCTACTAAGTTAATATAATATCTACATCTCTGATGGGGTCTGGAGCAACCTCAGTCCGAGTCACTAAAGTAATGAAAGATGGCAGGCACTCAACATCCCCACTCAGCATCTTATAGGATTAGGCACTTAAGCTCTCACAAGCTACATATGGACAGATGCCTGCACTACTGTGCATCCCCAAATAAGTCAATGTTGGTCCATGCACACGCAGGTGTCCACCGTGCAGTGCTCATTGCACAATGAAGTCTTTGACTGCAGGTTCTTTGTGTCTGGAACTACGTACCCCTCCAGGTATTGCTGCAGGGCTAAGCATACTGACAGGATTCAGTACCAAATAAATAATAATTGAAAAGATATTTATCAGCATTATATAGAAAAGTTCAAACACTGCAAATACAGGAGTTATGATCCCTAGGTTTGCTCTGAGTTCTCAAGAGCTGCAGCTGCACAGAACCATGCAGGATCAGGTCCTGAACATGTCAAAATACAAGCTAAGGAACCAGACATCCCTTTGTTTGAGGCTAGCTGCTAGTGAATTATATGACCATATGCAAGGAACAAGACAGAGGCAGGAAAATGCAGATGGCTGCAACTTGCCCAAGCTTACCTATAGCCACTATAAGGAACACTGAGCTCCATTGCAAAAATGATAAGCACTGAGAGACTCTGGCACAGGGAGTTCAGAGTTTTACCTCATTTCTATTTTGCGAACAACAAGATCTCGTCTTTCAGCAACGAAAGACATTTTTATTAAATTACCTGCAGTATTCACACGTTACTGTTTAACAAACTGCAACAAAGGCATTACCTGTGTCATAACAAAATTGCCTCTTTACAGGAATTCAAGGTGTGGCAAATCACATTTTAGTAAGATAAAGTGTTTCCTCACAGAGAAAAAACACACGTGTATACATCATCCCTGTTTATATATCATCCCCGTCAAGTCTCACCACACCTTTTTGCATTGTTCTCCAAGTCGATATGCACAGGCTAAGTGCTATTAAAAAGGTTCCTTATAATTTACCAGCAATTTAGTGTTTTTGTGAATAAGCATGGCTTGTCTTTGCTGACAATGCAATTTAGTCCAGAATGTTAACAAATATATTCAAAGCTATAAAGATGTTCAAACAGACATTTCTGATGTCTTTGTTGCTGCAAATTATGTAAGCCTCAAATATTTCAGCAGAGGTAACTCACATAGTCATTGAGCAAATGTTCATCTTGGATAAAATGAGTCAACTTTCTTCAGGCAGTTTTTCCTTAGAAACAATAATGTTCAACTATAAAAGACAAATGATCAGTAGAATACAAACACGTATTATGAATCATTAAGTTAACTGCAAGACTGAATAATTATTATGTACTTCGACCAGCTACTTGTCACAGCTACCTCAGATCTGGTTGTACCTACGCTCTACCTAAATGTTCAACAATCACCTCCAGCCCTACTTAACAGAAAGTCTCAGCTCAGACAAATGAAAAATTATGTTTTCAGCTCTTCACACATTACATACAAGATACAACTTCCACCTACATTAGAGCACTATCATCTGATTGTTTCTCCAGTGAGATACTAGTGGATAAAAATCTCTGTTGCTAAACCACTGGTTGCTTTAATTTATCCTTAAGTTACTAATTCATCAGTGATGTCTTGGACATTTACAGCAACGCCCTTCTAACACTCCTTCTGCAGAACAGCACTCACTTCACAGCAGAAACATGAAGCGTAAATTACGACATTGTTATCATGCATTTTTGGTAAACTTCCTGTTTGTTTGGTGTTTTTTGCCAAATATGGACAATATCAAAAATGATGGTATGAAAGTACATACCTATGTACCCAAATGTCTTATATGCTCCCCTTCACTGTAGTGTTTGAACACCTTCGCAGTACTTCAAAACAGAAATAGGATATTTCTTTCAAACCTGTGGGAGAAATAACAATTAGTTTATACAGACTTCTGTTCCATCTTTGTGTAAATGAACATTATACTGGTGGGTTAAAAAAAAACAACCTTCCTAAAGGAAAGAAAACACCTGAGTTTTGCATGCAATTCTGAAAGCGGTGAAGTCCATGGTCCTTCCAATTCTGGTTACTCAGATCTCAAAAACCACCTGATTTTTCTTGCATGCATTTTCCCAAGCGGTCATCTGAGACATTTGACCAAGGAACTGCAAGAAGTCAACGTCCAAGCCGAGCATCTAGCATTAAGAGAGGCAAACGTCTGTTTGCCAAGGACGGTCCCAGCTGTCTAACGGTCAGTGTAGAGATCTAACCACCGGCTCTGCACTTAAACGCACATGGTGCCCCAGCGGCAGGAGCCGCTCAGGGCTAGGATGCCCAGGTGTCAGGCAGGAGGAGCACATGTCCTCCTTTTTACCTTCACGTCCTCTATCTGGCAGGCCCTTCAAAATGCAGGATTTCGTCTGGCTTTTTACATACAGGGGCTAAAGCATGCTGGAGTGCCCCAGAACACGTTATTTTTAGGGGCAAGCGCTCCAGGGCCCCCTGCAAACAGAAGACTGTGAGATTAATGCTGCATTTTCCCCCTTCTCAGGCTGTGGTACCCGGTGACCCTCCTCAGGGGTGGCCCCAGGCTCCCGCACCGCGGCAGAGAGCCGCTCCTGTGGCCGCTCAGCCCCGGACCCCGCGGCCTCTCGGCGGTCCCTCACAGACCCCAGCCCCGGGAAGGTCGGTGCAGCGCGCAGGGCCGGCGGTGCGAGGCTGGCGAGCCGCAGCGCCGCTTCCTGCCATCCCGCCGCGAGCCCGGCCAAGCGCCGGCGGCTCTGGGCACGGAGCCGAGCCGGGGGCCGCCGCCGCCGCTCTCCCCGCCGAAGCCCCCTCAGGCCGCGCCGCCGCCCGCAACAGGTCAGAGCCCAACTTACAGCCGCGCCGCCGGCCCCGCGGCCGCCTCCCTCCCGCGCCGGGCAGGAGCCGGGCCGCCGCGCGCTGGCTGGGCGGGCGGCTGTGCGCGCGCACGCGCGCGCGCGGAGGAGGCGGTGGCGCTGCTGCTGCTGCTGCTGCTGCTGCTGCAGGCGGCGGCGGCGGCGAGGCTCTGGGCGAGCGGGCGGCGCGGGGAAGCGGGTATATGGGCGGTGGGGGGCCCTTATGCAAAGCGGCGGAGGGAAGGGGGCAGGGCCGGCGGGGAGGAGGCGCGAAATGCGGCCGTCACATGGTCCGGCGCGGCAGGGCGCCTCGCCCGCCCCGGCCCGGGAGACCCGCGCCCGGCCACGTGCGCCCCTCTCCGCGCGGGGCGGGATTCCCCAGCAGGCTTCTGCCCAGGCGCGGAGATTGGGAGGAAAGGGGTGGCGGGGAGCTCGCTGGAGAGCTCTCACGCTCTTCCTAGCTGACAGCTGGGGGGTGTCGGGAAATCCCTGCTCCCCAGCCTCTCCCGCTGGAGGGACCCCTGGGCGGTCAGGCGCGGGACACGGAGCCCGCCGGGCTCCGCGCCATCCTTGGCCCCGCGGTGCAGGCGATCGCGCAGCCGGGACAGGCGTGCGGTGGGGGTCTCGTGTCCCCGCAGGACGGGACGCCGGCAGCGCCCCCGATGCAAAATGCAAAGACGGGCTGCAGCCGCGCGAGGTGTGTGGCCGGTGCGTCCCGAGCTATGTGAGAGGGGTTCGGATATAGGGGGCCCGTGGGACTATGCTGGGGAAAATCCACTCCAGACGTGGTGAGCGCACAGAAAATCCCTAGGCTGTGGGGGAGTAAGGCATGACCATGCCACGAGAGCTTTTTAACTTGGTGCAGAAAGCCCGCTGCCTGGTGCAAGGCAAGGGAACGGGGTGAACCAGTCATGGATGGGGAAGGACGCCTCCCTTTAGGAAGCGCAGAAAGCGAGCTAGGGCTGCCCGTCTTTAAATGCTTCGCTCAGCTGGCTGGGAGCAAAACAAAGCCGCTGTTGGCAACTCCACCTAGGATCCTCCTCCGTGGAGGAGGAACAGGCTTTGCGCTAAAAGAGGTAGCGTGCTGCTAATCTGGACTGGATTGGGAGTGGAGCATTTATACGCAGTAATCCCACGTCTCAGTCTCTCCGAAATCCGGCCGGGAAGGGGGATATATAGCAGAGAAAGGCCAGTTAGCGATGAGTCTTTCTCTCTCTCCACCCCCTCCACGTGTTTCCCAACCAATAGCTAGCAGCGCATGATTCAAAGCAAACTGCAGTGCTCAGTGAAACTGCTGCGCGCTGGTTTCTATCTGCAGAGATAAAACACTCGGTTGTGATTGCATTTTCATTAAGCCTTTTTAGTTTTATCGCTTAATGCTTACACAATACAGTAATTCAGCAGCGCAAACTTCGGCATGACTATTCTCTTCAATTAGCAAAGCGGAAAAAAAAGTAGTTGTCAAGAAGACTGATTTTGAAAATAAACATCTGAGTACAACAATATATAAAAATAGTAGCTCATTACATTTCAATAGATAAGAAATCTGCCACTGCCATAAAAATCTTCAAGATATGCAAGAGGGTTTTGTTCATTTTGATTTTTAATAGTTTGAGTTTAAAATAACTACAGGAAGAAAATGGAAATGACTTTAAACTCTCTCTGTAGAACTGTTTGGGAAGTTCAGACTTTCTCCACAATGAAAGAAATGTCATCTGAAGTTGTTACGGTATTAATAGGCCAATGGCCAATTCATAATACCGGTTTCATTCTTGTGTACATTTCTGGATTCAAAATATTTCACAGACTACAGCTATACACGCTATCAATTTATAGCAGGAGCACAACATGATGAATTCTAAGGAGCCTAGGGGCATAATCACATAGAAAAAGGTGAGCAAATGAAAAAGTAATTTGTTATACATATTTCAAATCAATAAATGCATTATGAAATTAGGCACAGGAGATACAGAGATTTTAAGATATTGCATATCTGTTGAACTGTAGGTAATAACATTTAAAGCTTGTTTGTATGTGAAATTCTCTAAACTCACAGAGGGTAAAGCAGGATTTTTTAACAGATGACATGGCTTAGAAATAAAGGGCCTGATACAGTGCTCACTGAAGTCATTAAAAAGTCTCCCATTGAGTTTAAGGGACTTCAGATTTTTGAACATCTGGAGTTGGACATACTGTCTGAGCCCATCTTCAACTCAGGCCTGATCTACTCAACACTGGAGACTGCACCATTTTGACTAAACTGGTTTAACACCACACTTTTAGAGACCAATGGGATAAAGTAAACTACATCAGCAACAGGGCTTTTTGTCAGCATGAACTGCATCTACGTTAGCACTAGCAGGGTCTCCTGCGTATAACTCTACTGGAAAACAGTTGAAAGCACAGCCCAGGCTTGCACCACAGACTGCAGTCTCATATGTGCTATTAACAGCTGCGTCCTGGTCTTGTGCCTTGTTAGACTCTTAACATCATTATTTGGTTAGACTTCTAAATAAACAGCATGGGGTTAAACGTATTAGCAGTCTTCAAAGGCAATTCTTCTCCATTCCTTCCTAATTTACACTTTGGCTGAATTAATTAGAATGATCTAATTAACACTGCACAGCCGCCATACTGGTGTCAGACACATCTCAGGAGGATATGGCCACACACATCTCTCAATGGCCCACACCTGTTTTACTTATCAATTTGCTTTTGAGGGTTTCTCCAACCTGCCTCTAAAATATAGTTCCCATTTCATGTGGCTGGATTTAGTACAATATTTTCTTTTTTAATGCTAAAGATATTTTTAAGTGTTTGGAAAGATGGTTAAAACACAGAATTTCTTGAATGATGGTTGTTACCAGTTGTCCATTGTATGGTAAAAGACAAAAGAAAAAAAACGAACAGCTTTTGAGAGGAAGAGGGAAAAAATGACATTTTAGATTTTCTTCCAGGGGTTAAAACCTGTGGTTCTTCACTGCATGGCTCTGAAATGCTAAATAAATAAATAAATAGATAGATAGATAAAATAAAATAAAAAAAGCAGGTTGAAATTTGGTAGTTTGGTATGCCAAATTCTGGTCATCAAATGTAAGGCCAGAAGGGACCGTCATGATCATCTAGTCTGACCTTCTGCACATTCAAGGCCTCAGAACCTCAACCATCCCCTTCTGTAACAGACCCATAAGCTGTGGCTGCGTTATTGAAGTCCTCAAATGATGATTTAAGGTTACAAGGAATCCATCATTTTACTCTACTTTCAACCAGCAAATGACCTGTTCCTCATGCTGCAAAAGGAAGGCAAAAAAATAAACCCCAAGGATCTCTGACAATTAGTCTCAGGGAATATTCCTTCCTGAGCCCAAATATGGCAAACAGTTAGATCCTGTGTATGTGGACAAGACACACCACCCAGACACCTAGAAAAGAATACTCTGTAGTAACTCAGAGCGCTTTCCCCCTACTCCCCCGTCTCTCACTGTTGGGGAAATTTGCTGCTAAGCAATCGCAGACAGGCCACATGCCGTTGTAGGCAATCTCACCATACCATCCTCTCCATAAATGTATCAAGGCTGTTCTAGAACTTCACTTCTCTCATGCTTAGAAACCTGTCTAATTTCAAGCCTAATCTTGTTGACAGCCAGGTTATATGCATTTGTTCCTGTGTCAACTTTGACACTCAACTTATATAACTACTCTCCTTCTCTGGTGTTTATTCTTCTGATTTATTTATAGAGAGTAATCATATCTCCCCTCAGCCTTTGTTTGGCTAGGCAAAAGAAGCCAAACTCCTTGAGTATCCTCTTTTAAGTTAGGTTTTCCAGTCCTCTGATCATCCTAGTAGCCCTTCTCTGCACCAATTCCACTTTGAATTCATCTTTCTGCACAGGATAGTCCACCTGAGATCTCACTAGTGCCTTGTATAATGGAATTAACATTTCTTTATCCCTACTGGAAATGTATCACCTTACGCATGCTAGGACACAGTCCTAGCCTTTCGCACAGCCTCATCATACTGGGGGGCTCATAGTCATCCTGGGATCAGCCAAAACACCCAAATCTTTCACATCCTTTGTTGCCTCCAACTCAGTAACACTGATATAAAACTCCCATGTCAATAGAATTGCATCAGTGTGCCTAAGCATTTTGAGGCCTGAGTCTTTGTTCATTTGAACAGCAGTAAATCATTAGTTCCATTGAAGTCTAGAAATTACACCACTTTCTGTTCGTGTAAGGCAGAGGAGAGGCAAGCCTTTGGTTTGCATAGATTAAATTTTATGTGACAAAGTAGAAGAAAGGCATTTTAATCAATAAGTGTGGCAATAGTTACAAATGCTTTTTTGTATTCTTACAAATGAAAATGAGTTCGCTTTTTATACTGATATTTTCCAAGCAAGTTTATAATATTGAATATTTTGGCAAGGAGAGGAAAATTATGCTAACTTGTTATGAAAAAGTGGTAAGTCTCAATTTTTGGGAGGATAGGGATAGAAAGGACCGCTTAGGGCATCTTGTCTAGATATGGTCAAAATTCCATATTGTGTGAGGGACATCATAGTCAGGGAAGTACGCGGCTGATCCTCTCAACACTCATCGCCATCATGCAATACCCCAGTGGCAACTGCTTACATGGAGGAGAAACTGTATCTGTGTTTCACTGTTTTTCAAGCAATTAAGTGTTTTGTTATTTTAAAAAATCACTTTTGTTTTTCACTGTGTTGCCCCAACCCATCTGTTATTTTCCTGTTTCTCTCATGCTCCACTTCCCATACTGTTGCGGTTCTTTCTTTACTTTCTGGAAATAGTTAAATGATATTTGGTGCCCTTCTTATCAGGAGAAGTCAACTCCTGTGCAGAGGACAAGCACAAAAACAATGCACCATTTAAGTCACATGGAAGCTCTGTTTTGACTAGTGCCTATCTCTTATGCTTCTTTTCTGCAAATTTCCTTTTTTTCTTATAGGAGTGTAAGTAGTTCTTCCGTTATCCCCCACCTTGTCAGTGGTACAACCGACCCTGTTATAAGGGTACCTGCTGAGAGAATGAAAATAGAGTATTGTGTGCATCTCTAGGGCCATGTACAGATGAGGTTCAGTACCATATGCACATTTAGGGCCATGAGTAGATAAGGTTCAGTGCTGTGGGCAAAGGTTGAAACTTGTGTTCTGACTGGGTGGTTCTGAACTATTTAAGACTAAGAGCCTGGTAGGTCAGGGCTGTCTATTTGAATGGCAGCAGTGGAGTCCTCCTTCAAAAAGTGTACCTGTTCCTGTTTCCTGTAGTTCCAATCCTGGTCTGCTCCAGTTTCCTGAATCTAATCCAATCCTCTGTTGCATCGATATCGGTGATCAGCACCCTGCAGACACATCTGACAAAGTGGGTTGCAGCCCACGAAAGCTTATGCCTGAAAAAATGTTAGTCTTCAAGGTTTCATAGGACTTAAGTTGGTTTGGCTGTACACAGACTAACACGCCTCACCCTGTAGAGTGAAGTGAAACAGTAATGTTATATGGATTTCCAGACTACCCCTTTGGAATTTGTCAACATGCAAGTAACATTATATGTTTCTTCACTGTCCCCGTTTTGTGATGCAGGGCCTTGGTTTTAACTTATAATTGTTGATTGTCAACCCCCAAGCAAGTTTATTCCCATTTCATTATTCACTCTTTAATAAATTCTTTCAGAATTTTCTTTAGCTTATATTCAACAGCCTCACTGATAGATGCAGAAAAGCCAGGGCTGGATTATCAAAACGGCTTTTGGGGCTTAAGCCCTGGGCCCTGACCAAAAAGGGGCCCCCAGACTCCAGCTTCTGAACCCCAAATAGTCTGGCCTCCATCTGGCTCAGTGCCAGCAGGACAGGAGTGCTAAGAGCACTCGTACCCTGCTGGTGATGCAGCACCACTTCCGGGTGGTGGGCGCAGGGCACCGGGCCAGAGGCTGGGCTCTGTACTCTGGCCCTGAACCAGCTGGCCTGCCTCCAGGGGCAGGGCAGGGCGAGGCAAACGAGCACCTTCTTTCTCCGCTTGGGGGGGGAGCAGGTGTCTCGCAGTTGGTCAGGCCTCTACTGCAGCTTTCTAGAGTCTGCCATGCACCAGTTGGTCCCCCCACCCAGTGGAAAGAGTGGCCAGAGTGGGGCCAAGGCACGAACACTTTCTGGCCTCAGTCCCTCCCCCCAACAGGGGGAGCAGGAGTTGGCCTGTGCAGCCCAGGCGTGGGGGGCTCCCACAGTCAGGGCAGCCAGGTCCCCTGCAATGGGGTGACCTCAGGCAGGGGCACCTTGCAGTGGGGTGCAGTCTGGGGCCCCCAGGCCACTTAATGCAGCTCTGGGAAAAATGGTATCCAAATCTAAGTAACAAAGACGTTTCCTTTGTATGCTAACATTATGAAGCTAGGTTTCCTTCAAGCAATGGCTCCAGCTCCATTGGCAACTCCTGGTTTCTCTCTGCATTGCTTTTCTGTGGCGGCTCTCGTCTTTGCAGGCAGCTTGCATTTTCTTCTTCTGTTCCTATGTAGCAGTGGCTCCCAGTGGAGACAGTTGTGCTGGCTTCTCTTTTTGAGCTATTTTATACAGCCATGCAGACTCTTTGTAAGACAAAGCCTGGAAGCCAAAAATTGACATGGATGCAAAAGTCATTTTCCATCTGTTTATAGACCTCATGCCAGGGGCCGCACTGACTACAGTTTGGGATCTACTGATCCAGTCTAATTTCAGAGTTGGGCTGAACTATACATTAATCAAGTAAGTGTTCTAGCTAATCTTTTTTTCTCAAAGACTTTTAGAGCTAGCGTACACTAGCTGTAGCAAGTCTGGTGAAAATGCTCTAGTTCAGTGGTTTCCAAACTTTTCAGTAACATGGCACACTTTAATGAGACAAGCAATTCCATGGCACATAGTGCATGCAATAAGCAAAAGAAGGATCAAATGCATTAATGTTTCAAATCTACAAAAAAAAATAGTTATTGCAATTTTGCCCTTTGGCCACGTCTGTTTAGAATGTTCATGTTTTAGAATCAAAAGACTGATACGTCACTTTAATTTGATTAATTTTCACGAGTTTTGTGAGTTGTAATTTTGGTTGGATAGAATATTGTTTAAGATGAAACAGTATTTATTTTTCATTGATTTTCATTACTTTTGTACAAAATTTCAAGGCATGCGTGGACAGTTCTCATGACACACCATGGTGCCATAGCACACTCACTGAAAACCACTGCTCTAGTTTATGCCAATGGGAGAGATATCTCTCACTGGCATAATGAAGCCACACCCGCAAGAGCTGGTAGCTGTCAGGGGGAGAAACATAGGTCAGTATAAGCGACATCTCTTAGAGTGGTACCTTATTCACATAACTTATACAGGCATAACCTAGAATGTTAGTTTTCAAGCTTTTGTGGGTTGCAACACACTTGGCAACATACTGTGACTCTACAGGACACACTAGCACACTCCCTCCAGGGCAAATACAGCTGTCTCCCTGGCTCTCCATGACATGCTTAACTGTTGTGTGGTGGCACAGTAATGTGTCGTGACACAGTGGTTGAGAACCACTGACCTGGAGTGATAAACAGTAATTCAGCGAAAGCATGAAATATGCCATCTAGCAAGATCACTGAATAATTAAGGATTTTACTGATTGCCACATTTTGATATTATCATATAAAGTAGGGGTCTTAAAAATGTGGCCCAGGGGCTGCATGCAGCCCACAGAGCTGCCTCCTGCGGCTCCTGATAACCCCCAGAATCCGGGGCTCCCACCTTTCCAACCTTGGAGTTTTCAAATGCTGAGCCTCTCTGCAGATGGAGACCAAGCAGCTTCACCTCCCCCTTGCGTTATCAGCCACTGACAGGGAAGAGCAGAACTGCTGCCTGGAAGCTGCCCTAATCACATGCACCAGTTGATCATTTGCTGCCCTATTCACGGGCACCAGTTGATCGAGCAGCTGAAGCAGGCTGAGCAGTCCAGAGAAGGCTCAGGTGTGTGTGTGTGTGGGGGGGCCTTAAAGGAGAGTGGCCTGAGCCTGTGGGGAGGGTTCACAGGGGGCTACATTCTGGGGGAACACCTGAAAGCCCCACCACTAGCCACAGCACAGCCCCCAGGACTTTCCAAGCTGCTGGTCCTGGCACAGGCAGGGGGTGTTTCCCGCCAGGAGGACGGGGTAGTGTTTTTTCTTCCACCCGCCCCAGTGCTGCTAAATTCTGGCAGGCTGGGGATGTTTTCTCCTCTGCCGGCCCTGCTCAGCCAAATTCAAGCAGGCAGGTGGGTGGAAGTTGTTTCCCCTTCTGTCAACCCCAGGGCGGCTAAATTCGGGTGGGTGGGGAGTGTTTTCCCCTATGTCAGCCAGGGGCATCGCTGGTGCTGGGCACCCCGGGGCACATGTTCTGAGTCCCAGTGCCAGTGCCCCAGACCTCCAGCCCAATCGGGCCAGGGATCCGGGGCTCAGCCGGCCGCCCACAGCCACGGCAGTCCCGTTCCTTGCCGGTTATCTGGGGTCCGGCCGCCCGCGGCCACAGTGGCCCCATCCCCAGCCGGAGATCCGGGGCCTGGGCGCCCATGGCCGTGGCGGCCCCATCCCCAGCCAGGGATCGGGGGCCTGGCTGCCCGCGGCTGTGGCCACAGCAGCACAGGTGTGGGCCCGGCCTCCTGCGGCCTCTTCTGGCCCGGCCCAGCCACAGCCTAGCTGCCCGCAGCAGCACAGCCCTGCCCGTGACCTATCCCAGGCCAGGGGGGTGGGGCCTCTTGGCTGGGGGCAGGGCCTGGGCCCATGCCCCAGGTCCTTCCCCGCCCCAGCAATGCCCCTGATGCCAGCCCCACCGGAGCCAAATTCGAGTGGGCAGGTGGGTGGGGGGTGTTTCCCCCTCTGCCGACCGCAGCGTGGCCAAATTTGAGCAGGTAGTGCACCCCACCACCGGCCCCAGCACTGCCCCCAGGGCCAGGCAGGGGGCTGCTTATTTACAGTCCTGTGGAGGGCTCTGACCAACCTGTTTGCAGCCTGTCCTGGGATGTGGCTGCTCTCCTCCCCTCCTGGCTTGGGGATACATGAAGCCCCCTCTTTTTAAAACAAAAAAAACCCAAAAACCTTCTAAAACAATTTAATTTTATTTAAAAAACTAAAACCCTTATAAAAATTTAATTTCAATTACATTTAATTCAATTTTAATAAATCAAACTGCAATTAATTTATTTCAATTAACATCTATTTGAATTCAATAAATTAAATTTTAATTAAATTAACCGGTGGTCCTTCAGGGTTTGAAAAAGTACATTTTTTGCCCCCAAACCAAAAACGATTGGGAGCCACTGATTTATAATGTAAATTTTTAAGTCTGTTTGTTTACTCTTTGTCTTTTTGATGATTTTGCCATCTTGAATGGAAGTAATTCTAAAAGGAAACGTGTTTTGGGTTTGGAAAGACTGTCAAAATTAGCACAGACTTCATGTTACAGTTTCAAAAAAGTTAATAAATTGACTTTTATTAGCATACTATATTACTCTTCATTTTTTACTCTACTTCCAAATCATTGTATGAAAAGGTTTCAGTTGTGCGGCCCTTGAGGTGATTTGAGTTTGAGACCCCTGATATAAAGTCAATGCAAAAAAATGCACCTGCAGTTACTCTGAGTGCAAAAAAAAGAACAGCAGAAGGATTGTGTGCCTAAGTATTTGTTTACACATAATAAGTACCAGTTTTCACATGTATTTACATGGTGTGCATAACTGTGTATATCAGATGGAAGTGCATATTTTTTGTGGCTGGAATTCAGGACACTAATGTTTGAAAATTTAGACTTCTGTATCTCTCTCAGCCTTTTCTGAATTAGTTTTAGGACTTTACTTATTCAACCTTCAGCCTCTTTAAATCATTTTTCCACCTTTTACATGGTTTCCTCTCAGGCAGGTAGGTGGGGCCCAGATTCTGAACTCATGGAATGGCAAAGTTCCTGCTAACTTTAAAAGAGCAGGATCAAACCCTATGTGCTGTCCACAGATATGGCAACAATTTCAGAACAGTGGATGATCCATATGATCTGAAACGCCCTGGCTAGGTTGTGCATTCAGGCCAGAGTTTCAGAGTTGATACAGGCTGGTAAGAAAGAAAGAGAGAGATTGTTATTTCTGATGTTGAGTTACTTGGGAGACATTCAGACAGTATGGTGATATGGGACATGTAAGCACTGAGAGGCAGTCAGACAGAAAATTCCATGTATTCAGGGCAGACGCAAAGTGTTATTTTAAAGCAGGTTTCTGTGAATGTAGCTTTGTCCATTTTACTGCTGAGCTATTTACCAGGTACAATTGGAAAAAAGCATTACTTTGGAGACCATCTAAACTTTGCATATCCTCAAGTGAGTTTCAACAAATGGACACTTTGAAAGCTCCTGCCAGAATATTAAAGTGTTATCCTGGAGTCTCAATTCTCTGCTCTTAACTCTGTGAAGTTGAACAATTATAGGCTGGCTACATTCACCTGATTCCATATTATTTTCACAGAATTGAAATGTGTCATATGGATCAAGTATTTCTGTGGTTTAGATCTAATTTTTGAACTCATTGGCTAGAACAGGACATCAAGAAGTAGAGGAGCCATTTCCAGCAATTTTCCTAAGTACAAGAAGAGTATCTTTAATATCTTCATCCCCTTACCCCTTTAGTAGAACACTATTGTTTTTTGTTTATTTACTTCTTCTTAGCAGTTATTTGAGCCTTTGCTGTTTTCGTGAATAAAGGAAACTATTGACTTGGGTTTCTGCCATACAGTTTATGCATTATACAGAAGGTTACAGGCTCTTTGTGAGGTTTAATCCTTCATTGATATCAGCAGAATTTTTTCTGAATAACTTTGTTAGACATTCACAGTGAATTATTCACTGCTGCTGAAATGCAGCTGCAATCTCTATGTCATGTATAACTAAGATCATTTAAAGGAAACTATTTACATTTGGAGAAATTTTACATAGTTATAGGTTAAAATAACCTGAAACCTTGCAATATGTCTGTTTAGAGGGAAAAATAATGAAGTCTTGTAGGCTAGTTTGGTTTCAAAATCCACATTATCTTTCTGCTTTAAATATTGGCTAGATAAGTGAGGCCTTGTCTATACTAGAAAGTGTTGTCAATGTACATTACAGCAATGACCAAGAAGCACTGTAATTACAACACTTGTACCCGTCCTCACAGCACTCATTGGCTATGTCTACACTGGCAATTTAGGTCAAATTAAGGAGGCTTAATTCATCCCTGTCCACACTGGGCTTTCATTCATTAAGTCGAATTAAGAAATTCCTTAAGTCAACTTTCTGAAATTTCAATTCTAATTAATACGAGCCATCTGTTAGGTCGACCCAAGCCTTAATTCAACTCCTTATGTCGAACTAAGGACAGTGGAGACCTGGATTAGATCTTAATTCGACTTTAAAATCGAATTAAGGCTGTTAGGTCAACTTAACTTTAAGTTGACTTAGTCCACTTAACTTTAAGTTGACTTAGTCCACTTTGTTAATTTGACTTAATGAGGTTGAGTTTAGTTAAACTTAAAGTTGACCAAACTTTTTCTAGTGTAGACATAGGCATTGTGTCACTGAAACACATCCAAAGTTGGTGCTCTAACATTGACAATGACAGCTGTGCACTGGGGGCAGCTATTCTACTGTGCAGCTTGCCCCTTGTGTGTTAGGAATTGTGGGAAGGCAAACAGAGTCACAGGGCATCATGGGTGCAGCCTTGATATCCTATGATTTAGTGATTTCTGTCCTGTCATTCCATACGTTTCCAACTGTGTTTCACAGGATTTTTCACTACTTTCCTGAGCTGCTGCCATCTCTGTCTGAAAGAATGAATCATGCACTGCTCTCCACTGTTGTTCAGTGTTCTGAACACATTGTTGCTGGTCATGCAGTGTAAGAGCTCCCCATCAAAACAGGAATCTGAGGCCCCTGACCTGCTGTATGTCCTGCAAACAAACAATGCCGGATTCCTGTTTGCATTCATGGAGCATCTGCAAAAAGTGCACCCCTGCTTTTGGTCACATGAAACAAGCACTGAGTGGTGGGATTACATTGTTATACAGGTCTGCGATGACAAGCAGTGACTGAAGAGCTTTCAAATGTGCAAAGCCACCTTCATGGAACTCTTTGTGGAGCTAACCTGTCCTAGAAGGACATCAGAATAAGAGCTGGTTTTTTTTGGTGAAGAGGCATGTTGCAATTGCCACACAGAAGCTGGCAACTCCAGACTGCTACCAGTCAGTCACTAATCAGTTTGGAGTCAGGACATCCTGGCTATGTTCACACACAAACTTATTTCGAAATAAGCTATTTCAAAATGAGTTATTTCAAAATAAAGTCCTTATTTTGAAATAAGTTAATTTGAATTAAGAAAAAGCCTGCTGTCAAAACAGCTGTTATTTCAAAGTGGTTATTTCGAAATAAGGCCATTCGGACATGTTGTTTCGAAACAATGGTGTTTTGAAACAACATGTCCGAACGCTGTTGTTATGAAACAGCTGTTTCGAAACAACGGCTATTTCAATTTCAAGCAAGGTTTCAAGCGAAATAATGGCTATTATTTCGAAACAATGGATCCTGTTGTTTCAAAATAATAAAATGTCCTGTGGACATAAGAAATTTTATTTCGAAACAACGGCTGTTGTTTCGAAATGAAACTTGTCTGAACACAGCCCCTCTGTTAGAGCTGTGTTATTGCAAATGTGCAGGCCATTAATCACATTCTGCTACAATGGACTGTGAGTATTGGAAATGTGCATGAAATAGTGGATGGCGTCTCAACAATTGGATTGCTTAACTGTGGCAAGGCAATAAATGACAGACATCACAAATCTGCCCCCAGATCATCTGGCAATGGAGTACATCGATAGAAAGGGTACTTCTCTAGGGTACTGCAGGAGCTTGTGGATCACCATGGATGTTTCACTGACATCAGTGCAGCTTGGTCAGGGAAGGTGCAGGACACATTTACCTTCAGGAACAAGGGCCTGCACAGAAAGCTGTGAGCAGAGGGAAAACGGGAGTCCTTGTGGCACCTTACAGACTAACGGATTTCTTCAGGCATAAGCTTTAGTGGGCTCTAACCCACTTCATCAGATGTGAGCAGAGGGACTTTCTTTCAAAACAAAAAATTCTAATGAGGGATGTTGAAATTGCCCATAGTGATCCTGGGAGACCCACCCTATCCCTTACTGCCATGGTGCATGAAGCCTTATGTGGCAACCTGGATATAAGCAAGGAGCGCTTTAACAACAGGTTGAACAGGTGCCGAATGACCGTTAAATGTGCTTTTGGCAGACTAAAAACAAGTTGGTGATGCTTTTATGGCAGGTTCATCCTAAATAAGGAAAATATCGCCATGGTTATGGCTATCTGTTGGGTGCTCCATAATATTTGTGCAGCTAAGGGTGAAAAGTTTCCCTCTAGGTGAAGCACAGAGGTGGATTGCCTTGGGGCTGACTATGAACAACCAGATGTCAGAGCTATTAGAGGGGCACAAGGAGAGGCCATTCAAATCAGAACGCCCTTTAGGAACCATTTTGACAAAAAGCACAAATAAAGAGGTCGATGTAAACAGTGCTATGACTGCTAGCCATCTTGCATTACGTATCAAAGTGAGCTGCAGCCACCCTGTGCAAGAGACAAAAGAGATTGCTCATTCTTCACAGAGCATGAGAGCTGGGTGTAAGGCCAATTATTCTGGAAGCTGCCTGAAGAGGTGGAGTGAATGGGGTATCAAGGTGAGCCAGCAGTTTGGTAGCAATCAATAACTGGTGTTTGAGGAGGTCGTGGCCTGCAGATCTGTAGTGGCAGCAGTTGGGGGGGGGAGTAGAGGAGGGGGCAGGGGGAAAAAGGAATTTAGTCCTTAGCACTGTTAGTGACTTCAGCAGCTGTTTCCTCCTCTATGGCTTTTATCATACACTCATGGCCTGTGCTATCACTTGCTTCCAGTTTCCCCTCCTCTCCTGTTTATCAATTTTCTGTTTTTCAGACACACTGAGTCTCCATACCCTTTCTTTATTCTTCTTCCACCTCACAGGATGGGAATACTTATTGGAAGATCTGTTTCTCCATGACCATTTCTTTGATCAGCTACAGGCACTCAGCAGGTTTATAGGGTTTTCCTTTTAAGAGAAGCACAATAAACAATGAACAGAAACATGATGCGAGTTCAATGACAGCATTGACTAATTACTGTAAAATACACATCTTTCTTGCTGACCAGTGGTTCAAGTATAATTTGAGAGGCCCCATAACCTTTCTAATCTCTGGGCCCCCTTCCTGTGTTGTCTGAGCTGCCTTCATCCATGTATGGGCCCCATTTTTCAAGATTCTGGAATCTGAGCCCTGGAACTCTGGCCCATCAGATTTGTGGTTCCAGGGTGTTTTGGTTTATGTTAAGCCTGCTGCTGAGCCCTGGCAAGCATAGCGCTTGATGCACAACCAGGGCATGGTGAGTTGTGCCCAGTGGGAGTAGGCACTTAAGCTGCAGAAAGGGTCCAGGGTGGTTGCGGTATTGATGCAGGTAGCTAGGGACAAAATTTCTAACTGTGCCATCATTTTTCAGGTAGGAGCCACAGAAGTCAATATCTCACACCTGAGAGTAAGCAGGAATGCTAGGGCATTTCTTCTCCATGCAAAGAGTTTCAAACCTGGTCCCTATTCTGCTTACTTATGGTTCAGTTTGGTCCCTGCACAAGTAGTGGCTGATTGGTGTGGGACAGTTTTCTACAATGGGGAAGACAAATCAGCTCTGTTGAGGAAGGTCTGGAAGAGTTAGTGAGTACCTCCAAGAAATTTTGCTAGAGATCTCTCTGGAGAATTCCTATGAAATCTACGTGTGAATTAACCCACTTTCCTGTTGCACTGCCTAGCTAGCTGCACAGAGGAATAGGAAGCACATAGAAACACAGCTATTCTTTTGCATTTCTATCCCATTATACAGTCAGCTGTATAATGCAACAAAGCAAAGGACAGCTGTACCTCATGTAACTGATCAGCATCAGCTCAAAAAAACCAAAACCATACTCAGGACCATCCCTACAGGGATGCGGGGCCTGTGGCCAATTGACCTGTGTGCCACCCCCCCGCCCCCCAAGCGCTAGGGGTGGTGTAGGCAAGCCCAGAGGCTGGCCCCGCACTCCTGCCCCTCTCTGAGCCAGCCAATCTGCCCCTGGGGGTGGAGTGGAGTGGGCTGGTCTGGGGGCCAGGCTCTGCTCACCTGTTCCACCTCCGGGCTAGTCCACTCTACCCCCTGGTAGGAACAGCCAGCCCAAGGTAGAGGCTAGAGAGCAGAGCCCAGCCTCTGGGCTGGCTCACTCTGCCCCGGGCCAACTGTACTCTGCCTTCTGGGTGGGGTGGACCGGCCCAGGGGAGAGGCCAGTTGCACACTTCTCGCCCCCCCCCCCCCCCGAGGGGCCTTCGGCTTCATGCCGAAAGCAGCAGGGGACAGTGCAGCTGTGGGGAGCAGTGGTGCGGGGCCCACACTGCCCTACACAGGGCAGTCAGCATGGGGCACATGGAACTGCAGAGGCAGGAGTGACTGCTCCTCTTGCCCCCTCTCTCCCCCCCATGATGGCTGTGCCCATACACCTCTCTCTTACTTGAGTCTCACTATCCTGTATCCTGCATGTGACAGATGTATGGCTGGGACTAGATCAAAGCCTCTGTGGCTCCAGAAAAGGTCCTGAGTCCCCATGTCACCAAAAGACCCAGTCCCCTGCTCCGCATCATCTACCAGCTTGACTTTCTTGACCATGACTTTTTATCAGGGTCAAGTCCTATGTCTGCTGCCTCCATGTTTGTGGGAAGGTATCCAGTGTTCTGGTGGAGGCAGAGGTGGGGTTGCCACTGAGGATGGCTGCTGGCTCTTTCTAGAGTAGACAGACCTTTGGCTCTGCATCAGAGCAACAATTTGGCTTCTTAACCTGTTGGTGCTCCTATCACAGCTCTTTGATTTTTGCACAGCACTGCAGCATTCCCTGTTCATAGCCCTTTTCCCTATTACATGAGAAATTTGACCATGTGTATCAAAGTTCTTTCAGCTGGAGCACAGCTGGGACTGCACAGCCACCTCTCCCCAAATGCTGATCAGCTGTAGAAGCTCCAGTGTGATCAGCTGGGAATATGAGGCATGAGTTTTCCCATATGGACCAAGCAGAAAGTGGAATTTAAAAAATTTCCAAAACTTTAAAGGGGGAGGGATGGATAGGTACAGGGCAGTAGAGTTCAAACTGATGGCCAGAGCAATCAGGATGGGCATTGTGGGACAATTCCTGGAGGCCATTTACTGTGGCACATAGGCATTGCTGCCACTGAGCCCACAGGACTTGTGCCCTGCATTGCCCTGGATCTGGTTCCAGCCTCCTGCTGCTGGTTGGCAGCAGCAAGAGCCAGATCCGGTCTGGGGCCACCTGCTACGCCTGGCCGGCAGCGCAGTGCTAGGAGCTGAGTCTGGCTCCAGGCCACCTGCCACTTACCAGCAGTGGCAGGAGGCAGGAGTCAGAGCCAGGCTGGGGCCGCCTATTGCTTGCCAGCTACAGCAGGGGCAGGAGGCAAAACCAGGATTGGGTCCGAGAGGCAGATCAGGCTGCCAGAACAGGGAAGGGGCGGGGCCTGAGCTCAGGCCTTGAGCCTTCTATTGGGGCAGCAGTGCTCCTGCTGTGACATAAAGTGTAGTGTCTACGCTGAAGCTTTGTTGCTAACAGTGTGGTGCAAAAAGTTCTATGTATGTCCTCAAGATGGTTTTATTTTGTTGCAGAAGTCAGGAGAGTTGGTTGGCAGGACTTTGGGGGTTAGGGTGGGGAATGCAGCACATACTGTATGTCAACTGTTTTGGTTTGAAAAGCTGACATTGGTCAACAAAATTCTTCAGTGTAGACCAGGCCTTAGTTACTTTAAGCCTCTTTCTACATTACACATTTTATCATGTCTCAGCATAGTTCTTAAGTATGCTAAAACATAAAAAGGTAAACAGGGCTTTAGGTCTTTTTCATAATATAATTAGTAAGACATTTATTCTGATTGATTTACATCTGTAAAGTTCTCCACATTTAGGTTCCTTTTAAAAATCAGAGTAGAGATCTTATCACTGATGCAAGAGGTAAAAATGATAGTGTCACTATTTTATTTGGGTTATATATTTTTAGGTGATTTCCCAAGGCTCCAGATCATGCCTGAGCATGTCTACACCTGAAGAAGGAACCATGGAGGTATGAAAATTTATGAATAGCCCAATTTAGTAAACAGACTCCAAAGCAGTTTGGAAATATAGGCAATACTTTCTACCATTTATAATCAGATGTGTATTGAGATATAAGAGAGGTGTGGCTTAAATTAATCAAAAAGCATTAGAAACACAAATTGGAAGAGATGATGATACCAGAATACTGATTACTTGTGTTTACGTCAGAGCCGGCTCAACCAATAAGCTAATAAGGCAGTGGCTTGGGGTGCCACTGCTTTAGGGGCAGTTGCAGTGCCATGCCGGAGGGCAGGGCAGCCTGGCTCAGAAGCAGGACCTGCACTCTTGTCCCTCCCGGAGCCAGCCGCTCTGCCCCCAGCGGTGGAACAGGCCAGCCCATGGGGCAGGCTCTGCTTTCTTGCCTCACCTTTGGGCTGGCCCTCCCCACCCCTAGGGAGGAACAGCTGGCCCAGGGGAGTGGTCAGAGAGCACAGTCCAGCCTCTGGGCTGGCCTACTCTGCCCCTGGGCTGGCTGTTCTCCACCCTGGGGATGGGGCAAGCCTGCCAGAGTGGAAGCTGAGTCCCGCCCCCCCCATGCAGGGGATGGGGGGGGTGCAAAACCAAAAGCCAGCTAGGGGCACCACAACTTCTTGAGCCATCCCTTG
Organism: Podocnemis expansa; assembly: GCA_007922195.1. NCBI lineage: Eukaryota > Metazoa > Chordata > Testudines > Podocnemididae > Podocnemis > Podocnemis expansa. The sequence goes on along the minus strand of ML681990.1, from coordinate 46,417,236 downwards.
TTTATGTAAGGAAATGTACCTGTCACACTGTTTTTCTTCACAGGCAATGTACTTTTAACACTATGTAGACACTAAAGTTCATTCAGATAGAACCACAAAAGCATGTGATTAATTTCATTTGGATACATGGAGAAGACAATACTAGATTTTCTTAAATAAGTAATACAAACAAAAGAAAGCTCTAACTTATACCTGCTAACCAACCAGAAGGTGTTTACCTGTTTGTTCTTCTGTGAATACAGGCACATCTTTAACATATGCTGTTAGCAGCCAGAAAATGCACAAATCTCTTCGTCTCACAATTCTGGAAGGAAAAATTGCTTAGTATAATAAAAATTAACAAACTGTATTTAAAAAGCTGCATTCTGAATTGCTTGCCTGACAAGTACTGTCCAGTTAAGTACCATTTAGACAATTCTGTATTGCTGCAACCTGCTTGCAGATGTAGCCAAGCTAACTCTTTAACTGTGCTAATTAACATGAGAAGCAACAATATGTCTCCGATGATACGTGAAAGAACATCTTGAAATTCACATCAACACATTTTGTAGCATTTTTTTTCTTAATTTTCACTAATGGTGCATGTAACCGAGGCCGCCCTCAGCAGCCATGCCTCCTGCACCTTCTAGCCTTGGTGGGGGTGGGTGAAGCTTGGGAGTGGCACCCTGGCAATCCCCCAGCACGAGAAGGGCTCGAGGCCTTCAACCAGAGGCGTCACTGACCTGGGGAGGGATCCGGGGCAGAAGTGGCCACAGGCAGCTAGGTCTGGCATCCCCAGCCGAGGCTGGAAGTGGCCACCACTGTTGCAGGCAGCCGAGCCCCAGATCCCTGGCTGGGGATGGGGCTGCCGCGGCTGTGGGTGGCTGGGCCCTGGATCCACCACTGGGGACAGAGCTGCCGCAGCTGGCTGGGCTCTGGATCCCTGGCTGGGGATGAGGCCAGGAGCAGCCTCCGCAGTCAAGCCCCAGATCCCCAGCTGGGGGACAGGGCTGCCGCAGCCATGGGCAGCTGGGCCCCAGATCTCCAGCCTGATTGAGCCAGAGACCGGGGGGGAGAGGCACCAGACCCAGGGCACTGGCACTAGGATTCAGGGCACATGCCCCAGGTGCCCAGCACCAGCAACGCCCCTGCCTTCAACCCTGACAAGGGGTAAGGCAAGCACCTGGTAGCCCAGACAGCAGCAGGAGAGGGAAGGGGACTGCAGGCCCACCCGCTCCACTGCATTCCAGCCCAGGGCCCTACTAGTGGCAAGCACAGGGTGCCCCTACATCAGGGGGCTCCTGCCAAAACACACTGACACACCAAACTGCCGCTGGGCTACTTCCTTCCCACTCGTCCCACAATGCCTGGGGTATGTGGTCCTCATTATCCTCCAGGTAGGTTCCCCAGGGCATTCCCATCAAGCCCTCACTATCTTCGGGTGGCAACACTGGTACTTCAGCTTCTTCTGTCAGTGGGAGTTCCTCCAGATCACATGGGTCCAGGATAGCTGGCTCACTGCCTTCACCAGCAGAGGTAAGTTCATCAACATCCTCATAGTCATCTGGCTGATTCCCTGGCCCCAGGCTCTCTGCTGAGGGAAGCTCATCCTGGTCTTCTCCTGGGGGAGTTTTCTCTAGGGGCACAGCCGGCCAGGTTCTCCCCCTCAGCTCTCACAAGGAGGGAGATCTCACTGTCAGTCAGGCCCCTCTGGCTCCCAGGGAGGGAGGTCTGCCAGTGGCAGCAGTCATCTCCCTCTCTGTTTCCCCCATGTCTGCCTGGTCCGGCCCCTTATATAGTGCTCCTGCTCCCTCCGGCTGTCACTTTGGTTCCGGCCGGGGCTCTTTTGCAAGGCCTCTTCAGGCCAGTTAGGGGGAGTGCTAGCGCCCAGCTACCTCTCGGCCAGTGGATAACTGTCCCCTTCTACTACACTGCAATGTTCAAGTGAAACAGAGAGAAATAGCCAAGCATGCATATTTTATGTAAACTTTTCAAAGCTGGCCTCAAAAACTATGCATGCAGGTTTTGTATGCACAGAATGGATGGGAAACAAACTGCATAACTGCATATCTAACTGTCAGAATTGCATGCAAATAACAGCTTTCTGCATATACAAAACAAAATCCACTTGAACTTCTATGACAGATAAACTCTGGACAGTACTTCTGTTTTTCTTTTCTCCAAATACATTTAAAATATTTTTCCTTCTGTTTGTTGGAGATCAATCAGTAAGGTTCCAGTATTAATGTATGATCAATATGATGGTAAGAAACAACTATGCACAATAGTTACAGCACATTTTTTGACTGCTATAGAGTAGACATCACAAAGTGCTGTCCAGATATAAATCAATTATGTCTCACGAAGTAGAGCCCTGCAAATATGGGGATATCCATGGATATCTGCATTATATCTGCATCCAGATACAGCAGGGATATCCAGGGCCCATTTCTTGCAGATGCAGATCAGATATGGATCCACGTATTTGTATCCGTGCAGGGCTCTATCACAAAGCTGTCATGAACCAGGTAAGTAAAACTCATTTTAAAGATATGGAAACAAAGTAACTGAAAGATCAAGTATATTGCTTGAGATCATGCAGGAAGTCTGTAGCAGAGCTGAAAACAAACAAACAAACTCTTGGCTTCTCATTCGGTGTGTTAATTACTGCCTTCCATTACCTATTCAAGCCAACTACAAGAGGCAACAGCAGTAAGATAAAATCTGATGAAATATATGATAAAATCATGTGAAGGGCTTGATTCTGCTCAGATTGACGTCACTAGCAGCAAAGTCAGCCCAAAGAAAAACCTGCCTGGGAAAGTGTAGTGCTCTCCTTTATTGTTAATACAGCATCTTCTATAATAGACAAATAAAGCCAACAAAAAAAGTTTGAAAAATAGGTGATCTCCCATTATTACTTTGAGTGAGTCTATTCAAGATTTGTCTTTGGAGTTAGAAACAGATGTACTACCTGTATTTAATTTAAGCAGCATGAGGCACTGCTGCTATTACCAGTTTCTGTTTTTTACCAATAATGTAATTGTGTGGAATTCTAAGCATATGGATAATAAATGAATAATTTATGGAATGTGTTTTCAAATGTTTAATGTTTGTGCATGCTGAGGTGACAAGAACATTGTAGAAAGTTTTTTTTTTTAAATCCTCTTAAGACCTTGTCTGTACTAACACTTAAGCCAGAAAAACTTTTGTCTCTCAGGGATATAAAAAACACCCCACTGAGCAACGCAAGTTTTGTTTGTGTAAGCGCTTGCATGGGTGGTGCTATACCTCCCACCAATATAGCTACTGTTGCTCCTTTAGATTGTTTTTCTTATGCCAGCCAGAAAGCTCTTTCCCATCAACATAACACAGCTACACAAATGCTCATGGTTATGTTGGGGGTGGGGGGTGGGGGGGGAGTGTCTTTTCATATCCCTGAGTGACAAAAGTTTTGCCAACGTAAGTGCAAGTGTAGCTGAGGTCTAAGGAACTGAAGTAAGAAACTGCACAGAATTTTCACTATGTTCTGGAGTAAATTTAAATGAAGGTCAACCTTTAAATGCCTTTATATTTCATAAGTCCAGTTTTTCTTTATACAGTCCTTTCATTTACCCAGTTTTTGCTCAAAGGATTACAAAACACAGACTAGTGTTTTACATAGCACAACAGATTATCCAATCAATTAAATAAACTAACAGTAACAGACTTTAGGAGTCTTTTACTTGCTAGACACTCACTATCACTTTTCAGTGGTGAAAGTCACAAAACCCAGACTGAGAGTTTTAAACATATATCCCTACTCTTCCTGTTGTAGCAATGTGGCTGAATATACTGTGTATGAGGACACCTGCAAGTGAAATGGTGGTTTTATGTATTTGGATGAAACAAGAGTGCCCTCTTATGGTTTCACATTAAGGGCTATGTCTCCAGTAAGATAAAAACATGGTATTAAACCCCACCAACAAATAATCACATGTACACACGAAGAAATGCATCAAAATTTTTCAAATAAGACAGAACAAAATATTGCCCAAGATCATGAGACTTAATCAGAAACTGATTGATTTGGGATGGGTTCCAGAGGGGTAGCCATGTCGGTCTAGTTCAGCAAAACAAACAAGAAGTCCTGTGGTACTTTTAAAGACTAACAAATTTATTTATTGCATGAGCTTTTGTGGGTAAAATGAGAAATAAATCTGTTAGTCTTTAAAAGTGCCACAGGACTCCTTGATTGTTTCAGAAATCTCTTACCATCAATATGAAAAAACATTAAACTTATTAAAGAGAGAGTGAAATCCTGGCTCCATTAAAGTAAATGGGAGTTTTGCCATACATATATGTACGTACATAAATAATATTCATGAGACACCCATGACTGTGACAGAGTTTTCCTCCACTGCTTTCTCACTGTGTGCATGTTTCTTCAGCCTCATATATCCTAGTCTTCCTCCCTCCCAGCATAGTCAGTTTGGAAATGCCATGAGCAGCTTCTCCTCCTTCTGCAATATTTGGTCTGTAAAGATGAGAGGAGCTGCAAAGAGTTGCTGAGTGTCAGCACTATGTCACAATCTTGCAATTCCATTGACGTCAGTCAGGTTGCACAGGTGTAACTAAGGGCAGAATTTAATATTATTTATATAATCTAATCACCATGCAGCTCCTTTTATTTTAGTAAGCACCATACAGATGGATAGACTGGTTGATAGGTAGGTCTGATCTGTTGATGCCTGTAGCCCATAGTTTGTTGACTTCCAATCTAGCTGTACTGGCTGTTTGAATCAATTTAATTTAAATTTCTCAAACAAATTTGTAGTCAATATTCATTTAGGAACAAATCCCAGCTCCACTGAAGTCAGTGAGAGTTTTGCTGACAAATTTCAGTGCCTTTACTGTTCTGTTCTTCAGTCTCTCTTAAGCAGGGACTGCCAATCATGAAACAGTATGGAATGATTTTGTGAGAACTCCAATCTTGCTCCCAGTAAAGTCAATGAAAAATTATTCATTGTCTTCAATGTATGATCAGGCCCTAAGAGCTGACCACCAAATGACTTTTTAACCAGAAACAAAAATTCAAGCTCACATCTCCACAGCTGACAGGCAGGACCATTACCCACAATAACACTGAGGCCCCATGTGTGAATTTGTTTTAGAAAAGATTTTCTCTTTTTCAGAAGCCAAACATTGCACATTTTCTTTTGAATTGTGATGCCACCTGACAATCAGCCTTTAGTAGACTGCATGGTAATCAAGATAATTAGATTCCATGCTATTATTACATGCAAATGATTTTAAGTGGTGAGAAAACACACTGCAATTTAGGATTAAAAAATCCAAACCTCATTTGCTTGAGGAAAGTCCTCAGTTCTGTCACAATTCATGTATTTTTCCTTGAGCCCTTTAGCGTATAATCAAGGGTTAATAGTGCAGCCATGCATTCTTTTAAGTTGATTATTAAAAAATTCAGCATATGGCAAGACAGAACTTATCATATTAAATAGCCTCCTCAACTGTGCCAGAGCAGCACTTGGCACCATGTCATCATTCCAGGTGGCTCTAGCACACCCTTTTGCAAACAGGTGTTGTGTTGCAGATGAGCCCTTCCTTCATTGTTCTCCACTCTCAGGGTCTCGACAAGTCCAAACAGACCAGCCCATGCTAAAGAGCAGCTCTCTTGAGGTCATTTTTAGTCCATCTATCCCCCACCAGAATCCAGTCACCTTTGCTTGCTCCCTATGATTCTCTCAGTTCCAGTTCTCAGCTCCAGTTTCTGCTCCTAGTGTTAAACTGTTTACCCCTACTGAAGTAATAAACTTCTCTAGACTTGGGTTTGGGAAGATCCAACCACTGTGACTTGTCTCCACAAATGGCCAGGCTGACCTTCTGGCCATGGTCAGGGAGACCTGTTACTGAGAAGAGGTCCTCTCGGATGCCTGCTGACCGCAGCCCTGTGTGTAGGATGCCCTGTGCCCTAGAAGCACAGCTTACAGACTACAGCTTCTGTTGGATTCCCTGGACAGCTCACCCTCTAGGACCCTGCTAAGGTCTCTTCTGTAAGCTTCTTCCCCCAGGAGCTTCCTTTATCCCCCTGGAGTTCCCCTCTGACTGAGCCTGCATAAAAAAACAACAAGCAGTTGTGTGGCACTTTAAGACTAACAGATTTATTTTTTGCATGAGCTTTCATGGGAGAAGATCCCACTTCCTCAGATGCTTCGAAGATGGGTGAACTTACAGAAAGGAATGAAATTTTCATTAGTTTCATTCCTTTCTGTAAGTTCACCCATCTTTGAAGCATCTGAGGAAGTGGGATCTTCTCCCACGAAAGCTCATGCAAAAAATAAATCTGTTAGTCTTAAAGTGCCACACAACTGCTTGTTGTTTTTTTACTGGACTAGACTAACACGGCTATCCCTTTGGAAACTGAGCCTGCATAGCCTTTTTTAGGTTCATGTGCTTATCTTTTAAACAGCCTCCTGGACAGCCAGCTACCCCCAGGTAAGGGCAATGGAAAAGGAATGTGGCATACGGTTGGCTACACTAACTATGTGGGGTAGACCATTGGTTCAGGTTTAAACCAGTCAGTCCTGGTTTTAAATGGTTTGTCCCCTGTCTGGTCCTGACACAAAACCAAATATGGCTTTATCTGACTACTAGTGGGCAGAGCCATGCATATGGGGGCACGCCCACACCATTGTGGAAGAATCGGAATGCCCAGTGGCCACCGTACCTACACCATCCAAGGATCCCCCTCTTACACCATGGGACTCTGTAGGTAGCTACCTAAACAGCTACTTTGTGTAACCACAACTGTCCAAAACAGTCTTATTAAGGGCAGAGATATGGTCAAAGACGTCTGTAAACTGGGTTCAGACTTGAAAGGTGCTGAATGTCCTCCACTCCCTTTGACAGTAGGGGAACTGTGTATGGGCATCTTCTGCAGGACTGACTGAGCACAGTGTTGATGATGATAAGACAGGGAATTAAGGGTGCTCAACATTCCCCAGGAGCTGTTAAGCATCCTGCATGTGTCAGGCCAACAGTTGTGCCTTTAGAGAGGTCATTTCACATTGTCAGTAGCTTTTGACGTAACTAATGTATTTCAGAAAGTTTATAATAAACTGCATGCTTATGTGCATTTGAAATCAGCAGGAGTGTAAAACAGAGTGAAAGCTCTGACAATTTAGTGACATCTGTTTTTATTTCTGAATTGGTATTTTCACTATGCTGACTAATAGAATCCACTTCTGAAACCTTGTATTATTTCCAATAAATTTAATGCAGACTACCATGACACAGAACATCCCAGGTAACAGCAGTAGCTGCACTGAATCAAAAAGAAGCATGAGATATTAATTAATACATCACATGATCTCCTTTGCTCTGCATACAGTACACAATCTTTAGAGCTCAGAGAACAAAAGAGATTGTTTATAAATGTCCGAGACAGTAAAAAACATCTGTTCATGGTGTTTATGATAAAGAAAATGGTTTCTTCAGCCACAATTAAAATCATTCCAGAGTTCCAACAATCCACTTTAAATATATTTTACCTTACTTGAAAATTGAAATTTTCTAGGGTTTCTTCATTGTTTAAAAGTGATTCTGTCCCTCAACACTCCAGGCATTTCACAAAAAAATTTGGAATTTTTTTGCAGCAAATACAGCTCTGTAGAGCAAGCAGTATTATTTACAAATGCTGTTTCATTTACTCACACTGGGCACCTAGATCATCCTCGGATCTTGATTCAATGTTACATTAAACCTATTTTCTAAGGACGTTTGTTGCAATAATTTGTAGCTGTAACTATGTTTCTGTGTTGCATTCCTAGAAGTCTTGTATATTAAACAGCGAAAAGCAAACCAAATGCTGAGCAACTCACTCAGTTTTGATCTAGTTTGCCTTAAATTGTGAAAAAGGATTTCAGCAGAGCCTGAGCTAAAATGAAAAAGAAGTTTGGAAATATTATGGCACTTGTGACAGATAGAATTACACGTAAAAAAATATGTAGGAGGAAAAAGCAAGTTCAGGCTCAAGGATTGCCCCAAGATTTCTGACCTTCACTCCTATGGAAGATACTTACATATGTAAGGCAGGCCTAACCGCTTCTGAAGGGGGGCAACTGATCTGCATGGGTCCTGTATTAGCATGAACACAAAGAGCACGATTAGATATTAGCATACTGGCTGCAGGGCATAGTGGGTAATGGTATTTGGGGTTAATCTGATCACAAACCTGTCAGTATCTGTAATTCTACTGAAGGGAAATATAAAATACTGTCTTTTGTGAATTGCTACTCTTTGTATGTTTCAAAGCTGTCTTGGTTAGTTAAAGGGTAAAAACTACCCTTAGTTAAAAAGAGGCTAGTAGGAGAGGCGCCTACATGTTTCAGCCCAAAGAAAGTTGAAAACAGAGGTGGAGCTTTACATAGCTCTTTTTAGAACAAAATGTTGGAGATATTTTGTCTCACCTGATGGTCCTACTATCAAATGATAGATCTGGCTAAGCTTCTTTGAGGTCTCTTCTTTGTCATAGAAGTAACTGTTTATAGCTACTTGAGATTTAAGAGCTGAAATTACTGAAAAGACAAACTCTCTGAACTAAAATCACTGAAAAGGAGTAGTGATGGAGCAACTAGCAGGCAGAGCTAGCAGACAGTGACAGTGGTGAGCTAGGCAGTGTGAGTGGCTGGTGGACCATGAGAGCAGCCAGTGGTAAGCTGGATGGTGCAAGTGACCTGTGGGTGGAGCCACTAGACAGCAGTGAGCTTGGCAGCATGAGTGATCAGTGGGTGGAGTTGGCAGACAGTGGGCGGTGCCAGCGGACAGTGAGAGCAGCCAGTGGTGAGCTGGGTGGCATGAGTGACCAGAGGGCAGAGCTGGTGGAGCCAAGGGATGGTGCTAGAGGATGGAGTGAGTGACCAGTGGTTGGTGCCGGCGGACAGTTGGCATGAAGGACACTCCCTGCGTGATTCTCCAGATCAGTGCTGATTTTGCTAATGGGTTTACGTTTTCTGTTGTGCTATGTGGGATCATGTTGAGAGGTTTTGCATTATGTCTTGTATGTTCTGTTATGCGGTGTGGGTTGTTGGGTATTTTGTACTGATTCTCTAGATCAGTGCTGACCTCTGTTATTTGGCCTTTTACATTACATTTTTCTGCTATTAAAGTTCTGTTTACTACACTCAGTCTCATGCTTGTGAGTGGGGAAGCCCTACTCTCTCTGGGGTGCTCAGGGAACAGTGCAGGATTCCCAGAAATTTGGGTGGGGGCTCAAGCTGGTTGGTGGTGTTGCATCGCTGGGGAACTCCTGGATATAGAGCCCGGCCCTTGTTCTGCCAGTCTGCCCTGGCAGAAGAGTTACATGTAAAATATTGTGTCACTTTGATTCCTTTTATGAAGTTTGAAGAATAGGATTCCTCAGCAGCCAAACCAACATCTCCCCAGTCTGTTTTCCATAGTAAAAGTTAATGGTGTAAAAAGAGATATATTAAGTACTGGAAAAATATGCTGCATACTTGTAACATACAAAAGCTCATTCTGCTCTTCCTTCATGCACTTTCCTTAGAATGGTCTATAAAACAGTCATTTGGAACTATACAGGTAGTGTATTTGTTCTTGTGGCTGTGTTGGTTTTCTTCAGTTAAAAATGTAATAAAGAAGCTTCAAAAGATATCAGAAACAGAGCTAAGCAAAGTCTTTTCAGCAAACAGTAAATTCACCAAAAAATGCATTGGGGGAGAGGAGGGGACCGAAACTATTTACAGATATGAAATTTGGTGAATAGTCTTGGCAAAAATAGAGAGTCACCACCAAAATTTCAGAAATATCAAAATGATTCATTTTGAAAATACTAAAATAAACCATCGAGACATTTTATTTTGATCAATATTTCAAATAGAGATTAATATTTCAAAATGACATATTGAATTGACATTTGAAAAGTTTTGTTCCACCAAGGGTTAGAGTATAATTTTTGGGGCCCCGGACCTCCTAAATTTCCAGACCCCCCTCATACAGGTCTGGGGCCCCCTTCACCCACATCCAGGCCCCCCCTTCATCCACCCCCAGCTACTCCCCCCCAAATGCTTGCCCACCAGGTGGGCATTTGCAACCACTTCTCAGTACCATGTGCATTGTTTATCAGTCTGCTCCATACACACACAACTAGCCACACCCTAACACACCTCCAGCTATACACACATACACACCATGCCCCTTACAACCCCCAGCAGCATTCCCTGTCCCCCAGCAGCTTTGCACCTGCCATCCCGGAGGCCAGCGCCCGTCTCCCCCAAAGCCTTTCCCTCAGCCCACCACAGGGCTCCCCCAAGCTCAGCTGAGGCCTTCCCTTGGTGGTTTCTCATTGGCTCTGCTCCCAGCAGCAACACTGCTTCTGCTATGCAGAGCGGAGATTTACAAATTGCCACGCCACGCCACAGCTCCCTGCCAGCTGGTTGTAAGGTGGAACCATGCTTAAGGTGGAATGCACTGGAATGCTGCATTCCAGCTGTTGTTTCTATTTTAAGGGGGCCCTGAAATGCTGCATTCCACTGCACTCTGTTTTTAGAGGGGCCCTGAATGCTGCCCCCCTACAAATAGGGGGGCCCAGAACAGCATTTCACTCTGTTCTGCCTTACTTCAACCCCTGTGTTCCACCTAAATTAAATGTTTTTGATATTTCATTTTGGCAAGAAAAAAGGAACAGATTCAGTTGTTTTTCAAAACTAAACAAATTTTTACTTTTTTTTTTTTTTTTTTGGCCATCAAGTGGAAAAAAAATCAGTTATTCACTCAGCTGTAATTAGAATGCGAGTTCACCTAAGGATAAGGAGAACAGAATATAGGATACAGAACAAAAGAGACTTCAGCAAAGAAGGAAGATAGTAGGGATGTGTTGTTTAGTTGCAACCTAAGAGATTCAATGGAAATAGCTAGATCAAGACAGATCAGAGTCAAGGAATTATAGATGTGGACACTGTCCCTATGAAAGTAAGAACATCAGAACAGTCATACTGAGTCAGATTGATGCGCCATCTAGCTCACTATTCTGTCTTCTAACAGTGGTCAATGCCAGGTGCTTCAGAGGGAATGAACAGAACAGGCAATCATAAAGTGATCAGTCCCTTGTTGCCCATTCCCAACTTCCAGCAAACAGATGCAAGGGACACTTCAGAGCATTGTTTTGCTTTCCTGAACATCTTGGCTAATAGCCACTGACAGAATTATCCTCCATGAATTTATTTAGTTCCTTTTTTTAATCCTGTTATATAGTCTTGGCTTTCACAACACCTCTGGCAAAGAGTTCCATAGGTTGACTCTGGGTTGTGTGAAGAAATACTTCCTTTTGGTCATGTTAAACCTGCTGACTATTAACTTCATGTGGTGACCTCTAGTTCTTGTATTATGAGTAAACAATGCCTTATTTCCTTTCTCTGCACCACTCACAATTTTATAGACCCCTATCATGCCCACCCTTAATCATCTTTTTTCCAAGCTGAAAAGTCCAAGTCTTATGAATCTGATGTCATATGTAATCTGCTCCAAATCCCTAATCATTTTTGTTGCCTTTTCCAATTCTAATACCTTTTTCAAGATGAGCAACCAGATCTGAACACAGTATTCAAGATGTGGTCATACTATGGCTTTATAAAGAGGCAATATGATATTTTCTGTCTTATTATCTATCCCTTTGCTAATAATTCCTCTTATTTTGTTAGCTTTTTAAACTGCCACTGGACATTGAGTGGTTGTTTTCAGAGAACTGCCTCCAGTGACTCCAAGATCTCTTTCTTGAGTTGTAACAGGTAATTTAGACCCCATCCCTTTTCACATATAGTTAGAATTATGTAGTAAAATGTGCATTACATTGCATTTATCAACACTGAATTTCATCTACCATTTTGTTGCCAGTTACCCTGTTTCATGGGAGCCCTTTGTAACTTTTCAATCTGCTTTGGACTTAACTTTCTCAAATAATTTGTGTCCTCTGCAAATTTTACCATCTCACTGTTTGCCTCCCTCTCTAGATCATTTAGGAATATGTGGAACAGTTACAGTTACCCATGGGCCTGTATTGTGACCACCATTATTTAATGCTCTATGTTCTAAAAATTGACCATCTATTCCTACCCTTTGTATCTTATCTTTTAACCAGTTACTGATCCTTCTCTTTTATTTCCTGACCACTTATTTTGCTTAAGAGCCATGGTAAGGGACCCTGCCAAAGGATTTTTGAGAATCTAAGTACCCTATATCCAGTGGAAATAATTATGATTAAGGCTGAAGAGAGCAAGGATCCTAAAATGTGAAGACAGGCAAAGGGGACTAGAAAATGGTATCAATGCTGTCTACTTTTAAAATCAGCTCAAGAAATAGCAGTCATAAAAATAAGGTGGATAGACTGTACTGGGATCACTCGTCTATCACACATGTTAAATTCAGCCCCCTGAAAGCCTATGCAGAACTATAAAACAGAGATTGTGCAGGTGGCTTACATGCAAAGTTATTATCTTAATGAGAAAATGTGAAAGGCTGGAGAATAAACATAAAGGAATAATTATTTCATAGAGCTGTAAATTTAACAGAACACAGGCCTCATAAGGACATAAACAACTGCAAGATCAAAGGGTTCTTGGATCCCATTCATTGGAAAAGTAAATGGAAATTTATTAGTAAAGTTCTCCTTTTTTTAAAGCCCATCTCACAATAAGTGCATAGTTTAATGTCAGCTTAAATTACATTTGCAGTTTTCTGACAGATTCACTCACTTTTTCAAGTTTATACCTGACACATTGACAGTTTCTAATCAATGGGATACAATTCCCTTTGAGAGTTATTAAAATATACCTTGCATTTAAATGCAATAAAAAGCATGACTGAACATGCCTCTGTTCTTCATAACACATAAATACCACATCTGGGCCATAAAAAACCCCCCATGCATTATACAGCGGTTGTATGTATGCCAGATCCATATTATTACACAGAACTGTTTTATCCATTTAGTCTAATTTTCCAGATGTTTTATTACCTGCAGACAAGAGTGTTGTCAAAACTGTTTCTGAAGTCCGTTCATTTTAAGGGGTAAGGGGGAAAGATGATGGGTGAAGCTACACAAACCATGTCTGCGATATTGTTAATGGTATGTCACATGACACTAATGTATGATGTATGACATATCATCCATTACATCACAAGAACATAAGAATGGCCATATTGGATCAGATCAATGATCCATCTAGCCCAGTACCTGGTCTTCTTATGCGGCCGATATCAGGTGCTTCAGAGGGAATGGCCAGAACAGGTAGTCATCAAGTGACCCATTCCATTGCCCATTCTCAGACCTTGGCAAACAGCAATCCCTGCCTATCCTGGCCAATAGCCATGGATGGACCTGTCCTCCATGAACTTATCAATTTTTTTTTAACCTCATTATAGTCTTGACATCAAAAGGGATAGATTTAGACAGTAATAGCTAAAATTTCAAAGGCTGTCTTTCAGAGATGCACTCAGTTGCAATTTCACATGTAAATACAGGCACAAATAACTGGAGGCAATGTCTACTATGAGCTGATCGAATAACTCGTAATTGAAACTGGAAATACTAGTGGAAGCAGTATTACCAGCCTTAAACATTCAAAAATACAGGAGTCAGGCCTTAAAAGGTCATGAGATTGACTAAAAAGTTGTGATTTTTTTTTTTAAATAGTAAATGTCAACTTCTCCTTGTTTCCTTTGAAGTCTGTAGGGGCTGCTTTCAAGTTTCCTCCAAGAACATGATGGCTGACACTTTTGTTTAAAAAACAGCAGATTTTCATGGAATCATATGACATCTGATGTTGGGGCTTTAGGGCAGATGCTAAATTCTGTGGGGTTCATGATAAAATAGCAAGATCTGGGAACTCTAACTAGTGAATGCACAGTACAATGAAATACTGGACAAAATACTACAGGCTGCTGTCATGCTGGGGGTGTCAGACTAATCCACAGTGGACCCTATTGGCCATAAAATCTATAAAGACAAGGAAGCAAATGCACATGCAAAGCAGAGATTTAAGAAAATGCTATTAGAGCGCATGCATCTTTGTTCAATAACATGCACAACCCTTCTGTTTGTGCTTTCACAGATGAAATTCATTCATTAGAACAGGGGCTGCAGAAATCCTCAATGTAGTAGAACTACCACTGTTCTGTTGCAGGTAGGGTGGGAGAGTGCACCCCCTTCGTTAGCCAGAGTTAGAGCATAGGTCATTTAGAGGGTTGTTGGAGACAGGCCCAGAGAGGCACAATTATGTGTACTCACTGGCCAAACCGACACAGAGGGAATAGACAAGAGTTGTGGCCCTTTGCCTTTCTAGTTCAGAAGATAAAGTGACTCCCATGGGAGGGCTTCCCATTCATGGGAGTTTGGATTGGATTCCATCTGCCACATTGTCAACAGTGGCTCACAGCTGTGAATGCCCACCTCAGAGCAGATTGTTAAAATACAAGGCAGGCACCACAAACTAGTGGTGTGTTAGATTTCAGCAAACCAGTACAAAAAGGGAACTCTTGGACCACTGTACCAGTCTTACCATGGAGTCACAGATTGTCAGATCCATTCTATCTGGCCATCCAGATAAACTAGATTTCATGATAAATGGTCACTTACACCAAAGATCACATCACATTTAGGTCGCTCCTGGTTCCAAGAGACCAGTCACTGACCCCAGATCAATTGGTACCCTAGATCTTACACCAAAGACAACCAGTTCTATAGTAAACTAACTATATCTCTCTCCTACTTTTTGTTCAATTCACTTGTTACATCTTATTTTATAAACAGCTTATAAGATTAAAAGCAGTTTGGCTTACCCTTTGTCTGTATGCTTAACTCAATGGTGTTCCATTGCTCTTTGGGGAATCTAGACAACTGAAATACTAACAGACCTAAGTAGAGACAGACAGGTGGGAGAAAATTAGCACATTCATTATTGGCAGAAGGACTTTCAAGGCAGATTTGCTGACAAATAATGTTTTTCTACTTGGAAATACACAGCAAATTGTTCCTTAATTAATCTTGAGTCTTTATATGGCTTTACTAACCTAAATAAAAAGTACAAGTCCATTTCTCCATATTACTGACGTCCTGCTATCTTTGGTAGTCAAATCTGTCGTTTATGGTAGCGTGCCTAATGCAACGGGATCCATCTTTGAGACTTGTAGGGGTACTGCAATGTAAACACATAATAATATTACTCAACCCTGGCATTTTATTACATAAAATACTAGGTTTACGCTTTCATTTTTACTTTTTTCCATCTATGACAAAAATTGTCATAGACTCATAGGACTGGAAGGAACCTCAAGACATCATCAAATCCAGCCCTCCACGCTGAGGCAGGACCAAGTAAACCTAGATTATCCCTGGCAGATATTTCTCCAACCTGTTCTTAAAAATCTCCAGTGCTGGTGATTCTATAATCTCCCTTCGCAGCCAATTCCAGAGCTTAACTGTCCCAATAGAAAGCTTTTCCTAATACCTAACCTAAATCTTCCCTGCTGCAGGGATTTTTATAAAACAAATAATAGTATTATTACCTTTCTCTTTACATCAGTAGATCTCAAAGTCCTTTACATAGAAAGCATCATCATACCCATTTTACAGATTGAGAAACTGAGTCAAAGAGCAGTGCAACAACTTGCCCAGGGATACACAGGCAGCCAATGATGGAGCCAGCTGTACTGAGTCCCAGACCACTCATTGATCCACTAGGCCAAACTGTCTCTCAAATAAATAAGTATAATTTGTACATCATCTGTAAGTCTCAAGCCATTTTACGAAAGATACAGCGAGCTATCCCTGCCTTAACATTCTAGATAAAACAAGGATTCCTGTGGCACTTAAAGACTAACACATGTATTTATTGGATGAGCTTTCATGGAAAAATGCAATAGTGAGAACATAGGAATGGACATCTCTTTTCCCTCATTCCCAAGCTAATCAGCATGGCTGCAAACAATGGCAGGTAAAAACTTATTCTTAAATTACATTTCCTAACAATACCTGGCTACTTGCCTGGCTTCCACTATCCGTTTTTATAGACAGAGCATATGTGAATGCCAGCAGTCCTCCGATAAAAGAATGTACTACTTTAGTAATGCTTTTCTTGCTTTCTGGTGCATAGAATGGTCAATCAGAGGATTTTAAAATATTATTTGACATATGTCCCCCTAATAGAGACAATTGCTTCCTCTTTTCCCCTTCTTCCTTTGTCATTGATTTCATGCCACATAACTTTTTCTTGTTTTCTGTTCTGTCATAATTGTTTATTACACATGTTCTCTGTGTCCTGTTGGCATATGTGCTGTAATACTAATACATATTCTTTTTGCATTTTATGTGGATCAGTTGAAGGGTTTGTATCCACAGCTGCTGCTGCTGCTTCATATTGCATTTTTCTTCTATAGTCAAAGCATGTGACAAAACAGAAATGTGCTTTAAGGGTCTACATCATCCCTTTCTCCCAATACCGCACTAGATGAAGGACTTCTGGAGTTAAAGATGTGGGGCTCCAAGGTCACAGAACAAGAGACATTATGATTTTATCCTACTATATCATAGTTAGGCATTGCAGCTCATCTAGAACACAATCCTGTATTAAAGTAAAGCGAATGACTATGAATTAGCCAATATTTAAAGACACACAGAGACTCATATTCAGCAAAGCACAAATATGTATGAGTAATTCACATACATAAGTCCTATTGATTTGGCAGGTGCTGAAGTGCTTTGCTGAGAAGGAATGACTTAAGCATGTGCAAAGTGCTTTACTGACTCAGGGTCAGAATAGTACTCTTCTACACATTTCAGAGTCATAAACAAAACAGAGATTAGGGTAATTTCCAAGAGAATTTTTTTGGTTTTGAAGTTGGGCATTGGTTCCTCTGATTCAAGCCTCCTCCCTGATTTTGCCCTGGTGCTCATATTGTCTCCTTCCACTCTATGCACTCTCCTGCTAGTTCTGTTGTGTCTCTGGTTCTAGTCTCACCACCTCCACCTCCACCTCTATGTGAAAACACTCACTGGAATTGCTTTACATCAAACCACACAATTCTGTCCCTGGCTGCACAGTTCTCCCCCAGAATACTAGCACTCAATTTCAGACACTTACAACATGAACAATACTGTGTGTCATTCAAGCACATACACAAGCTCACTAGTGCTGATAAAAAGGTCAATACTTTTCCATAAGTCTTGGTAATTTCAGACAATGTATAATGTAAATAACTTCAATGGATATAAAAGAGTGGGGAGAAATGACTTACTTAAGGATTCATTGTCTGAGGCCTTAGCTGGATTTTTTTTTAAAAAAACCTTTGTTAGTTTACTGTAGCTGCTTTGTCATTTTAACAACAGATTTCTTCGGGCATAGGCTTTTGCATGACAGAGTGGGTTGGAGCTCATGGAAGCTCTTGCCTGAAGAAATCTGTTAGTCTATAAGGGGACACAGGACTCTTGTTTTTGCTGTACACAGACTAACATCACTACCCCTCTGGAAATTTTAACAACAGAAAGTTCCACGGATCAAAAAATTCTGTCCCTATCTCAAGCTGCAACAGTTACATTCTCTTTACCAACTAGAATATTACCAAAATATCTGACCAGCAATTAGGTGTCTTACTACTCAAAATGTACTACTACTTGTTTAGTTTACAAGAAAGTATAGAAGAACACAGAAAGGAACCAATACACATAAAAAACAAACAAGGAGTACTATGGCACTTCTAAAGACTAAGGGTGCTCCTTTGGAACTTGTCAATACACAATACAAGCCCACTGTTTACAAATCAGCAAAAAACAGATCTAAATAAGACTTTAGGAGCTAATTACATCACAAAACAATTTTGTTAGTCTTTAAAAGTGCCACAGGATTCCTTTTTTGTTTTACGGATTTCAATGGAGTTACCCCAAGGACTTAATGAAATACATTAGTGAGAGTACAGTACCATCTACTGGCTGAGATGAGACTTTCACTATTAAAGCATTCCTCCACTGTCATTTGACTCAAACAAGAAATCACAAACACTCTACTGTATGTATGGAGTTGTCTATAAATTAGGTAACATATTTTGGTGACAACACTTGTCTTGACTTTCAAGACCCTCTGCTTCAGTAAAACTGAAACAAACAAGCAAAATTAAGGACCTGCCCACTTCCTGGAGTGTTACATAGTTTATGAACAGCCCCCTTATGATGAGAGTATAGTCTGCCATTCAATCAGGTTTCCAGGTTGGTCTAACAACCGAATTTCATTAATAATCAAAGGAACTAGATGCACCTGTATTCTTCCTCTGTGGTCACTTGAGAACACCCATTCTAGCATCCTGTCTCCTCAGCCGTCATTTCTCTTGGGTGAAGTCCCACATCTCTCAGACTCCTGACCAATGTTCCCTGTAAGCTGCACAGGCGGGTGGGTATGCAGCCCCTGCCACTCACCGACACAGGGAACAATGCCAGCCGCACACAGCTGGCATCCGCAACCCCTACTCAGCTGGAAGACACATTCTTCCAGCCACCACAGAGCTTCCCCTAACCTGGGAGCTTTTAAAATGCCTGCCCTGAGCATGTTCAGTCAGAGCATGCTCAGATAGGAAGAAGCAGCCTATGGCCTCGCCACTCCCCCTTACCTGGTCACCGGAGTGCCCAGTGGGGCAAGGTGTTTGGGGACAGTCAGGCAGCCAGCAAGGAAAGGGTGCAGAGGGTTAGGGGGGGAGATGAAGTCAGGCGGCTGGGGGTGGGGTGGGGGGACTGGGAGAGCAGGCTGGCGGGATCAGGCCAGCTCAGGAGGGGGCCGGGATGGTAGCCTCACAAATTGCTGCACAGTGAACGCCATAACTTGCTCAGTTGCATCAGTGGCTTAGAGGGAACATTGCTCCTGACCAGGGTTTTTTCAGGCTACACAGTTCCCTGCTTATCCTGTGATATCCACAGCAAGCCAGATTGCTTAAGTAAATCACTGTCTGTGCTTTGCTTTTTCATTTAGAATATCATGAACAGCTGTAATCATCAGTAGTTCTAAGTTACCACCCAGCCTTTTATAAGCAAGCACATTTATTCCTAAAGTGAAAGAATTACAGAGAAAACATGTTCAAAACAAACAAACAAACAAAGAGCTTACATATACTAATGAGTTTACTGGAGATTACAGCAAGGGCTCCAGTAGAAGTCCTTCAAACCCCCAAAAGATTTTTTTTCCTGTAGTTATAAGTTCATAACAGCCTTAGAACTTGCACAACCATGATTTTTCCAGTCTTTACTGTATATACAGCATGGAACTTTGATCTTCAGATTCCAGGAACAGCAATCAGCAGACAAAGGCCCACTACTCAGAGGCTATGTTTACACACAGGGGGTTATTTCGATATAAGTTGTATCAAAATAATACCTTATTTCAAAATAACTTAATTTGAATTAACAGTTTGTTAATTTGAATTAAGGAAAAAAGCTCAAAGTGAAATAGCAAGTTCAGACAACAGTTATTTTGAAACGAGTCACCATTGTTTCAAAACAACGTTTGGACGGCATTGTTTCAAAACAATCATTTCAAACCAATGTTGTTTCGTCCCCACATGGGGTTTAAGTTGTTTCAAACAATGGCGTTGTTTCAAAACAACGGAACACATTGTTTCAAAACAACGGTGCATCGTGTGAACATGGCTTTTCTTATTTCGAAACAACCTCTGTTGTTTCAAAATAAGACTGCTGTGTGAACACACCCAGAGTGTAGCTTCAGAAGACTAGGTTTTTGTATAACTGGGAGTGGGGAATTTGTATTCACCTCCACAAAATGTTTCCTAGGAGATCCACTTCAGATATATTGTCCCAAAAGACCTTTCTTGCCTCCATATTCTTCAAAATAGTCCTCTGGTCTTTCAGGCTCACAATAAGATTTAACCTTTCCATTTAATACAATAGATTCCAAATAAACTTTTTCAAGGATATTGCTGGAAATTGCCATATCTCTCACACTAGACATTTTTCTCAGTGATGAGCTGCCAAAATGTTATCAAGGTGTTTCCTCAGAAATTTTCTCTCTTAGAGAGCAATACATGGGAGATTCCCCAAGGTAAAGGACGCTTTCCTCTACCCCCAAAATCCACCAATTCAAACAGCCATTGCTCTCAAAACATCTGTTAGTACTACATTCTTTCCCCACTCCCACATAAAAAAATAACTCAAATCCAGATTTTACCTTGTCTAATCCATCAGTCTTTTCCAACCCAACCCTCTGGTCCAGACAGTGCCTTTCAAAGTACCATACCTCCCCTTCCCCAGCACCTTACTGAGGTTCCTCTGCATGACTGTCCCCCCCAACAGGAGGTCCCCACATCTGCCATAATGGTGGTAAACAAGTTACTATGTGCTCTATAGATGCACAAGAGCTGGGAAAGAGGGAAGCTGTCCCTCTCTAGTGTTGGCTTGAGTGGTCAGTAGAGCAATTAGGTGGTCAGTTCTGCCCTGACTGGTCGGCTCCCATGAGGGGGAGGAGGGGAGGTTGAGAGAGATGAGGATTCAGGTCTCGTCAGGTCCATGGAGGGCTGAGCTGGGATATCCTGGCAGGCATGTCGGAAAAGTGGCTTTAGACTCCACTACAGTGCCAATGTCAGTTGATCAGACCTATGGGTGGGGACGCTGTTACCAGGTGAGCTATAGTGGTTACAAAACTCTACTCGGCTATAGCAAAACCTTGTTCTCCCTCTGCCTCATTTGTACTTCTGGAGTGCCTGGCATTGGGACTATGTGGGAATCCCCTATGTGCACCCAGAAATAATGGTGTGCTGTAGGGGGACATATTTGTAACAACTGCTGCTGTCACAGCAATAGTGGGTGCACTCAGAAAGGGCTGAAAGTAAAGCCATCTGTATTTTACCTCCCTTTTACCACCAATGTTACACCACCTCCATCCTCCCATAAACTACATCCAGTTTCTATCCACGACTATCACACCACTATGCTTAGCAAGATGATTCTTTGGGATATACCCTACATTTCACTGACACAATTTATGCAAGACTTGAAGTGGTGGATTTTTACATCACCTCATCTGCCTGCTTCGGAAGTGGAGCCCAGCTGTATATTTTTTAATCTCAGCAATCAGTTTGTACCTTCAAGGTTTCCCCCAAGGCTAGAAACTAAGATAAATGCCTGGATTTATCTGTATAAGACCCAGAGGCTAGTTTTGGCAGCAAGAGGATCAAAAAAGGACCCTCCAGCTCACAACTGATTTCTGCCTGCAGTATATATATTACTCAATATATAATTTCTATAGAAATGAAAAGTATTATTAACTACTGTTATCCATTTAAAAAGTAAGACATGAGCTGTAAATTTAAGCAAGATTTTACAAACATAAATAAAAATGGGTTCCTTGTCCTGAAAGAGTTTACAGTCCAAATAAGGGAAAAACAAACAATCAAGATATAAACTTTGGAGAACAGTCAGATAAGGGATGAGATTTTTGTATTGCACTTCTAGGAATACATCTATACCTCAAAAACCCAAAACCTGCTGCAGCAAGGTTACAGACTCAGGCTTATGGAGGGTTGAGCTACTGTACTAAAAATAACCATATAGATATTCCAGCTCAGATCTGAAGCCCCTCCTCTTGCTAGGCTTCAGAGCCTGAACTCCAACCCAAGCCAGAATGTCTACATGGTTATTTTTAGCAGAGTAAAGCCAAGTCTGTAGATCTGGGGTCTGAGACTTGCTGCCAAGGGTTGCAGGGGTTTTTGTTTTGCCGTGCAGACATAGAGTAAAAGACACAGCACAAAACTTACAGCCTTGGGGGAGGAATGGTGGTTGAACTAGCTATAAGTCACTTTTTCAATCCTATGATTCCAGGCTGCTTTGGAAACCAAAATGGCTCCTAGTGTAAACTGCAAGATCTCCCTAGGCTGCTTTGTGGCTTAGCAGCCCAGAGCTAAAATGACTCATGGAGGAAGGTTACTTCAGAAGAAGCAGCATGCTAATGTTACCGTAGTTGAGGCAGCATTTTGATTTACCATTTAAACCACTTTGTAACTCAGACTGTACGCCCTTTTTAAAAGTAAAACAAGTCCTAGTGGTGCCTTGGAATTTCTTAGTCTAGTTACAGGTTCCTAGCCCATGAACAGGACAAGTCACAGAGCTCAGGCTCCAACCCAAGTCTAAATGTCCATGCTGCAGTTTTATAGCACTACAAGCCCAGGTCAGCTGACACAGGTGAGCTGTGGATGTTATATTGCAGTTAGACATGTAGGCACCCTGTACTTTAGGGGCCTCTGAAATCAAGTAGGAGGTTAACAGTTAAGCAGTTCATCTGGGCTGTAAGTTCTCCACTGAGGGACTACAACTCCCATGATCCCTTGGAAAAGAGAGAGAGAGAGAGAGAGAGATGGACCCTGGCTGCCCTCCAGGAAGCAGAGGTGAACAAAGGGGGTCTTGAGAGGGGAGGGAGAAACATGCCTGAATCTGAAAGCTGCTGTGAATGCTCCTGGGGTTCCTGAGACTGCTGGAGGCTCACTCAAGCAGGGAGCTTCAGAGGTTGGTGACTTACTCAGCCCAAAAGCAGGGTCTGAGCCTAGAGCTGGCTGAGCTAGATCTGCAGTGAGGGTGTGAATGTCTGTCTCCCTCCTCCAATTTGGAGCACAGATTGTAAAGCCAGGGAGTCTGCTGAGAGACTGGCTGGGCCTGAGGGGAGGCAGTGTGGCAGTCCCTTTGAACCAGAGCCAAGACAATAGACCATTGGTTGGGCTCACTATGGATCTGCAGCGTGGTTCTGAGCAGATACACTGGACCATCAGCGTGCTGCCTTGTCTCCTTCATTGACCCTCCCTCCAAGCATGCCCACACAAGCAAGTGGTTGGGGTTCTGAACTCTGGGAAGTGTGCCCCCTGACTTGGAAAAAGGGCTATGAACATGCTAGTTAGATAAGTTTCCTGTAAACTGTATTCTGTGTCTGCTCATTGATTTATTTACTTGCCTCTGTGTATTTAAATTAGCAGTAATATTCAATTCCATCCTGTTATGATAAGTTTCTGTGTTAAGTAAAGGTTTGTTACATGCAATTGAGCACTATGAATGTATTATTTATAAGTAGTAAGTTTGGATTAGACCCATCCCACAGGTTATTCTTAGCTGCATGGATTTAGTCCTGGAGGCTCCCAAGGCGCACCACTGAGCGTGTACTAGAGCCAGCCAGGTGGAGACACTGCCAAGTTTAATTTCCTGTAAAGCAAAGGGACTGCAGGAGAAGAGTGGATAAAGGATTCCCACAATCCCAACATCACCACTGGGAAACTCAGGGTCTCTTTGTCATCAAACTTAGGTGCCTGTGCCTATGTGAGTGTTGCCTGCTCCCAAGTAACCCAGAGAGAAAAGGGAGAGGGTTACAGACATATCCAATGAGATTGGAGAGTTTTTGGCTGGGGTGCTTGTACTTCCTCTCTCTGCCATTAACCTTAACTGCTATTCCTCCATTTCCTTGGAAAAACACAGAGTAAGGTTACCATATTTGAACATTTAAAAAAGAGAACACTCTGTCAAGAGGGTAGAGAGGAGTATTTGTGCCAGTACCTATTAAGTCATGTTATTGTAATGCTATATAACAGGCATGGCCAAACTGTGGCTTGGGAGCCACATGTGGCTCTTGAATGAAAAATTGTGGCTCCCGGAAAAATTGCAGCAACTCAACTTAGGAAAGCAGCCCCTAGGAGTTCAGGAGGCAGTTGGGATGGTGGGGAGAAGTGCAGCATGGTTGGGATTTAAAAAAATACTCTCTACTATCCTGCAGTCTTCTACATTGAGCAGCAGCTAAGTTTTTACTGTAAAAGCCTAGTTTTCATGGTAACCTTAAGTAATTATTAGAATCTGACATTAGTAGGCTCAATATTTGTCCTCTTTTTATGATAAAATTAAAGTGTGCAATGAATTTTAAACTTAGTAATTTTGGAGTAGGTAAAAGTATATGGCTATATGCCTCAGTGCGACTCTCGAAGGTATGATAATCAACTTGTGTGGCTCTCGCGTCCCATAAGTTTGGCCACCCCTGCTATATAATGTGGTATATATGCTGTATACTACATTTCATCTATATTTCTATATTGATATCTGCCAAATAAAGTTATATGGCCTCTAAAAAAATCAATGGTTTACCTTAATTATTCAATGAGACAAACAAGGAGTCCTGTGACGCTTAAAGACTAACATTTATTTATTGCATGAGCTTTCATGGGAGAAAATCCCACTCTGTCAGACACTTTGAAGATGGGGAACTTACAGAATGGGAGGAAATAAATGCAGGGAAGTGTAAATCATGGGATCAGATCATACTGTAACAGCAAATCAAACCAGTTGTTAAGATTCAAATACTGGGGAACAGCATATAGAGGAAAATGAGGTCAAATCACCTGTTGTAATGAGAGAAAAATCCAAAGTCACTATGAAGCCCTGAAGCAATGCAGTCAAATTTGCAAATAAATTTGAGCTCCTCAGCTTCTCTTTGAAGTCTTGATCTGGTATTCATTTGTCTGAGCTCTGCAATTAGCAAAGTGTTAATGGAGTGATCAGGAAAATTGAAATGTTGACCCATTGGTTTTATAATCTTGTGATTTCTGATGTCAGATTTGTGCTCATTTATTCTTTTGTACAAAGGCTGTCCTTTTTGTCCAATGTATAAGGTGTGGGGGTATTTCTGACACATGATGGCATAAACCACATTGGTGGATGAGCAGGTGAATGATCCTTTGATGGAGTAGCTGGCTTTATTAGGTCCTGTAATAGTCTCTTTTATGCAGATATGTGGGCAAAGTTGGCAGTGTGGTTTGTTCAGGGATATCTTCAAAGCACCTGATGAAGTGGGAGTTTCTCCCGTGAAAGCTCATGCAATAAATAAATTTGTTAGTCTTTAAGTGCCACAGGACTCCTTGTTTGTTTTCTGAACTAGACTAACATGCCTCCCCCTTTGGGATAGCAAAATAAAATATCAAATGAAGATCTCTTGAAGAAACACTAGTGTGCATGGTATGGGATCAGATAAGACACTGAAATTAGCACTGTGGCAACATCCAGACAATGTGCTTCTTCAAAGCACAAATCTTTGAACATCAGCCAGAATTTGAACATCATGAGCTTCCTCATAACAGTATCAGGGAGAGTGTGAACTACACACAGCAAGGCCCTGCAGTGTGACTCAGAACACTCTCAGTGTGAACATACTCAGTGCAGTGCCCTGGAAGTGCCAGCTAGGATTTCTAGTCTAAGAACACCTGGAAGCTGCAAGTTTCCTCACAACAGTACCCTGCCAGTGCCTTCTGAAACGCCTGGTCTATGAATTTCCCCTGTGAGCTTCCTAAAAACAATAAGTGCTAAATAGTACTGCAGCCTTGTGATCTTTCTCACTGCGCAGTGCCGTATTTACCATTGACTCAGTTTTACATTTTCTGTTACTGGATGATTTCCACCCAGGGCTCCAAAGGAAAGTAAAAAGTTAACATGAAAAACACCTGTCAGGGATGGTATAGATGGTAGTTGGTGCTGCCATGAGTGCAGAGGACTGGACTCAGTGACCTCTCATGATCCCTTCCAGTTCTACGATTCTTTGATCATCTTGCCTTAGCCTCCAAAATGTAAGCTGCTGTCAGTAGGGCACTGTGCATCTTGCTTAGTTTAATAAATCAAACCCAGATTTTAAAAAAATATCCAGACAATAAAACAACAAAATCTAAACTACTAAGAAATATCTGTTGGACTTGGTCATCCCCAAAGTGGGAGCATTTTAAAGATACTTTATTAGACATTTTAGGGAGAAATTGGTAGTGGCTTCTTATAAATAGTGAGTGAGTCTGTGGAGTGTACATACAGAGGGCAAACAAGCACTAAGCAATAAGACACATTTTAAATAATTCACATTTTAGTCTCGAGATACCACTGGGAAACATGCATGGCTCCTTGGATCTGTAATGGAAGAGACACTGTCTCCATGCAGGAGAGTATTATCGTTATTACCATGGAATCAGCAAAACAGGAACAAAGAGACAGCAAAAAGAATTCAGAAAAATAAAATCATTTCATGAGTCATGCACCTCCCAAGCATAAGCAAAAAAAAAAAAAAAAAATACACTACATTTGCCCTCTGAAATATGTAGCCACCCATGGAGGTTCCATGATTCTCTCCCTCCTCCCCCTGGGTCCTTTCCTCAACCTGCCTGCCCACCAGCCCCCCCTGCCTCGACCTGCGTGCTGACTCTCTGACCCAAAAGGCCCTTTCCCTGATTTGCCCACTAGTTCCCTGGCCCCCTTCCCTGATCCTCTTTCATCTTAGCCATGTACGTATGTGCACTGGCCAAGTGGGTGGCTTCTTATACTATCAAGGGAGGTATGAGGATGGAGTTCCTTGTTTTGATTGGTTTATGTGGTTGTGTTTCTCCTATATAGCCTTAACTGTTTTTAATGAAACTTTTGTTTGTGGGAATCTCCTCATATACAGGATTAATTAACATAAAGGAGGCTGAATCAAACTATTATCCGACTTCTATTTCCTCTATTTTTCTGGCTAGTTATTTATACCACACTCATCATTGTTTCTGACTCCTTTAGTAAATGCTTTTAAAGATAGATCCTAAATTCATACTGTTAAAAGTTGCCTATATAAGTCTTCTAGGTCTGTGTCTTCTCCCCTGACCAACAAATACAAAGAAAAAGCTCTGCAGAAATGTCTATCTACAATACAGCATCAAGAAAAAAAAAAGAAAAAAGAAAGAAAAAGGACTCACCTGCCCACAAATTTGTAACTGCACATTCCCTTCAATATCTCAGTAAATTTAGGGCACTTTCACAATATCCTGATTAATGTTTAATGTACCATTAATATGCTCCCTGATTCTTCCTAAGAAGCTGCCCATAAAATGAGGTAGGGTTTGTTAGGTGTTTATCATTGAGTTACAGTGCTACCTTTTCTCAGCCAACTACTTGCATAGTGATTGAAATGCTTATGGCATCAAACCTGCAATTGGTTCCACACAGGCAGGCTGCTATGCTGCACTGAGCTCCTGTTGAAGTCAGTGGCGGACTAGGAGGACCTAGTTGTCCGGCAATGTACAACATACTGTAGAATTTAGGTCTAAAGTCATTAGGTACTACTGAATTCCACAGTCCTCTATTTAGCCTTACATGTCTTTTCAGTCTTAAAACCACAGCTGCCAGATGGAATATGGAATCTGATCACATTGCACTGGCCAAGTGAGTGGCTTCTTATACTCTTAATAGAGGTATGAGGATGGAGTTCCTTGAATGGTTTGTGTGGTTGTGTTGTTCCTGTGGACTCATCTATTTTAATGAAATTTTTGTTTGTGGGAGTCTAATGAAATACAAGTTCCAAGGGGGTACCCATGTTAGTCTAGTCAAGTAAAAACAAACAAGGAATCCTGTGGCACTTAAGGACTAACAAATTGATTGATTGATTGATTTGCAGTAAATAAATTTGTTAGTCCTTAAGAGCCACAGGTCTCCTTGTTTGTTTTAATGATATACAGGATTAATTAACATAAACAAAGCTGATTAACACTATTAACTGAAAACAAAATTGCAAGCACAAAACGGTACTAAAAAACCTCTTTTAAGTCCTCACCATTTATGGCTATTAAAAGATACTATGGCCCTATTTTAAAAAGCAACGGTGTTCATAAAAGCCAGATCATCAGCTGGAAGTCCTGTGAAGATTCCATCTACAGTCCTAACCAGGACTCTGGAGGAGGTGGAGATTGCTACAAGAGATAATTATCTCAAATTTTATACCTGACTCAATGCATGCTGGGAAAGAACTTGGCTGGTATGGCAAATATAAATAAGTGTTACTTACTCCTTTAAACAACACAAGAACTAGGGATCACTAAAAATTAATAGGCAGCAAGTTTAAAAACAAACAAAGGGAAGCATTTCCTCAAATAATGCACAGTCAACCTGTGTAACTCCTGGCCAAAGAATATTGTGAAAACTAAGACTATAACAGGGTTTAGAAAAGAACTAGATAAGTTCATGGAGGATTGGTCCATTGATGGTTATTAGTAAGGATAAGCAAGGATTGCTCTTTACCAGAGGCTGGGAATGGCTGGCAGGATAGATCATTTTTATAGAATCATAGCACTGGAAGGGACCTCTAGTCCAAACCCCTGCTAAAAACAGGACCACTCCCACTAAATCATCCCAGTCAGGGTTTTGTCTAACTTGGCTTTAAATGTTTCCAAAGACAGAGAGATTCCACCATCTCCCGAAGTACTCCATTCCAATGCTTCACCACCCTCCTAGTGAGAGAGCTTTTCCTAATACCCAACCTTGACCACCCCAGCTGCAGCTTGAAACCATTGTTCCTTGTTCTGTTTTCTGTTAGTACTGAGAACAGCCGAGCTCCCTCCTCTATGGAGCACCCCTTCAAGTAGTTGAAGGGTGCTATCAAATCCCCCCTCAGTCTTCTCTTCCACAAACTAAATAAGCCTAGTTCCTTCAGTCTCTCCTCATAAGTCATGTGCCTCAACCCCCTAATCATTTTCATTGCCCTCTGCTAGACTCCTTCTAATTTGTCCACATCCTTTCTGTAGTGGGAAGCCCAAAACTGGACACAGTATTCCAGATGTGGCCTCACCAGTGCTGAATAGAGGGGAATAATCACATTCCTCAGTCTGCTGGCAACACTCCTACAGATGCAACCCAATATGCCACTGGCCTTTTTGGCAACAAGAGCACATTGTGGACTCGTATCCAGCTTCCCATCCACCATAACCCCAACATCCTTTTCTACAGTGCTGCTACTTAGCCTATTGGTCCCCAGCCTGTAGTCATACGTGGGATTTTTCTAGCCTAAGTGCGGGACTTTGCACTTGTCCTTGTTGAACCTCATGACCTTTTGTTCAGCCCAAAGCTCTAATCTGTCTCGGCCTCACTACATCCTATCCCTGCCCTCCAGTGCGTTTACCATCCCCTGCAGCTTGGTGTCATTTGCAAATTTACTGAGTGTGCAATCTTTTGCATCATCCAGATCATTAATGAAGATGTTGAACAGAACTGGCCCTAGGGCCAACCCCTGGGACCAGGGCCATTCTTAAGGTAGGGTGAGCGGGGCAGCTGCCAAGGGCATCGTGCTTTGGGGGCCCCTACTGCTCCTCCCCCCAGGCTGGGGACTGGGCAAGCAGCCAAAAGGGCAGCCCAGTTCAGTGCTGTGGTCTAGCACCCCCACCACCACCACCACCGCATGCGCTGCTTTCGGCTCTGTGCTGGAGCAGCAAAGAGGGGGCAGGAGGCAGCACAGAGCCAGTATCACTACCCCCCGCCCCAGCCGTGCTACTTCCTGCCCCAGCACAGAGCCGAGAGCAATGCGTGTGGCCATTGGGGGGGTGGTGTGACCAGTAGCACTGAACCAGGCAGCCCTTTTGGCTGATAACTTGGTCCCTGGAATGGGACAGCCAGCGCAGGGGCCTGCCTCTTCCCTGGGCTGGCCGGCCCCAGCCCCCAGTGCTGAAGTGTGTGTGGGAGTCCTGCAGAGGGCAATTCGCCCAGGGCCCCACACCCCCCTATGGACGGTCTTGCCTGGACACTCCACCAGTTATTGGTTGCTAGAGCCATAATGCGGCATTTTGCCACCTGGGGCGTGTTCCGATTGGAACGCACCCCTTCCCATTAACGGCGCTTAGAGGCGGCGCCGCAAAGCTGCTCCCTTAATAGCGTGGCTCTATTGAGCCGCTTTGGGCCACCAGGGGCTTTGCCCCATCAGCTCTGCTATAGTTATGGCTCTGCTGGTTGCCAGCTAGACATTGAGCCATTGATCCCCACCTGCTAAGTCCGATGATCTAGCCAGCTTTCTATATACCTTATGGTACATTCATCCAAACCATACTTCCTTAACTTGCTGACAAGAATGTTGTAGGAAACCGTATCAAAAGCTTTGCTAAAGTCAAGGTATATCACATTGATGGCTATTTCTGCAACCACATATCCAGTCATTTTGAAGAAGCTCTGTTCTGTTCATTCCCTCTAAAGCACCTGAGTGGTAGGAGTTGTGGTAAGCAGCTGGAGAGCTGAAGGCCTGGACAAGAACCAGGAAAGTGAAGAGGGAGGAGTAGAATGCCAGGACAGAACCCCACAGGAACAGGCTGGAGGAGGTACCACCCAAACAGGACTGAGAGCCTGTCCTTTCCAGGCACAGAGATCTGAAGGAAAGGGCCCAGCCACAGGGGCAACTCACCTGAGTGTTTGCTTGGTGCTGCCATGCCCAGAGGGGCCACCAGAGGCTGAGAGTCTCTCCAGGCACAGTGGCCTTGAGAGGACCAGTTTAAACAGGGTATACCTTTGAACCAAGGGGTCATGGAAGTGATGGACTGGGACTAAAAATCATCCTTGGCACAAGCACACCACAAATGAATATGACACTGAGGCCTGGGGGGAGCAGGCCAGGGATCTGAGGGCACAAAGTACTGGAGGGAGGGGTCTGCAAGGTGTGAGCATTTGAGCACCAGGATGTACTACGGAGAGGGGGAAAGTGCTTGGTGCTATTGAGGCACTGGGGAGGGTTTGGGGGGGAAGAGCGTTAAACCAGATAATATTTTATCGCTACGCACTATGCATTTTCAATGGGGTACAGCTGGATGCTATTAGTTTCATTAAGTGCCCCATATTCAGCACCTGGAAAAATGGTCACCCTATTCCTGTCCCTTTATCACAGTCCCAGGTCACAAGTAATCCAGCTGTGATCAAATGGCAGTCACTTTGGTGCCTAAGTGGGGTAACTGGCTCACCCCCCCCCCAACTGGTCCACTCGCTGGGTAGAAGACACGAATTGGTTAAAACAGTGGTTTTCAAACCTTTCTTCTCCAGTCCCAGTTGAAAAAAAGTCTTTTATGCTCTGTATTCCAGTCTTTTGGCAGTGGCAAGAGGAACTGCCATGACCCAGTACCTGAGGGTCTGTAACCTAGAACTGGGTCCTGACCCATGGTTTGAAAACCACTGGGTTAAAGCAGGGGTCTCAAACATGTGGCCTATGGGCTGCATGTGGCCCCTAAAGCCATTTCCTACAGCCTTCAACAACACTATCATTGCTGCTTTTGCAATATCATTATATGAAAAAGTTTCAGTGGTGTGCCCCTCAGGCTAATGTACTAGTCCTCATGTGGCTCTTGTGGCAATTTGAGTTTGAGACCCCTGAGTTAAAGTATACTGGAATCTGTTTTTTATCTTCCAAGGGTAGAGAGAGACTGAGCAAGGCGGAGGAGAGACTGACCAGGGCCCCAGGAAAATCAGGCACATGACTGTTCAAGGCTGGGCACAGGCAGGCTATGGGTTACCTGTCCCAGTCCCAGCCCCGCTCACTCCCGTGCAGCCCACAGCAGTACCCAGACACGGTGCTAGGCAGTGACTCCAGCAAACCAGAGCTGCCGGATCACTCAGCACCCAGGCAACAGTAGGGTTACTAGATGTCAGGCAAGAGGAGGACATGTCCTCCTTTTTACCTTCATATCCTCCGTCTGGCCGGCATTTTAAAATACATGATTTTGTCTGGCTTTTTACTTATGGGGTTAAAGTATGCTGGAACGCCATGGAATACCTTGTTTTTAGGGGAAAGTGTTCCAGGGCCCCCTAAAAACAGAAGAATATTACATTTTCTCCATGTGTCCTCTAATATCCTTCTTCTCATACTTCCCTGTCCTCCTTTCCACGCTTTGGTATCTGGTAGCCCTAACACTGGAGGACACACAGAGAAAATACAGTATTAATATAATTTTCTTCTGTTCTTCGAGTGATTGCTCCTGTCCATTCCTCGTTAGGTGTGTGCATGCCACGTGCACAGATTGCCGGAATTTTCCCCCCCAGAGTGCCCATAGGGTCAGCTGTGGTGCCCCCCCAGAGTGGCGCCTTTGCGGCGCTCTGTATAGCAGCCAGGCGACCCTCCCCTGCTCAGTTCCTTCTTACTGCCTTGATGGTTGCTGGAGCAGTAGCTGCTTGAGCAGCAATTCCCCCAAAGCTTTTTGCTTCTGGAGTACCTGTTAATTGTTCTTATCTGTTAGATAGTTATCTGTTGTTGTTAATAGAGGTAGTATTGTTCTTCGCCTGCCCTAGGCTCCGGGGTCAGGTTATGCCTGGCCTCAAAGCATGCGATGCTTGTAGGAGACCAATGCCTCCATGATCTGCATCGGTGTTGCTACTGTGAATCGGGGAGTTTCACTGTAGAGAAAACTGTAAGATCTGCTGCGGATTCAAGCCTCGTACCCGAAAGCATAGAGAACAGAGGCTCAAATTCCATATGACAGAGGACGCTCTGTGTCCGGCTCCCGCAAACATGAGTTCGAGCACAGCACCGTCGGTATGGAGCACCCCAGCCTCGATGAAAGTAGCTTCTGAGAAGAAAGAACATTACAACACTGCACAGCACCGTGCGGTACTGGATTGGGGGGCTCATGCTCAGCAGCACTGGTCACTCTCTCTGGTGCTGCCGAAGCAGAAGAAGTGAGTAGACGGTGCACCTTTCCCTTCAAGATCCACGGCACGCTCCAAGGATCGGGGAAAGGACTGTGCAGGCCGGGCCCCTTCTCATACGGCACTGTCGGCACCGGTGACTGGCAAGCGCCAATTAAGCCCTGTATCCTTCTCTTCTCCCACCAGGGACATTTTGGAGGGGGAGATCATTATCCTCTATGCTGGAGGCATTTGTGGTGGTGCAGGGCCTTATCGAACAGTCGGTGTCACCTTTTCTGCGCCTGGCTCCCTCTCCGGCACCTGACAGACCGGGGCTGTCAAGAGGGAAGCCCACACTGCTCCAGCCACCGTCTCCTCATCCCTGATCACCGGACAAGTCCTTTCTAAGACTGCATCATCAGTCTGGCACCATTCCCCGGTACCACCAGCAATAATAGCGGTGACGGGGACCCCATGTTACTGCTCCCCTGGAGAGACAGACACAGAGTAGCACGGGTACAGCTAGCCTCCTGCACCGTGAACCATGGCCAGGGCCAGCTCAAGGGGCTGTGGCGCCCTGAGCCAAATTTTGCTGTGGTGTCCCCCCCATCTCATTCACGTAAGCTTAAAAAGATTTTCCAAATTGTATTTGCAACCTAAAATTCAAATAGCAAAATCAATTCATTCCTTTAATTTAAATACAAAAATAAAAAATAATACTGATGAATTTAAATTTAATTAACAAGTAACATTTATCATGTACATACTTAGTAAAATTTCAGCTTCAAAGGGTAACTTTTCAGGCTTTAACAACAGCAAATTGTATCATTTCATCTTGATTTAAGTCCTTGGAGTGGATGAATGGAGTCAATGGGGAGGCTAGAATGGGTATTTTGGGGGCATAGGGGTGGTTGGGAAAAGCTGTGATGGGTGTCTGGGGGATTGGGGTGTGTGGAGAGGCTGGGGTTCTTTTTTCTACAGTAATGGGGTAAGAGGGGGAGCTTGGGGTGGGAGAGGCTGGAGTTGGAATTTTTAATGGTATTGGAGTGGGGGGTCTGGGAAGGCTCAGGGGATGGAGCTGGGCATGGGAGGTTGGTGTGGCTGTACATGCATGTAATGGGCTTGGTGGGGGAGGCTGGGATGGATAGCTCTGGGTGGATGGGAGTGGGTGGCAGAGGCTAATGTGGGTGTCTGTGGGAATGGAATTGTTGGAGGGCTGCAGGGAGTGAATCACAGGACACCTTGCTTTTCTTACTGAATTAGACTAACAGGGCTGCCCTTTTGACGCTTGGAAGAGTTTGTTTTCACTCCTCCCCCTCCCTTTCTGGCAAAGGTGATTTCTTTGTCTCCTACTTCAATCAGCATATCTTTGTAAAAACAGACAAGGAGTTCTGTGTAGGGTTACCAGATAACAAAGTGTGGAAAGGAGGACAAGGAAGTGGGAAAAGGAGGACATTGGAGAAAATGTAGTGTTAATATAAGTGTCATTACTGTATTATGTTGTGGAAATGAGTAATGATTAATGAATGCATGGCAGCATGAAAAAAAGCGGAGAACGAGTGAACAACAGATATATTCTTAGGCACGTTAACTGTAAAAAAAAAAAAGATGTTACAAAACTGTAACACAATAAAATGAGTATTGTTGTGAATATACAATTCGTGTCAGCAATGTCATGATAGCATTTAATTGACCAAATTATACCATTCAAAATGGTAAAGCCTATTCTTGATATTTATCAGCTGAACCTGTTTTTGTCAGTAGGCTATCATTGTCAAGAATATATGAGTTAAATTCCTCACATGACATGTCATTCAGATTATACTGAATTAATATAATGCCATTCATAGATTTAGCTGATATCCTTTGTCCACTGAGCACTGATAAGAGAGAAAACCCACTCTACATTGGCATTATGTCCAGGAATGCTGAAAGAAACAATTCAGCAATTTTCAACAATTCTGTAAAGCAGCTCACATTTTCACCCTAGCTCTCCCCATGCCTGCCCAGGCCTCCTTACTGGTCGGGAACACTGGGAACAGACAGTGGTGAACTAATATCTTGCTTGAGAAAGAGCTGGGTGGAGAGGAATCAGTAAGAAGTGTTAATTATCTTTAAAGGGCTGCAGCCTACTGCAAAATGACTCAGAGGTTGTCTTACACAGAGATTGTACACCTTTATACTGGTGGTGTAAAGCAAGGCAACCCCCACCATGGCTTGTATAGGCGCATAAAAGAAGAGTTCAGCCCTCAAGAGGTATTTCCATTATACTG
Source organism: Podocnemis expansa (assembly GCA_007922195.1). Lineage (NCBI taxonomy): Eukaryota > Metazoa > Chordata > Testudines > Podocnemididae > Podocnemis > Podocnemis expansa. Next base: position 46,382,526 of record ML681990.1, on the reverse strand, counting down.
GTATAACTACAGCAGGATGGCTAAAAACACTGACAATTTTATTGGTGTAGCAAAAACAACAAGAGTCCTGTGACACCTTATAGACTAACAGATTTCTTCAGGCAAGCTTTTGTGAATAATAGAATGTCAAACAATGAATGTTGCTGAAGAGAAGGAGGAAAGAGACCTATTGTATTGTCACAGCACACAGAACTGTCCACACCACAACAGAAGTGGGAAGGTAACAGATTGTCTTAAAATGCCCTGGTTGAGAGATCATCTCTTGATATTGGAAAGACAGTAAAATTGAAAGATGCTCAAAGAACAGCAACAAAAATATTAGACCTCTATATAATAAAAAAAATCATAAAATAATAATGGGATCAGGTCATGTTACAGTATGCCATGTCTTGCACTTCCCTGCTTGTATTTTCATCCTATTCTGTAATTTCCCCCATCTCTTCAAAGCCTCTGACAAAGTGGGATTTTTCTCCCATGAAAGCTCATGTGATAAATAAAATAGGTTAGTGTTTATAGTGCCACTGGCCTCTTTGCTTCTTTTGCCATAGCCCAGGACATGTTTGCATTGCAATCCCGGGATGTATAAGGCTGCAGTTTGGGTACCTAAACCCAAAGTATCTACTACTTCACATTAGCTCTTAGGAGTCAGATAGTACATACCACACAAAAGCCAGGGGACAGCTCAGCTTTAGGAGCAGGGCTGGGAAGGGACCTGCCAAGTAACTCAAAGCCAGGGAGCCTGCCTGGCAACCTGGTGTCGGAGCGGAGGCTAAATGGCACCGTCCCTGGCAAAAGGGACACCCTCTGCAGGCACCTCTGGAGCCAGTAGGGGCATGACCCCCCTCCCAGCCTAGGTACTGTGAGTGAGAGAGGGGGGAGGAGAGAGTTGTCTGCGCTCATTCCCTCCCACTGCTGCCCCCTGAGCCAGCCAGGAAAGCTATTTTTAAACTGCTGTCCTGGACTCCAGGTGTCCGGCAAAAAACCGGACAGAATGCAGTTTTTCTTAAACGCCTGGAGGACGGAGGATGGCAGGGCAAAAAGGAGGACATGTCCTCCTTTGGCTGGACATCTGGTAATCCTAGTTCTGCGTTACTTAAAGACTAACAAATCTATTTATTGCATGAGCTTCTCCCACTTTGTCAGATGCTTTGAAGATGAGGGGAAATTACAGAATTCTGTAAGTTCCCTCATCTTCAAAAAGTCTGACGAAGTGGGATTTTCTCCACAAAACTTCATGTGATAAATAAATGTGTTAGTCTTTAAAAATGCCACAGGACTCCTTATTTGTTTTTTATTAAACTAGACTAACCTGGCTGTTATGTAGTTGTGCGTGTCAGGTTTGGCAGGGTTTTTTTACATTTAGAAATAAATGTGGTCCATTGCCTTGTCCCCTGAAGACACCCTGCCGCTAGTATTGTGGGGTAGTGGTATAGCCACACTCAGCCTCCCCCCCCCCCATTGCAATGCCACCTGGGCTTGGGGGGGGGAAAGGCCCCAGCCACACTGTCTGGGCTATGTAGGGGGAGCCCTCCTCAGCCCCCTTTTGCAAAGTGCATTGAGATGAAGAATGCTATAAGGGCTAAATCTAGCAGGAGTGAGGATTATTTCAGTGTCTATTTAGCAGTTTTCAGCTGTCAATCTCAAAGCACTTTTCAAAGGGAGGTAAGCCTCTTCACTATTTTTATTTTGCAGGTGAGGAAGCTGAGCCCCAGGAAGGAAAAGTGACTTTCCCAAGCAGCGCAGGGCAGAGCCAGAAAGATACCTTTGGTCTCCCAAGTGCCAAGCCAAGTGCTCTAGGAAATGCTGTCCTTCTGTGTATAGTGTAACTTTTTTTTTTTTTTTTTTAACTAGAGACATGTCATATATTACTGTAAGCAAGCCCTGGTATCCTCTCCCCCTAACCCCCATCCCAACAGCCACCAAGGGGAACTAGAGGAGCTTTCCTGGGAGAAAATCCCACTTTGTCAGATGCTTTGAAGATGGGGGAAACAAACTCCTTAAAAGCCTGCACCCCTCGCTTTCCCTGTTCTTCTTTCCCTGCTGACCATGGCCTTGAAACAATCCAAAGAACCTGTAAAGCAAGTTTAAAGATGGAGTAAGTTTGGTCTGGAAGTTCTGTGTCCGAGGCTGTGCGTTTGCTTAGACAAGTTTATTAAGGCATAAGTCAGGAGAGCTAGGGGTTTAGATTGATAAGAAGGTAGACTGTTTCTATAGATACAAGAGGTAATCCACAAAGGTTGATTATAAGACAATCCCTCCTGTCTGGACCGTGATGGGAAGCTATCACCCTAGTCTGGTAAACAGGTTGGCGGGTGCTAGGTAGCTGAGGGGGTTCTTGCTCAGAGAGGCGAGCTTCTCTTTGCTTCCCTCTGCTGCAGTTCCTTTTATTGTTCAGCTGAATAATAAACTTTGAACCACACCTCGTTCTCTGCCTATTGGAGTCTCGGCTGGGAACGGGTCTGCTTCATTGGGAAGGCTCTGGTGTGCCTCTTTCTGAAGTTGAGGGCCAGAGTTAGATTTTCCCCTACAAACCCCACTGAATTCACTGTCCTGGGTTGCCACCTCAGCTCCTCCTGGTCCTTCAGGAAACACAGCTGCTTGGGCTCAGTGCAGGGGAAGAGGAAAGAGAGGCAAGAGCCCCAGCCAGGCTGTTTGAGTTTGAGAGGGGCTGCAGAGTGTTTGAACCTCCTGCAATTCTCAGACCATGTCACCTGGGACTAGAGCTTCCTGCAGTCCCCAATGGCTAGTGTCCACCCCACTCCACCCCCAATCCTGCTTACCTATTGTTATTACCTCCTGGACTGTGAGTCATTGTAAAGGTAATTTCAGAAGGGATAGCCGGGTTAAGGTATGCATTCCATTAAACCTGCAGTGTCTGCCTGCAGATGGATTTAAAGTGCATTCTGCCTACATGACTCAACCTGCAGGTTGACTAACAGTTCCTGAGCTGCTAGGAAAGATTTAAAGAGGCAGGAGCCAGCCTGATCTTCAGGGGGGCTAGGTACCCCTAAGAACTGTCAGATGAAGCCATGTCTGTCTCTTGCCTCATAGTAGAACTGGCCCTGACCATAGAATCATAGAATCCTAGGGTTGGAAGGGACCTCATAGGTCATCTAGTCCAACCCCCTGCCAGAGGCAGGAACACTCCCACTAAACCATCCCAGTCATGGTTTTGTCCAGCCGGGCCTTAAACACCTCCAAAGATGGAGATTTCACCACCTCCCTTGGCAGCTCATTCCAATGCTTCACCACTCGCCTAGTAAAAAAGTTTTTTCTAATATCCAGCCTCGACCTCCCTAACCGCAACTTGAGACCATTGCTCCTTGTTCTGTCCTCTGTTACCACCGAGAACAGTCGAGCTCCATCTTCCTTGGAGCATCCCTTCAAGTAGTTGAAGGTTGCTATCAAATCCCCCCTCAATCTTCTCTTCTGCAGACTAAATAAGCCTAATGCTTTCAGTCTTTCCTCATAGGGCTTGTGCTCCAGCCCTTTAATCATTTTGGTTGCCCTCCTCTGAACTCTCTCTAGCATGTCCCTGTCCTTTTTGTAGTGGGGAGCCCCAAACTGAACACAGTATTCTAGATGTGGCCTCACCAGTGCAGAATAGAGGGGAATGATCACCTCCCTTGATCTGCTGGTAATACTTCTTTTGATGCAGCCCAGTATGCCATTGGCCTTTTTGGCAGCAAGAGCACACTGCTGACTCATATCTAGCTTCCCATCCACCATGACCCCCAGGTCCTTTTCTACACTGCTGCTATTTAACTGAATGTTTCCCAGCCTGTAGCAGTGCATGGGGTTTTTCCGTCCCACATGCAGGATTTTACACTTGTCCTTATTGAATTTCATAAGATTTTTATTAGCCCATTGTTCCAATTTATCTAGGTCTCCCTGAATCCTGTCCTTGCCCTCCAACGTGTCTACTGTTCCCCCCAACTTGGTGTCATCCGCAAACTTACTGGGAGTGCAGTCTATTCCATCATCCAGATCATTGATGAAAATGTTGAACAGAACCGGCCCCAGGACTGACCCCTGGGGCACACCACTCGTGACTGGTTGCCAGCTAGACATGGAACCATTGATTCCTACACGCTGAAACCGTTGATCTAGCCAGTTTTCTATCCACCTTATAGTCCACCTATCCAACCCATACTTCCTTAATTTGCCAATGAGAATGCTGTGGGAAACTGTATCAAAAGCCTTACTAAAATCAAGGTATATCACATCAACAGTTTTTCCTGCATCCAGAAAACCAGTCATCTGCTCATAGAAGGAAATGAGATTGGTCAGACATGATTTACCCTTGGTAAATCCATGCTGACTGTTCCTGATCACTTTATTTTCTTCTAAGTGTTTGAGGATGGATTCTTTAAGAATCTGCTCCATAATTTTGCCAGGGATTGAGGTGAGGCTGACTGGTCTATAATTCCCCGGATCCTCCTTTTTCCCTTTCTTGAAAATAGGCACTACATTTGCTTTTTTCCAATCCTCTGGCACCTCCCCTGTTCTCCATGAGTTTTGAAAAATAACGGCCAGCGGTGCTGCTATCTCATCGGCCAATTCCCTCAGCACCCTTGGATGCAGTTCGTCCGGCCCCATGGACTTGTGCACATCCAGCTTCTTTAAGCAGTCCCTAACCTGACCTTCCGTCACCAAGGGCCTCTCTTCTTCTCTCCCATCTGCCATACCCATGGTAGTGGGCTGGGAGCTGACCCTGCCTGTGAAAACTGAAGCAAAAAAAGCATTGAGCACTTCAGCTTTTTCTTCAGCCTCTGTCACGAGGATGCCTGCCCCATTCAGCAAGGGACCTATGCCATCCCTGATCCTCTTCTTATTATTAACATACTTGTAGAACCCCTTCTTGTTATCCTTTACATCCCTCGCTAGCCGCAGCTCCATTTGTCCTTTGGCCTTTCTGATTTTATCCCTGCAGTCCCTAGCAATATCTTTATATGCCTCCTTGGTCATCTGACCAAGCTTCCACTTCTTATAAGCTTCCTTTTTATGTTTAAGCTCAGAGCAGAGTTCTCTGCTAAGCCATTCTGGCTGCCTCACGTTTGTTCTTTCTCCTAACTGGAATGGCAACTTCCTGTGCCCTTAGCAGGGTTTCTTTAAAATATAACCAGCTTTCTTGGACTCCTTTCCCCTTCAGATTAGCTTCCCAAGGGATCCTACCCATCAGTTCCCTGAGGGAGCCAAAATCTGCTTTTTTGAAGTCCAGGGTTTTTGTTTTGCTTCTTTCCTTCCTTCCTTTAATGAGCATCCTGAACTCAACCATGTCATGGTCACTACTGCCTAGCTTGCCATTTACCTCTACCTCCCTGATCAATTCTTCCCTGTTTGTGAGCAGCAGGTCGAGAGGTGCAAGGCCCCAGTTGGTTCCTCCAGCATTTGTACTAGAAAGTTGTCCCCAACACACTCTAAAAACTCTGAGGAAGACAAGCGGCTTTGCACACTTGATGTGCAGAGAGCACTGGCCTTTTACATTGAAAGGATGAAACACTTCTATAAAACATTCCAGCTCTTTGTGGTTATAGCTGATAGAATGAAAGGTGAGCTGGTCTCATCTCAATGTATTACATCCTGGATAGTGGCTTGCATCCGGGAGTGCTATGCATCAGCAAAGAGACGTTGGCCACCTGCGAAGGCTTACTCGACAAAAGCCCTGGCGTTGTCATCTGCCTTCTTAGCAGGAGTGACTATTATAGACATATGTAAGGTGGATACTTGGTCCTCAGTTCACACTGTCACTCAGCACTATGCCATTACCCAGCAAACACAGCAGGATGCGGCAGTGGGAAGAGCAGTTCTCCAGTCTGTGCAGCTATGATTTCTCCCTCCTCCTGATGTAAAGCTTGTTATTCACCTAATGGGGAATGGACAGGAGCGATCAGTGGAAGAAAAAGAGGTTACTTACCTGTAACCAGTATTCTTCTCGCTGTGTTGCTCCTGGCCATTGTTGAGAGAAAAGCTCGTTCTCTGCTCTGGTCAGTGATGGAGCCGGACAACAGGAGGAAGAATCCAGGGGCGTCGCTGGGGCGGGGAAAGACCCGGGGCAGGCCCCGCCCCCAGCCAAAAGGCCACACACCCCGGCCTAGCCTTGGATCCCCGGCCTGGGACAGGGCTGCCGCGGCCGCAGCCAGGCCCCGGATCCCTGGCCTGGCCGGGCCGCCGGTGGCTAGGTGACCCTGTCCCCGGCCGGGGATCGGGTACCCGGCCAGCAGCCCGCGGGTGCAGCGGCCCCGTCCGCCACTGGGGATCCGGGGCCTGGCTGCGGCCGCGGCAGTCCCGTCCCTGGCCGGGGATCTGGGGCTGCGGCCGCAGGCCCGGCCTCCAGCAGCCGCTTCCGGCCACACTAGGCCAGGCTAGGCTGAGCCGCGCCGCACGGCAGAGCAGGCTAGCTGGCAGCAGCAGCGTGGCCACCCCCTGGTGGGTGGGGCCTGCCAGGCGGCCAGATAGGCCCCGGATCCCTGGCCGGAGCCGTGGCCGCGGACCACCAGGGATCGGGCCCTGGATCCCCGGCCCGATTGGGCCGGAGACCCGGGGCACTGGCGTTGGGACCTGGGGCATGTGCCCCGTGTGCCCAGCGCTCGCGACGCCACTGGAAGAATCACCAGTTTATTGACACTCAGAGCTACTGAGTGCAGCCTGCCCCGAAGGACTGGTGCTAAAAGGGTTTTATACCCAGGTACAACAACTTAATTCAAGGAAATCTAAAAATGGTTAATATATTCAAGGTAAACAAGATTAATACATTTATTAGTACCATATAGGGATAGTTTTCATACATATTCATATAAGATAGGAGAATTAGTAAAGAAGGTCAAGCAGGCTCCTCAGAGCCTGGGAATGTAATAAACAGGAGAAACTGTTGATTAATAGGTGACCTCGAGACTGGTGCAGTTTCCCTAATCTCCTGCTTATAGACTGTTCAAGGATGAGCAGGGCTCTACACTTTTGTTAGTCAGGCTAGAGGTTGAAATAATATTAAGGGAACAGTGCTAAGATGGAGTCACTTATGCTCACAAGTTTGTGGTCTCATACAAATCTCATAACACCATTCCGTTCCCTCCTCCCTCCCTGCTTTGCAATAGTGGGTAGAAGGAACGGAGGAGGGGTGGGTCAGCTGGCCGCTATATAGAGCGCCACAGAGGCGCCACTCCAGGGGGTGCCACAGCCGCCCTTACGGGTACTCTGGGGGGAAAAACTCCTGCAATCTGTGCCCACGCCTAACGGGGAATGGCCAGGAGCAACACCTCTCAGAGAACAGTGGTTGCAGGTATGTAACCTCTTCTTTTCAGGGGGCCCTGGAACACCCTCCCATAAAAATATGGTATTCCATGGTATGCCAGCATCCTTTAACCCTTATAAGTAAGAACGCAGACAAAATCATGTATTTTAAAAATGCCTGCTGGAGGGAGGACAGGACTGTAAAAAGGAGCACATGGCCCCCTTTCGCCTGACATCCAATACGCCTAGCCAATGGCCTCCTTGCCAGGCTTTGGTAGCTGGCCGGAGGGTGACAAACAGGACGCAGGCTCGCAGCCGCCAGCCCGCACCGGGTGCCGGGGACCAGGCGCGAGCAGAGACGAGGCACGAGGCTCACCCCCAGGCCACGGGCGCCTGTGGGGCGGAGCCAGAACCACCCACAGCCAATAGCGAGGGAGCCCGCGCGGCCCCGCCTCCCGATTGGCGCGTGACTGGAGGCGGGTTGTGGACCTGCGCGGTGGCGGCGGCGGCAAGGAGAAGCGCGAGCCATGGAGCCGGCGCGGCTGTGCCTGTGGCTGTGGCTCCTGGGCGCCTCCGCCGCGCTGGCCGTCTCCGGCCTCCAGTGGGCCCCGCAGGCCGAGGTGCTGGAGGCGGAGGAGCAGCTGGAGCTGGGCGAGTCGCCCTTCGGCTCCCTCTGGCCTCTGCCCCGCCAGCTCCGCATCCTCCCGAGCCGGCTCCAGCTGCCTCCCGCCCGCTTCAGGCTGGTGCACGGCCCCGGCTCCTCGGCGGGGCCCGGCTGCGCCCTCCTGCAGGACGCCTTCCGCAGGTGAGGGGCCGATAGGCAGAGGGGCTGTGAGGCGGCTCAACCTGCCTCTGGCCAAACGGCTGCGGAAAGCCACTTCCTTCTTCCTGGAAGAAAGCACAGCACAAGGGAGGGGAAGCCTGTGAGCCTCTCCGGCCTGCGCTTGTTTCTGTGGGGCAGCTGCTACGAGGGGGTTGGGATTTAGCCTGACAGCCCTGTGCCAGGGGTCCTGGTTCAGGGTGTCCCCCGCTGGATGGCACTGGTCATGTTCAGTGCTTAAGGGTTGGAGAAGCCACTGCTCACTTACAGCTTCCGTGTTTTGCTTCTTGCGCAGGTATTATGAGTATATCTTTGGTTCTTCCAAATGGCGGAACTGGGGTCAGAGAGCAGTTCAGGCTGGGGCTGAGTTATCGCAGCTTCAAGTCATCATTAGCTCCAAAGACTCGGAGTGTGACAGCTATCCCACAGTCACTTCAGATGAGGCCTGTGAGTATTTGCTATTTAATCCACGCAAGTCAGCTTTCTGTAGATCATCTTTTTTCCTTCCACAGTAATAATTGCCCATCACGATTTCCTCACCAGCACTTGTTTTCCAAGCATATGCGTCATCTCAATGTAATTGTCAGCAGCATATTTAAAGGGTAACTACATATGATGCTGAATAATGGGCTCATACCATGCTGTAAAAAGACCTTGAGAACATCTCAGTGGTAGCAACACGATAGGGATTGCTTCTTTTATAGCTCTGGGCTTGACTTAACTTACTAGATAAGTAAGTTAGCAACTTCTTCTGCTTTCAGTTCAGATAAGCAGGTCAATGATGCAACTATGAGACCTTGTCAGTGCTTATTTATGCTTGTGATGATGAAAGACTGATAGCTGAAGCATTTCCCTGCTGCTTCCCCTCCCAGAGCCTTACTATGTCTGCAGTTTTGAAGCATGATGAGGAAAGGCAGCAGGATGCAACCCTGCTAAAAATAGCAGCATAGACATGCTAGGTCTTGTTTTGGTCGACACCAGGGCTGTTGCAATATAGAAAAAGGTTCAAGGCAGAAGCCCCCAAATCCTCCTCTGAGGCATGGGCTCCTAGGCCTCTGCCCACTAGGATGGCCCCTCCACCTGTGAAGACTGAAGACAGCTCTCTGCCCTAGAAACTGCTTTACATACATACATAATGTATGACACTATCTTAAGTGGGGTTAATTTAAACAGTAAAAACTAAAGACCAGCTTGCAGCCTCAGTTTGATTTGAAGAAGTAGAAGAATGGCAGTGAGAGTGGGGGTGGCTGTTAGGGTAGCAGGGAGGGGAGTATGAAGAGCAGTAGGGCTGAGTAGCAGGTCCCCGACTGAGGCTCCCCCAGGGTCCCGCTGAGGATGCCATGCGCCTCGCCCTCCTTGCTTAGCTCCTGGGGTACTCACCGTGGCTGCTAGATCGTGCAGAGAGCTGCAACAGGCAGGCTGTTCTGCACTGGGCTACTGTGTATGGCTTTGTTGCAAGGCAGAAGATTTTAAAATAAGCTTTGCTCAGGCCCTAGCTCAGAGGTGTCAAACATGTGGACTGAACGTGGCCTGTGAACGCCGTCCATCTAGCCCAAGACTGTACATGGTGGGACCACACACTCTCCCTAACAGTTTGTGTTATCATAGATTTGCAGACATGGCACCTGCAGTCCTGTGAGAGTGCCCTATTATTTTGATGTATGGTATGTATGACCCACCTAAAGTCAATTTAAGTCAAAATATGGCTCACCATAGCAAATGAATTTGACACCGCTTCTAGCTGATCTCCCAGGTGCCTGCATGCCAGTGCTAAGTGTTGTGGCTCAGCTGGGCTCAGGGCATTCCCTGGGATATTTGGGGCCTGTGCCCTGTGTGCCAATGCCCAGTGATGCCCCTGGTCCACGGAGAGTCGTATAGAGTATACACTCTAGGGTTCAGGTATGTGGGCACTCTGCTGGCCTAAGTAGTGCCTCACTGTCTATACTGCTATTTATGCTTTTGTTATTTGGGTGCAGTCCCTATTATGTCTGTACTGTACATGTTGCTCAAGTGTAGACCTATCATTAATGCTGATCATGTTGTAACTGATGCTTCGCATATGAAGTTCTCCACGACAAGATTTAGAAATGTTCAAGACATACATTTGTTCAGATTCTAGAAGGGGGGGGGGGAGGGGTAGTTTCACATCTTCTTTCTTACAGCTCTGCTTCCTCTTTAAAAATTGCTATATCTGCAGTAGATATAACCTTTCTTAGTATAAACACTGTGGTGTTAATCTCAAACATAGGAAATATTTACTGAACTAGTCTTGTTCCAACACTGCACTTCTTACTTTCCAACTATTAGATGGAACTGGACCTTTTCAGTAACTAAAATGAAATTTGATTGCCAAAATATACTAGTGCACGTGTGGGGAAAAAAAAGTACCTGACTGCAGAGTAACAGTCCACCATCAGCTAAAAGCAGTGGAAGTCGGAATGAAAAGCTATGAGGAGAGGTTAGAATTTGTTGAGTCCTGTTCTCACTGTCAAAACCATTGTCTAAAGTTAATCTTGTATCTTTCTAAGAAAATACTGTAACTTGCATTTTGTCATTTTTCATTTAAGATCAGCTAAGTGTAACAGCACCTGTGGCAGTATTGAAGGCAGGAAAGGTTTGGGGTGCCTTAAGAGGTAAGTTGACATTTTGCATGCTGCTTTAAGAGTTTTAGTATCTCAGTGCAGTATTTTGTTCACGATTGTATGATTAAACCAAAAATACTTGGCAAGAAAAATCATAGAATTGCTAAAAGTGTACTCTGAACTATGTCTAGTAAGTGAATGTCTCAGTGTAAAAACCTATCAGTATTTTATCATACTGTTTAAAGTTGTTTTCCTACAACTTGTGGAAGGAGGATATTAAGCTTGAAACTGAAATCAAAGTGTTCACACTAAATCTGGAACTTCTCCTGTCTAGTAACTCTTTACTAATATTTAAAAACAGAATTGGATTTAGGAGTATCTGGGAATTTCTTCATTTAGAAGCACAGGTTAGTGAAATCCTCATGCATTACTCTGGAGGACTGTGTGTGTGAGGTTTTCCATTCCTCTACAAGATTTGGTGCAATGGAGCAGTCTTAGTACATAGATTAGTGGAGAGTTTATCCTGTCCTCTGGATTAACCATTTTCTCTTCCCAGCTAATATAAATAAAGTTGGATCAGTGGGGGTGGGAATTGAGAAGCAGTGCATGGTGGAGAGGAGAACATTTTGTAGGGAAGTGGTTATCAAACTTTTTTCCTTGAGACCCGGTTGGAAAAAAAAAAAACCATTTATGCCTGCGACCCAACAATTATCTTCTAGCAATACATTCCAGTCTTTTGGCAGTGGCAGCAAGGGGTGCCACCACCCAGTGCCTGAGGGTCTGTGACCCAGTACTGGGTCCTGATCCCAAGTTCGATAACTACTTTCATAGGGTACCTGAAATATACCTTTAGCTGTGTAAACTACATTAGCTGGTGATGTTCCTGTGTTTGTATTTTAAATGACACAAGCATTTGGATTATTCTCTGCAAGTCTCAATCTCCTTGATTTTTCTAGGTTTGGAGACCTTCAGCCAGTTAGTCTATGAAGGTGACTATGGGACTGTGAGTATAGCTATTAACTAAAAAAAACAAAACAAAACACATTTTTGGTACAATAGAATCACGTGCTACTTATTGCTAGGAGGCACTGTGACATGTCTTACCTAGAGACTGCACTGATGAGCCTCTCTATGATATCTTGCCTTTAAAAGGCCCTCTGAAGCTAGTTAATGTAGACTTCTCATTTGATACTTGGTTAACTTAAAACTTTTAGAAGAATCTGCTAGCTGAGCTATATCTCAAGTACATTGCATTATAGCTGAACTTAATGGTAAATTTGACACTTAACAGCTGTCTAATTCTTCAAATCCTATTTTTAATAGTTCCTTATCAATGAAACAGAAATCACTGACTACCCAAGATTTGCTCACAGAGGAATCTTACTTGACACATCAAGACATTTTCTGCCCCTCAAAAGCATTCTTACAAACTTGGTAAGTTGGCATTTTGTATTAACCGGTGGTTTCTCAAATGTCTACTCCATTGTTGTATGGCTTATCTTAAACTTCACTAAATGTCTCTGTAAAACAGTAAATTTGTAAAATAGTCTTAGATGGCTATTTGTTAGGAAAGCAATTAGTGCTAGAAACCTAGAGACATTAACATGTTCTTACTTCAATGAGTAAAAAATTTAGAATTGCTTACTAGTATTTAAAACTAAAACTATGTTGGTGCAGTTTCCCCTGTCTAGACATACAGCATGCTTTAACTTTGAAATTTCAATCTTAAAAGAATTGTGTTGGATTGACTGATGGAGGTACTCTAGAATAAAGCAGAGGGACATCACCTGGTACAAAAAATGTTTCATAAGTTTATTTAAATATAATTAGCTAGACTAAAGGATCAGAAAACTGAAGTGTTTGGGGGAAGGTAACTTGTTCAGTAACTGTATGCATACAAAGGTAAACAATTTTCAAAACCAACTATTTTGAAAAAAATGAGAAGGAGCAGCAATAGTTCTTACCACGCGGTAATATCAGATGTTGACTCTTCCATTTGTAGATGGGGGTGATGTATGGCCCATAGCTGTCTAAGGGATTGGACAAATGAACCCTTCTTGAATTAATATTTTTAATGTAGGGTTTCTGTTCAGGGCTATGGGAATAGAACTATTAGAGGGGCAGAGTCGTCGTCCCGTCCGTCCCACCCCGCTCCTGGCTGCCTTCAGTGTGGACCATGGAATGGGTCTTTGCTCTGGCTGGCTTGCCCTGCCCCCAGGATGGGGAACAACTGGCCCAAGGATGGAGCAGGCCAGGCCAGAGGCCAGGCTTCACTCTTGCCCCTCCCTTTGGCCAGCTGTTCCACCCTGGGGGCAGGGAGGGTTGGCCCAGGGGTGAGCTGGGAGAGCAGAGTCCAGCCCCTGGATCAATCCAGTCTGCCCCGGGGAGCAAACTGGCTGGCTCAGGGGTGGGGCCGGAGTGTGGGGCCATCCTCTGGGCTGGCCCACCCTGCCCCTCAGCACGTCCCCCCCCCCCAGACTAGTTGGCCCCAGGGCTCTACCCCATAGAGACAGCCCTGATTTTGGGCAGTTCTATGGGCCTGTGTTATACAGGAGGTCTCACAATTGTCCCTTTGGGATGTGGAATCAATGACTCAAGCAATTCCTTTGCAGGTAGGGAGTTACCTATGTAATATTTCATTTTCCAACAGTGAACAAGAGACAATTACCAATTAGGTTAAAATGCTTGCTTTGTCATTAGTAAGGTAGATGACACCATTTTAACAGACTATAAATGATGTCGGCCTTAACTTGGCTTGAGAGAGAACATTGAAAAAGTTAAGACAACTTTTTTATAATCTAAAACGGGGAGCTCCATGTACATTTCATCTATTCTCAGTATTACAACTCCATATGCAGAACTTGTATTTATATGGGAAATCTCAGTTGTATCCAATTCCTGGAATACAAGTATTATTGCTGAATTGACTGTAAACATAAGGGGAAAATATATTCTGATGAGGGAACAATATGCTAAAATTCAATTGCACACAACACAAAGAGCAGCTGTAAAAGCCTGTAGAATCTTTTCTCATGCTCCTTGCATGTTAAACACACAGTATTTGGGGAATGTGATCAATATAATACTGACTGACCACAACATTGCCTGGAAAATTATCAGATATGGTGCAAAATTCAAATGCTTTAGTTTAATTTGACAGTTGGTTTTGTAAGAGAGCTGGTCGACTAGAATCTGGTTGACTACCTGCAATGACTGACCAATACAATATGGAAAAGCATACATAAAAGTGCATTTAGTGTATGGTATGGGAGGTGGTGAGAATGTTTTGCATTGCATCATTAAGCATTGTAGCTTTGAGCAGGATCAATAGTAGCACCTTTCAAAAAAGTGGTGAAGTGCTTAACTAGAATATTAATCTTGCATTGTTTATTGCAGGATGCCATGGCTTTTAACAAGTTTAATGTTCTCCACTGGCATGTAGTAGATGACCATTCATTCCCTTACCAGAGTGTCACTTTCCCAGAGTTGAGTAACAAGGTGAGTTTTTTAAAAAAAGTGGATTTTAATTGAGAGAGCTAAATTCTTGTAGAGTGTCTGTTGCATTTTGAAGATTAACCCAGACCAATGAGAGGTTGTCTGCTTGACCTATAACCCTGAGTGCCTTAAAATGCTCTACTGCTGTAGCTCCATCTAAACTCCACCAGCCAATATACAAGCATACAGAGTATGCATGTGTTAAGCAGTCCTGATTCAGCAACTCTGACTCCAGCAGCTGCTAGTTACACGACAGCCACTTTATGGTCTCCACCAGCCTTGTTTATTGCTAGCCTAGGATCCCCAACACTCCCCCAGTGTCAGATTTTCCCAAAAATATCTGCTCTGAAATGTCCAGTCCCCTTACGGACCGTTCAGAGCAAAAGTAAGGTCTGTTGCTCCTTTTTAAAGGGCAAAGCCCAGCAGTTTGTTGCTTTAACTGAAGTTAACAAATCACTTACATTCAAAGGCAGCACTGGGCTGAGTTAGATTAAAAGTAGAACAAGTTTATTAACAGAAGTTTTACATGAGCTGAGATATAAGGGATAAAGTCAGAAATAGTTATAAACAAACAAAAGGGCAGGTGGGCATCTTAAATTCTCACCCACAATCTTTCTACTGTTTTTGCTGTCTGACCTGGCTGTGGCCTATCACAGCAATTGGATCACTTGGTTTCATCATCTGAAAGTGAAAGATGACTTTGGGATTTGTTTTTCCATTATTTATAGTCTGGTGAACCTTTGAAACCCCTAGACAAAGATCATTAGCTCAGGCTGAATAAAGAAGCTATGAGGCTTAGACAGAAAGGCTCTGTGTTGGTTCCTCCCATGCCTGTGATTGCTACTGTGCAAGTTACCTTTTCCTGCTTCAGGCTCTATTACAAATGTCTAGCCCTCTGAATTTGGGCCACACCTGGTCTGGTCTGGGATGTCAGTCTTCTTCCTTAGTGTAAGCCAGACCTGTTTTTCAGTTTTACCAGGACTACCTTTGTAAACATGCTCTAGTAAAATAGAGGGAATTCCTAACTTCCCATGCAAGGTTAATGTGTGTTTTCCAACACTAGTAAGTGTGGTGTTAGTTTTCCTGCAATATCTTAAGGCATATTTTGTACAAATATCACATTAGTGCATAGTGTGTGAATAGAAGGGTGTGCAGGGTCACAGCATGTGAACAGTATAAATTATGCATCTAGCTTATTGGCTGGCCTTGAAAGGAGGAACATTCTTACAGTCAGTAGCAACAGGCATCCGCAGTACTGGAGGCTCAGCATCATATACAGTTTCTGCTTTCTTCAAGATTAGTACAAGGCCAGTCAGTCATGCACAACTTGTATGTCAGTGGCTTTTCTGCAGTTTTCTAGGATCCAACAACCAGAGCCAATAGTTTGTGCTTCATATTAAGTTGTCAATATTATAAGCTACCTTACAGAATATTCATGGCATATTATGAAATTCTTTAATGTCATTAACGTATATCATTGTGATTAGTCACTTACTAATTCACAGTGCGTCACCTTAGTAGTAATGAGGTTGTGTTCTACAGCACACACATCTGGCCAAATTTAAATTGGTTTATTCTGTCACAGTCTCCATCCTAATGAGCCTGAGCACAACACAGCTCTCTCCCAAAATTCATGCTCCTCAATTAAAAATGTTTGAAAGTTGCTGATCTTCACTGCTATTAGATTTTATATTATATATATATGCATGCATGCATGCTTGGGGAAGAAGTTCTGAAGACCTTATTTAAAAATCAAGATAAGGACACCATATTGGGGCCATGGATCAACTTTTCTGCTGCTGGCTGTAATCTGTCCTGCCTCTTTCCAGCATCTGATCTCTGGGAGGGAGGACATCTTGACTCAGTGCCATTCACATTTTTTTCCAATATTTGTGTCTGCAGTTGAGTCACCATTTGATTAGAACTGAGGCTTCAGATTCTGTTTCATAGCCATGAAGGGTCATGTTGTTGTCTCTTGAGGATGCACTTTGACTAGCACCTGCTACACTGTCAATACTAGGAGAGGCTTCTGTTACTTTCGGTCGGGGGCAGGGGGCAGGCAGCACTATAAAAATGGACACAGTGGTTCCAAATCAGGCAGCAGATGGAAGCTGACAACTAGAGACTGTGGGTATGTCTACACTGGACAATTAGTTCTAATTAAGGAGCCTTAACGTGAACTAATTTGAGCCCTGTCTCCACCAGGCTTTGCCTAGTTTAAACTAAGCAAAGTTTAGTTTGAACTGATTAGTTCAGCTGGTTAGTCTGAATTAACTGCTAAATTAAATTTTGAAATAAATTCAAATTAGAAATAGTGGTTAATTCAAACTAGCCGTGATTTGTTTAGTTTGAATTAAAAATACAGCAGCTAATTTGAACAACTTAGTTCCGACTAACCAAGTCCAAACTAAGGTTTTGGGTGTAGACATAACCATAGTAACTTTAAACTGATTCCATTTCTCAACTCAGCCAGCTTTTTCTGTTAATTTGGTGTTTCACGTGCCAGCAAATGACCTATAACAAGTTCAGAACCAGTAGTGCTGGTATGACCACATGGACAAGCCAGTTGCAATAAGAATATAGGTTTTAAAAAAGTCAGGCTCTTGTCACTGGAAATATGTGACTTGTCATTTATTAAGCAGTATCTAGGACAGAATAGATGTTTTTAAATGCAGACTGTTCATTCTTGCTGCACAAAATTGCAGCTCTCACTGTGCTTGGCTGTCACGCTCATTGGACCATAATTATGCCTGGTGTCTCCTGTACAGTATTTGTCACTTGCTTTCAGTCTAAAAGGAAAGGATGACAAAACTTCAACTTTTTGCAAGTTCCTGGTACACTTTATAAAAAAAAAAAAATTAATGTGAACTTTTCACAGGGCTCTTATTCCTATAGTCATGTCTATACTCCCACTGATGTCCGTCTGGTGATTGACTATGCTCGGTTAAGAGGCATTAGGGTTATCCCAGAATTTGATACCCCGGGTCATACACAGTCTTGGGGAAAAGGTAAGATCCCTCCCCTCTCTCTCTCTCTCTCTCTCTCTCTCTCTCTCTCTCTCTCTCTCTCAAGATCATGTTGAGCAATGCTTGTACTGAAAGGAGGCAATGTAATGTGATTGTATTAATTAGTAATCATGTGCAACATCCCCCTCTTGCAATCTGAACTCTTATATATCTGTCTCACCCTAATTCTTCATTCCTAGAAGAATGGTTTACCCCATTTTGCTGTGAGCCACCCATTCCTGGGTCGGCCCACACTCAGCCTCCTCTGTATAATCAGTCCCTGACTTAGTGACCTTCTGGGCAGGCATTCCTGTGATAGCCCCAACAAACACCCAGAGTCCCAGATGCAATCCTGGGAATTACTATCTTGAAGGGTTCAGTGCTACCCATGACACCCTGTAAGCTTGTTTACCATTTTCCATCACTTTGTCAAAGAAATGGATATGCACGAGCTCTGTCGCTCCAAATGAAGTCTCTGCCCACACTGAATCCACATGCACCGTTTTAGATTAAAAACAAGTTTGACTACAGCAAATTTTAAATTTTAAATATAAATTGAGATTAACATTAACTCAACGAGTTTCACAACTAATTAAAAACATTTATGCTACATTAAAATTAGTATTCTAGCCTCTGATGTAGGGCTACTAAACAGGTGAGTGGTGATGGATTCTGCAACAAGGGCACCCTCCCCCATGTCAGTAGGTGCCAGTCTTCATCTTGAGGCCTTCACCTGGAATCCATCAGACACCTCAGCTTTTAACAAATTTTTCCAACACTTACTTGGGTCAGGTGATCAGCCCTGTCTGGCAATGGGCAAGATTCCTTCCTTTTGAGCCCAAGTGCTCACAGGTGCTTAGGCTAGTCCAGAATTTCTGTATTCATCCCTCTGAGTATGGGAAACAGACCTTTATGTTTTGTCTACATCCCAGATGCTTTGCCCCCAGTGGCAAGGGATAGGAGAACAAACAATATGTGATTGATGTGTAGTCAGCTTGTCAACATGTATTCAGGTTATGTGAGGCACATATTTGAAACTCTGCCATGTCATGTCCCAAATCTGTACAAGTGTGACAGTGAAGGAAAGATGCTACCTTAGCGCTAATGTTCAGTATGTCATGAGTGTTCCAAAAACATGTTGCAGAACATACTTAGTATCAGGTAGCCAATTCACATTTATATGGTAAGGGTGAACACAAATGATACACAGATCACAGCATGAGGGCATACGTGGGGGGAGCAGCATGTCACCCCATGTTCAAATCACACTATGAAGGTTTTGGAAGTTAGTTTTTTTTTCAGCAAGAGAAGAGTGATAAAAAGCTTGGAAAGGATTTAGTGAAGTTAGTTTGAAAAAATAAAGGTGACACAGGAATGAATAGAAATCAGGTGCTGCACTTTCATTTCCTTTCATAAGAGATGTGTGTTAGAATTTTTCAGGACTCCTCATGACATGTTCTAGTCCAATAGTTGGAATGATGAATAATTTGCTGAAGATAGTGAGGAAGCTGAGCTCCTCTCTGGATTATTATAGTGAGGAGTAGCATTCTCACTCTGAACTTCTTGTTAAAGTAGAGCTGCAATAAAATGTTAATGTACTATGTTGTACATTAGTTACTTCGGATCAGGTTAATATTCAAAGAATTTGACTAAGATTCTGAATTGGGGGTTCTCCTTCTCTGAATACATTTAATAACTTTTCTAAATACCTGTCCTCTTCTTGGCCCTTCCCTTCTGTTCACACATGCGATGTGAAAGCTTGTCCATTACAAGGCCAGCCCATATTTTGCCATACCAGAGCTCTACAGAAGTCACACTTTTCCAATAATGCAGTACTCTGCCAAAGCATAAGTAACTGACACTGGGGGTGGCAACCATTACTGTAACTCTTTTGAAATAAAATACCAAAACTGATCCCATAGAGGGCTCTAAACAGGTGACAGCATATAACCTGCCAGCTGGGTACCTTGTAGTGGGGGAATTGGGAAATAGCTCAAGCAGCACCCCCATGCAGGGGCCTGTACTCTATCTTTCTAGGTCATTAGTCTGTACCTTAGCCCTCCAGCCAAGTCCCCTCCAGTTCTCCTTCCAGGCCGTGGTCTAGTTCACACCCATCCACTTCACCCGAATAGCTGCCACTAGTCCAGTAACTGCCTGCTAGCAGTCTGGCTGGCAGAGGTGGGAGCGACCCACGCCCACTTTCTCCAGGCCACAGCTCAGGGTCCCTATGTGTTACTCTGGCATCACATCCCCCCCCCCCCCCCCAGTTCAATAGGTCCCCTAGGCCATAGCCACATAGCCTCCCCAAGGTACCTTCTCTCCCTCGTAGCAGGGAGTGGGTTCAGCCAAACCTTAGCAGTCTGCATGGATCTGTCCCTCATCCTGTTTCTTCCAGCCAGGCCAACAGCATATCCTCCTAAGTACTAACCAAGAGAAGTCTGCCCAGAGCAGGAGCTGCAGCTATCTTATATACCAGGTTCCAAGGCTCTGATTGGCCCTGCAGCTGCCTGCTGCCATTGGCTATGCCCTTCTTCTGGGTTTCGAACCTCTTTTCTGCCAAAGTAGGGAAATCACCCCACTTCAAGGGCACTGGGATGATTTAGAATTGATGATGACAGCCATTCCACTTCCTGTAGTGCAGAGGTTGGCAACTTAGGACACGGGTGCGAAACATGGCACTTGTATCCCTTCAGAGCAGCACACAGGACTCCAGGCCCTGGGGCTGCTCTCTCCTGCTAGTTATTCCTCCTCACCCCCCCCCCCCCAGCAGGGTCTCGGATTGCACAAATGCAACTCCTGCAGCCCCAGCCCCACCTCTGGCACCAGCTGGCCCTGCCCTGGCACCTGCTGAGGGTGCAGAAGGCAGGGCTGGCACAGAAGCTGGCAGAGGTTGCTGACCCCTACAACAGTGTGTGTTTTGTGCCGATTTTTATACTGTGATTATCACCATAGCATCTGAGCATCTTCTTGAGGTGCATTAAGCAACCCTACTACACATCTGTCATATATTGTTTGTTCTCCTATTCTTTCCCTAGGGGGGAGAAGTGTGTGGGATGGGGCAGCTTGTTTTGGAAGGGTAGTTGTGTGGGTTTGTGTTTAAATACACCTGTTACTATATTTATTTAGGAAAGGCAAGGTCTGAAAACGTGTATACCACTTGGAACAGAAAGCGATGAAGTTTGTGCTAGCGTTTAGTTCTGTGGGGAACGCATTCCACTGTCTCAGACAGCTGTGGGGCAGGTTTTTTCTCCTGTATGTGGAAGCTTTTTTTCTATTGTTGAATCTTCCATTGTGCCAGAGGGGCGCAGCTGTCAACCTTAGTCTTCATCCTGGAATTTTAAATGGTCTTTTCAGTGTCTTAGTCCCAAGCCAGGGAGCACTTCAAAAATAAGAACTGAGACCCTGAACTTGATTTAGAAATTCTGTGGGAAGCTGAAGTGAGGCATGATGTTCTTAAAGTAGCCTGAATTGCCAAGGAAACACACTGAAACATTTTGTATTAGTTAGGATTAACTGCTGACCATTTCATGCCCAGATATAGCATGGCTTCAGAGAATTTCCTATTACTTTTTCAGAAGCCCGTTCTCCCTTCTGTACGGGAGGGAAGTGAGACCTACAGACTAAGTGACTTTACTGAAGTCCCACAGGAAGCTGGCAGCAAAGCTGGGAATAGCACAGAGCTCCTGATTCCCAGTCATGTGCCTTCCCCACAAGCCTGTCCTTTTCTTTCCACCACTGCTTAGAAAAAGCTTGCTGCTCTTCTGGGTGTATGGAGAAATTAAGTGGATTCAAATATTAGATTCTTCATCTGCCCCTTTACTGGTACCCAGGAGACGTGGGAAGCTATAAGCAGGCACTAGCAATTGAAGCGATTCATAATGAGGAGGAAAGAGGAATAAACTCAAGAAGCTGCATATGCTAAAAAGCTTTTACTAAATCCTTACTCTAGGAATGGTAGTTGCTTTTACTATAGCCATAAATGTGACAGGTCAGGGCAACTGTATGCATATGTCCCCTCAGTGTTCCAGCAAGGTCGCCTTCTCTCCTGACATCATTTCTCTTGGGTGGAGAACCGTGTCTTTCTCTCCTTCTGACCAAGGTATTTCCAGGTTGCACATTCCCCTGCCTTCATTGTGTATGTCCCAGCAAAGAGAGTCTGTCTAAATATTCCTGCTTGCTTTCTCTTCAGAGACTGACAATGATGCTACAACTATATTACCATGTTCTATTGCCATTTCCCATACAAGTCTACTTCATTCTTAAGGTAAATAACATTACAGAGAAATCAGAAGAAGAACCTACATGCAAGCTCATGAGCTTACCAAAGATCACTCCATCCTGGGTGTTTCTTTGTCATTACAAGGTCATCACAGCTTCAGCTCAGAACAAGGTCTTTTGGTGCCTCATTAAGCCAGATCCTTCCCTCTTCCCCTAAGGCGTGGGCCTGCCACCGATCAGAAATCTTGCATGTTTGCTGGATCAGGAAGACTTTTGTCCAAAAGTCTTTTCTTCATTAGTCTGTGGAAGAACCCAGTTTGAACTAGTCAACCTGTATCTATCTCCCTTGCCTGAAGAGCTGACAGCAGAGGAGATACATAAGCATCCCCAGCCCTTCTAGAATTGGTACATACAGTGCCACACCACCACATACAGTACCCCAAAGGTTTTTAATCCTAATTCAGTAAGGGTTAGGTTGACTCACTAAATCTTATCTTGATTCCATTAGGTATGTTTTGGATATTGTCACTGTCATCGTAACCAAGAAGCATGGCTCTTGGCCTGGCATATGGATGACTGGTGGCTTACAGAGTACTTGCAGATGGGCCAGAGAACTGCGTCTCAGTGCATCTCTGCTACTTTTAGTTTGCTCCAGGACTTCAGGGACCACTGTGAGAAGAGATTTGGGCAGTGAATCTGAAGCATACCTTATTATACCCCATTTGGTTGAGTCTCAGTGTCGGTCTGATTGGGTTATTTGTTGTTAGATTTGCATGTGATGCTGCAGGTCTGGA
The DNA here is from genome assembly GCA_007922195.1 of Podocnemis expansa. Classification (NCBI taxonomy): domain Eukaryota; kingdom Metazoa; phylum Chordata; order Testudines; family Podocnemididae; genus Podocnemis; species Podocnemis expansa. The sequence goes on along the minus strand of ML681990.1, from coordinate 46,360,382 downwards.
GCAGTGACAGAAGACCACCACTGAAATGCAGTGATTTAAAAACAGTAGGGGTACACACAGTGAGAGAAAGTTGGTATAAAAGTTCTGCAGTTAAGGAAAAGAAATAGGGGGATACAAAATAGAGTTTTACCATGTCTTCATAATAGCAACACTTCCATATAACTGCACTGGTTTCTGGGGTAGCAAGGACCCCATCCTAAATTAGAGTACAATAGTAGTTTTCATAGTTTATGCTCCAGTTTAGTTCATGTAAAAGCTGGCCATTCTTGAGTTGGTGTCTCAAGAGGTGGGATTTCTGCACAGCTTTCTCTCTCCTCTTCCGTGTCTTTCCCTAGCTGCTTAGTATAGGTGTCTTTCTGTGCTTAGTACTGGGAATGTATCTGAACCTTCAGCGTAGAAAAGCTAATTAATGTTGGGGTGAGGAAAGCTTGGGGAGCTTCCCCCCCACCATATTGACTTCTTAAAGCTGCAAAGAAAAGTGTAGGTGGGAACCTATGATCTGAAATTAACTTTCTAAGATGTCATCTTGAAAACCTAGTGTTGACTTTTCTTCCTTCCTAGACTGACTGTGGCACTCCTGATCCAGGGATGCATCTGAATCTGGTTTTCCAGATGATAGCATGTTCTAAATATCGTACTGTTCTGAGTATCATAAGCTCTAATCTTGACCCAGACTCCCTTTGTGTTTTTGGGCAAATCATGTAAACACCACCTTTTTCCTTGATTATATAACAGGGGTGGCCAAACTTACAGAATTCGAGAGCTGCACAAGTTGATTATTAAACCTTCGAGAGCCGCACTGAGGCATACAACCACATATTTTTACCTACTCCAAAATTACTACGCTTAAAATTCATTGTGCACTTCAATTTTATCGTAAAAATGGGGCAAATATTGATCCACTAATGTTGGGTTCTAATTATTTTAGATTACCATGAAACTGGGTCCATACAGTAAAAATTTAGCTGTTGCTAGAGGTAGAACACTACAGGCTTGTGGCAAGTCTTTTTTTTTTTTTTTTTTTTTTTAAATCTGGGCAGTAACTTGTCAGTGCAGCAGATAAAAGCTCTCTGAGATGCTGATCTCTAAGTATTGCACAATGTTTTGAATTTCATTGTGGAGTATGATGCTTCACAGCAGTAAGTTGTACCAAAAATTGAAAGTAATCTATGTTCAGTTTTATACTTTTCTCCTTTGTATTTTCATTTCTTAGTATTCCACATCATGTTTAGAATTTGTAAAACATGATTTTATTTTAACAACGAGTACGCTGCATTGGGGCCTATGAGAAAATCTAAATATGCTATGGATTCTGTGACCATGTCACGCTTCTCTCCCCCACCCCCTGTTGCCACTTCTCTGCCATCTCTTGCCATGCTGCTGCTTTTCTGCTCTCCCCAACCATGCTGCACTTCTGCCTCCCACCCCCTCCTGGCACCTACCATGCCCCCGCTTCCCTGCTAATATTTCTGCCAGTAAACTTGTTCACTAAAATACTCATGGACAGTGAAGACAAACACAATTAATTTTGAAATGAGAGTAATAGTAAGGGAAAATACTGCTCTCATCTTAATCCTGTGAAGAGATGGACACAGGGACACCTTTTCAGCTGTTCAGAATCACAACAGATCAATGAGAATTTAGGGGGCCAGAAAGTGTAAGATCAGAGCTTGTTTTAGTAAGTGCTTTGGAGTCCATGCATAGAAGATATTATGGAAGAAATCCCATTGAGTTTATTCAGTTTGGGGTCAGGCGCTGTATAAATTCTAAATATCAATATTTGTTTTTATAATACAAAATAAAATCTTTATTGGTGAGAGATTTTTCTTCAGAAAGTTTACAACACAATTTTCCATCTTCAGCCCTTCACAACCATTACTCTCATCTAATGGGCTCAGATACCCATAGAGTCATTCATGAGGACTGCACTGACATATAAATAGATTGAGTATACAACGAAAAAGAATTAATACATGTTGAATGCTGTTTAATCAATAGAAGTATAGTGCTGATATTGAACTTTGCAGTGAATGTAAATTATCTTGGTAATTAACTTAGTTATATTAATTAAAATTTTCTTATAAAATGTGCTAGCAGTTCCTTCTGCAAACAGATGGCATACTGATGTCTCAGGCACACTTGTTCAATGGACTTAAGGAATTTTTTTTTTTTTTTCTAAAGCCAGTTTTCAGTCGTGGTGGTCTGTTAAGTCTAAATCATTCTGCATGCTGAAAATGAACCATGATCCATAATAAGTACTTGTAAAATTCTTTAAATAGAGGGGTTTTTTAAATAACCTTTTAACAGTAGCCAGTGGTTTTGGATGTAACACTTGTGTCAATTTTCAGTCGTTTCTGATGACTCTTATTTAATTCTCAAAATAGAAATACAAGAGAAATAATTTTGCATTATATTACAATATCTGGAAGTGCCAGGTGATTTTTAAAAAAGAAAATTTACAATTGTTTTTCAGGTTTAAATTCCTAATTATCATCACTTATCTGTAGTTCATTGTAAACTTTTTTTCTTGATCAGCTTATGTTGCTAGTTTTAAAAATATTTACCCAGAAAACAATATAAAAAAAGAAGAGTATTTAAAAAGCCATGCAGTGATGTAATTAAAGACTGTATCATTATGCACACAGACAAGGAGGGTAGAAATTAATATTGTGTGGGTAAACTGTAGAATCTGGTAGTTACTTGCTCTGAGTGCTTCTCTTTCCCTGCTGGCTCTCACAATGCTGCCCCTCCCCTCCTGGCTCTCACCACACTGCTTTTCTTTGCGGGTGAGACTCTCTCAATGCGGCCCCTCCCCTGCGGGCTCTCTCAATACGGCCTCTCCCCTCCCCTCCCCTTCCCGCTCTTCCCAGGCTGCTTTTTCCCTGCGGGCTGTCCCAGGGCTGCCCCTCCCCTGGCTCTGACCACGCTGCTTTCTCCTGCAGCTCTCGCAAGGCTGCTCCTCCGCTGCCCGCTCTCCCCATGCTGCTGCCTCTCTGCTGTCCCTGACCACTGCAGATTTCTCGCCCCTGGCTCCCCCCATGTCACCCTTCCTTCCTGCCCTCTCCCGGGAGCCACAGTTTTTCTTTAAAGAGCCGCATGTGGCTCCCAAGCTGCAGTTTGGCCACGTCTGTTATATAAAGTAATAAGTCAACCAGGCTGAAAAGTGTTAATGTTTGCAAAGCATTTTGCCTAACAAAAGAATTGTAAGTGCTACATATCCTCTTAATTCCTTCTTTTATTAGGTCAAAAAGACCTTCTGACACCATGTTACAGTGGGGAGACACAAAGTGGTTCTTATGGACCCGTAAACCCGATTTTGAACACAACTTACGATTTCATGAATGCACTCTTCAAAGAAATTAGTCATGTATTTCCTGATGCCTACATCCACTTAGGAGGAGATGAAGTGGACTTCACTTGTTGGTATGATTTGACAGTTCAAGCCCGAATAGATAGTGCATCTAAAGTCTGCAATTGTGGCATTCAGTTCAGTGATACATATGGAAAGTAATATGGCTTTCCCTGTTTGATGTAAGGGTAGGATCTCATAACCCAAGAGGTCTCTTATAATCCTAGCTCCAAAACACCATACCTTATAAGCAGAAGTGACTGAAATTTTCAGCAAGTGAATGGTCTGATGTGGGGCTAATTCTGTCTAACAAGGATGTTTGGTTTTGGTTGACAATTTTGAATGTTTTAAAGGTAACAAAGTCAAAAGATTCCTTTATAAAACTAATATGCAAAAGGAAGCTACAGCCCTGCAGAAAAATACAGAAATAACTTATTTAAAAATTGAAATCTTAATACATTGTGAAGCCTGAAAAGCAGCCTCTTCTTAAATACATGGTGCATCTTTTCTTAAAAATTTGCCTTCCCTACACTTGCCCATCTGGGTTTAAAACGACAATAACTACACACAGTTTGCACTGTTTAAGTTATTTAAAATGGTAGTGAGAACTGAAAAGTTTTGAATCTGTTTGCAAGTAGGAGTGATGGATTGATAGAGAAATTCAGTTCAGAAACCAAGGCAGAGTTACCATGGAACTGTTGAAGTCAGTCTGTGAAGTGTTTCAGTTTTGACAAATCGGCAAATACTGACAAATGTTTCACTTAAGTTTTTTCAACAAGCTCTACTAGACAAATGTTTGACTAGAATTGGGGAAAAAGGAGTAGTGAAAGTTTTTGGGGGGCAGGGGGAAGAGTTAGTTATCCAAGGCTGTACTAGTAATTTAACACTTCATACATACACACATACCTATTTTAAAATATCAACCTGATCAACTCTGGTCTGATCTAGAAAGGATTTAGCTTTATCTACTGCATCCTGCCTCACCTAGGCAGACAATTTTGGAGAAGGGGCTTCTGGACAGTCTGTCAGGTGAATAGCCCTTGCACTGGGAATTCATTCCCTTTTTGGGAACTTTGATTTTGTTCTTATTAGGAACAAAACTCAAAGTTCAAATTTCAAAATACCAAAATTCTTTGTGACAAGAAATTGGTGCTTGTTCTGCCTTATACTTTGGGTTGTGACACTTAGTCTTGTCTTGTCTCATGCACCTACAAAGGGATAGCAGCAGCCATAACGCACAGCTAGTTGTCTTGTGCTAAGTAAAACTTGTCTTGCTGAAAACTGAGTTTGGGAATCTTTGTAAGGAATCAAGGTCACACTGCTAATATTTTCCCTCTTAAGGAAATCTAACCCTGATGTGAGAAGGTTTATGGAGCAGCAAGGATTTGGCACTGACTACGCTAAACTGGAATCTTATTATATGCAGAAGTAAGTTGTTTTCATTTCCCTAGCATATTTAATGAAGTTTGTGTTCTTTCTTCCCAGGTCTTCACCCCATCCTCAAAAAATTCTATAAGCCCTAAAACCACCTATTTTGTTAGACTGCATTAAACATGTGTTATCAAGTGGGTTTGGGGAGACTGAAGTACAAGACAACTCATTTTTTTCCACTCTTCAGGTGCGGAACATGAAACTTTGTGGTGTCATGCAGCACTAACATTCAGGTGCTTTGATGCTAGTGACAAGCATGCTCTAAACACATACATTGTAAATGACAGGACATGTAAATGTCTTAAACCAGAGTTGATTTTTATCATTCAGTATTTGGTGGAAGGACTCAGGTATAACTTGTCTCACTCATAAAACGTTTGAGATAATTTACTCCCTTAATTATTTTCTTTTTTAAACCAAAACCCCCATAATTTTGTGGTAACGAATCTCTAGCTAGTCATCAGTCTGCGTTAATGCTAATGAATTTATGGACAAGAAGCCTGCTTCCTTTTCACAACATTCTTCAAGCTAGCAGCTGTGTAAAGGACAAGAAATACAAAGGTCATGCTTTTTCTTAGGCCTTACACAAGACTGCACAGTGGGCTGAAGCCTGTTTAGGTGATTGTATTGTACAGCCTCAGTATTTCTGCAGTAAAATCACATGTAAGTAGCGCTACAAATTGTTCTTAATGATAACCTTGCTTTTTTTTAATTCTAGAATCTTGGATATTGTTTCCTCTGTTAACAAAGGATACATGGTCTGGCAGGAGGTGTTTGATAAAGGAGTAAAGGTAAAATCTGACAAACAGACAAATCACTTAACACTAACAGCACAGTGTTGCAGTAGGCTTGCGAAATGCATAGGTTAACTGAGTCTCTAGGAATGGGATAGTCTACTGACACCAATGGGACTGTACAGATGCCGAAGCTTTACAGAATTGGGGCCTAGTGTGACACCCAGACTTTAAGGTCATCATGATCCTCTAGTCTGACCTCAAACATTGCAGACCACAGAATCTCACCCATCCACTCCTGTAATAGACCCATAAGCTCTGGTTGAATTACTAAAATCCTCAAATGATGATTTAAAGACTTCTCTTTACAGAGAATTCACCATTTATACTACTTTAAACCTCCAATTGACCAGTGCCCCATGCTGCAGAGGAAGGTGACACTGTGCTTCCCTCATTCCCTTAGATCTCTGCCAATCTGACCTGAAGGAAGATTTGTTCCCAGCCCCAGCATGATGATTAGTTAGACCCAAGCATGTGGGCAAGACCCTCCAGCCAGATAGTTGAGTAAGAATTCTCTATAGTGACTCCGACCCTTCCCCATGTAGTGTCCGATCACTTGCTGTTAGAACTATATGCTGCTCACAGCTGCAGAACAGCTATAAGGCTGTCTCATCATACCATCTTTTCCATAAAGTTGCCAAGCTATCCTGAAGCCAGATAAATTTTTTGCTTCCTCTGCTCCCCTTGGAATCAGTGTTTATCAGAGTAAAATTACTAGAACAGGAATACCACCTTCTTTTACAGCATTTAATTTGAAACTGATCATTCTTCAGAACTACTTGGTGGAGGATGGGAAAATCCTCAGAGTAATCAGTTTGTCCTGAGCTCTTAGAAATATTCCACTGCAGTTTCAAAGTACAGAATTATTATATCTTAGATATCAAAACCGAGAGCTAGAAAGTAGCTTATCAGTAACCATTATTTCATCCAGAACAAACCTAAAGCCATTACTTTCAAATACATATTCCAAACTTCATTTTGTTACAATCACTTTTTAAAAACAAAAACAAACAAACAAAAAAGAAAAATTATACTGGTATTCCATCTCCAAGAACTTAATTGTAGGGTATACTCATATTTTTTTTAGGAGAAAACATGGAGTAGAAATTTGGTGTCTGTGAAATATTAGTCTATTAAAACAAACAAACAAATAAAAGCCCTTTGTTTTAAACTTGATGCAGGTGTTTAAAAAAGCTAACTGCAAAATCACATATACCTTTTATTTGTGTTAGTGAGCTTTTTCTTATTTTTCTAGATAAAACCTGACACAATTGTTGAAGTGTGGATAGCGAATCTGTACACTTCAGAACTAAGCCGTGTAACAGGAGCTGGGTTCACCACTATCCTGGCAGCCCCCTGGTACCTAGACTATATTAGCTATGGACAGGACTGGAAGAAATACTACAATGTTGAGCCGCTAAACTTCGCTGGTTTGTGAAACTGCTTTTAAATTATGATTTTCTAGTTTGATAACTACTTGTATGTGGTTTTTCTATATGTATGAATCTTTTATGAAAGTCCCTTGGCTGTATAGGCTATGTCTGTCTAGCATTTTGGAGCCTGCAGTAGTGAGCCTTCTAGCCTATGTCAATAGATCTAGACTACAGGAGCTGATGCTTTCGTTTCAAAATTAGCAGTGGGGACAGTACTCTGAAGCTGTAGTTGGGGCTCTGAACACTGGGGGACAGGAATATCCAGGTGGCTGGTTTTTTTTTCTGAATTACTAATACAGTATGAAAATGCAGTTATTTTCATTGTGATAAGACATCTCCAACTTAAATGAAATTCACCATAAGAGAACCACAGTAAAATGCGGATGTTAGTTTTTTGAAAATATACATTCAGCTATTGAAGGTGAGCAGCTGCCGATCAATGTGCCTTGATGGAGTAGACTGTTAATTTCTTGACTATATTTTTGTGTTTTGAATACAGGTTGTGAAGAGCAGAAAAAGCGGGTGATAGGTGGAGAAGCCTGCCTTTGGGGAGAATTTGTGGATGCAACTAACCTTACACCACGATTATGGTATAGAATTTCTTTATCATTTTCAGACTATTTTGGAAATGAGATTAAATTAATCCCACAACATAGAATTTAAGGCCAGAAGGAACCGTTAACTCAAGTCTGATGCATATCACATCATTATATGTCACTATTATCCATATTGAGCCCAATATTTTGGGCTCAACACATTTATCCTCTGACAAAACTATTGTGTGCCACAGGCAGATTTGGGGAGACTGAGGTGCCATTAATGTTTAGGGACAGATCAGGTAAAATGCCCAGGTGAAAATCCTCAGGTTCTTGTCAGTATGACCCGAGTGAAAATTTCTACTTGACTTCAGATGTGGCAGTAGGTTTGAGCCTGAGCATGGAGGCAGGACTCAAGAACCAAACATGAAAGACAAGATTCTCTGTGCAACTTCAGAGCACAGGCTCACTCCATTAGATGTCCTGTTTTAAGCCGTGACTAGTCCCTGATACTTGGGAGGAAGGCTAAGAAACCCAGACTATGTCTAGTCAATTGTGCATCATGGGGAAAAAACTGCATCATCTCTGCAGGCAAACCAACTGAAGCATGAGATTTGATTAATCCTTGTCTCAGTGCAGAGCTTCAAGTGTGATGGGCACCTGAGGCAGGGCAGAGCTTTGTGTAGTAGCTTTTTGCTAACATAGGTCAGTGGTTAAAAATTGTCCTTCTGTATTCTTGAACTTTTGAGTGAATTTAATGTCTTTGTACAGGCCTCGTGCAAGTGCTGTTGGGGAGAGACTCTGGAGCAATGAAAATGTAACTAGCATAGGGGATGCTTATAACAGACTAGTAAAGCATCGTTGTCGCATGCTCAGGTAAGACAGCAGGAGTTGTATGATTCTATACAATGAATGAATTTCAGTCCACCATCGACTCTAAATTATGTATCTGAAAACATTCCAGTCTTTTAATGCATGTATGTTGATGTCTTAAATGCTATGGGTCACATGGAACAGTTACATAACCAAGATTTATTCTATAGCTCTTTATAGTTAGTGGTACCTACATAGTCACACTTGTTGAATTCACTGTTTCAGGAGCTTTCTAGAAAAAACATGCCTACTGGGTCTCTCCAAATATTCCTTTATACTATCAACTGGCAAGATTTGAAAAATTTATCTCCACCACAAAAGTAGAGTGCTTTTGATCAGCTAGTTTGATTGCTGAAAGAATATCTTTTTTGATTAAAAGGTAAAAGAGCCCCATACCGGATACTCTGGGAGAGGATATGGACAATAGATGCTAATGGCCGGCAGTTGGAACTTGTCCAGAAGACTGCTTTCTCCTCCCAACTAGTACCATACATTAGGTCCAGTCCAAATGCACTGCTGTGCTAGCTTAAACCTAAATGAATTAGAAAACACTTAACCTAATGCAAACCCTTTTGTGGACACTGATCTGAACCTCAGTTAAATAAATCAAGTTGAAGGGCTAGAGAAGGATCAACTAATTTTTTTTTAAAAACAGCATTTAGTTGAATGAGGACAACTTTGTATGGTTTTTTGTCTGTATTACAGGTCTAAGGTGCCTCCTATTAATAATGAATCCCACCTTTGCTCTGACCAGGTCTTGTATGAGAGATTGAAGACAAAGGATGAAAAGGAATTGAATTGTATATGCAAACTGGATTATCTGCAGCACTCAGTATGGCAGGGCTATAGATATTGACCATTTATCTTTACAAGAAACACTGTGTAGAAGATAACAGATGTAGCCAGAAATTAGAATTGGGAGTAGCTTGTCATTTTGTAAGGCTGAATGCATAAGGAGAAACATACCTGAACTACTTCTCATCTGTTTTTAGCATAGTTGAGATTTCTGCAGAGGAGTCATAGCTGAGGGGAACCTTTTATTCTCTAGCTGGAGTCGTGCCAACATTTAGAAGTTGTGCTGTAGATGTAGTCTCTCCTTTTTCAGACCTTTGTGAACGAGGAAAATAAAAAGGAGCACAGGATCTAGTCCAAGAGGTGAATGTGGCTGAACTGCTTGATAATAGTAACCATAACATAATAAAACTTAACATCTCTGGAGGGGGCCTGGGCTGGGCTCCAAACCAGCGCACCACAGTAGTTGTAAATTTTTAAAACAGGAACTATACAAAAAGGAGGAAGTTGCTTAAACAGGAATTAAAAGGTATAGTGCCAAAAGTGAAATCTCTAGGCAGTGTGAAAACTTTTAAAAGATACTTCATTATAGAAGAGGTAGCCATGTGAGGCTAGTTCAGCAAAACAGAGTCCTGTGGTACTTAAAGACTAATATTTATTGCATGCGCTTTTGTGGGAGAAAAATCCCACTTCGTCAGACACTTTGAAGATGGGGGAACTTACAGAATGGGAGGAAATAAATGCAGGGGAGTGTAAGTCATGGAAACAGGTCACACTGTAACAGCAAATCAAAGCAGTTGTAAAGATTCAAATACTGGGGAACAGCATACAGAGGGAGATGAGTTCAAATCACCTTTTTCTAATGAGACGGAAAAAAAATCCAAAGTCCTTATTTAGCCCTGAGGAAACAGTCAAATTTGCAAATTAATTCCAATTCTGTTTCTCCTTCAAAGAGAAACAGACCCATGGAAGTTGCTGTTTAAAAATGGGGTCCTTAATGTACTGTGACTTCATATGTCCTATAAGTGCAAGGTCATGTGACAAGGAAGATGGCATTTTTGCTTTACAGAATGGCACTTTGGATTGCATGATCTCTCTCTCTCACACACACACACACACACACACACACTCTCTCTCTCTCCCTCTGCATGCAATGTCATGCTACATCAAGGGTACCATTTTGTAGAACAAAATTATTTCCCCTGTGCAACGTGCTCTCGTGCATATGCTGCAGGAGGCCATTTCTGCATGCTAGAGATGGCCATGACTCCAGCTGCTGTAACTTGGAGTCAAGACCCACAGTTTAGGAATTGTTGGGTTAGGGCATGTCTGTTCCCATATGTAGCACACATTTCCATTACAAACTGCTTTTCTAGAGCATGCCTGTAGCTCAGGGCTAGGAGGTACATCCCACACATGGGACCATGCAGAGGCTACTTAGGACCTTTTCTTTTTCCAGTGTAAATGATCTAAACAAATTGTAATGTTACCACAAATGGTCATGTTGGTATGTCATAGTGGTGGAGTAAAGAGGAAGACTTGATTAATTCCCAGTGTGCAAGTTACCTCTGTCAGTGGCTCTTCACCTGGGATTTAATTAAGGCAGTTCATAGTTATATGCAGGTCCTGCACTTTTTGGGTGGCTGCAGCAGTGTTAAGCTCTAGTTAACCAAAAAAAACAAAACAAAACTATTCTTATTCAGAGTGCAAACTGTTGCACTACTGTATCTAGAGCAAGCCCATATCTTGAAGCAGCGGTTTTCAACCTTTTGTGGATTGCAATATATTTGGAGTCTAGTGCATGCCTACAGGACACAGCAGCCTACCTTCTCAAGCCAAATCTAGCCATCTCCCTGGCTCTCTGTGACACACTTACTGCTGTGTGGTGACATAGTAATGCATTTTGACACACTGGTTGAGAACCACTGTCTTGAAGGACAACTGGTGCTGTGCCTTCCTTAAACTCCGTAACAAGGACATGATTCTCCTCCACCTACATACTGCTTGTTTTCAGATAGCATTAGAACTGCAATATAGCTCCTCCAACAGAATAGAGGATGCTGTATTAAGAAGATGGATTCCCCTGTAAGTTTGGCATAGAAAATGGTCTCACATACCTGGCTCTCTAATTAGACTATATTTCATAAGCTAAGCATGACTCTTCATCCCCTCCGAGTCATCCGTAGGTTTGTCTCATACTACCGAGGCCTAATTTTCTCTGTAAAAAAAAAAAAAAAAAAATCCAGTAGTCCTCTTATTGTACTACTACTTTCTTATCTATAACTGTGTACTGATCTAAGACAAATTTTATTTTAACAGACGTGGAATAGCAGCTGAACCCCTTTTTGTTGGGTACTGTGATCATGAAACATGAGGCCTTGAAATGCTGCAGGAAGATTTTTACCAAGTTACCTGAAGTGCCTCACTGGGATGTGAATCCACCTATAAAGGACCTGAGATTTGCACTGAAAAGAAAATCCTGAATGCTGAAGTTAACACTTATGGCAAAAATCATACCTGTTTTAAAATACACAAATTAGTACTAATGGAATAATAAATTACAGGTGTATGCAGAACCATGAATTCATCCCCTGCAATGTCATTACTGTGAATGCAGCAGGTTTTCTTGCTACTGAATAGATACAGTTCTAAAAGGCACATACCAGCACTTGACCTAGACGACTGTACCTCTAGATGTCAACAAAAATTCTTCACTTTGTACTCCTTAAGTATGAAAAAAATCACAACTTGTAGACTGGCAGACCATTAGGTAGTAAAGGACAAGAACAGTTTCTAATATTGCAGAGCTTATACTAAACTAGCATTAAGTGGTAAAGGCAACTTCTATAAGTTTGTGACTAAGGGATATGAACAGTGAATATATGATAAAGCACTTAGTTTGTTATATGTTTTATTGTTAGCAATACAACCTTCACCTGTATGAGCTTGAGTATTAGTTCAGCACCTGTGTCTACTCAATCCTTAGTCCACCACTGATATCCCATAGATTACTTGAAACTGTTTAATTCCATTCCAGTTCTTTGCAAACAAGTACTGACCTCTAGTGACCCAGAACGGAACAGCTGTAAGATACACATTACCCTATAATCTCACTTATCTCACTTAATCTACAGGGTCATAAATTCATACGTCAGACTCTGGGCTTGTACATCCGGGGTAGGCAACCCCCACACATGTACTGACAGTGGCACACGAGCCTATTCAGAGAGCAGCACGTGGTACCCACTACAGTGCCACCAAAATTGCACACTGGACAGCTGCTTTTTGGGGGCAGCTGGGATGCAAGGGATCCCTGTCATGCCCATGCCCATGCCCCAGGCATGCTGTGTAAAGAAGCCTCCCAGCACAGCTCCTCTCCAGAGCATGCCACCACCAAAAAGGAGCCACTCTGAGTGGCTTCTTTCCATGAGCAGCTCTCTTCAGCCGTGCATACCTGAAAGAACCCCCACCCCAGCAGTGGCCACTACCTTTTTTTATTTGGGGGTGGGGGTGGGGCAGCAACAGGGGCTTCTTGCAGTGGCTGATGATCTGCCAGCAGAGCTTGGCAAAGTTGCCAACCCCTGCTGCACATCACACCAGAAGTGGAAAGAATTCTTCCTTTGAATAAGTTGATTATTGGGCACAGATCTTTCATAGAAAGCTACTGCACTTAAGCAACATTTCCTCTTCCTGCAAAGGCTTTTTTGGCTTGTACAACATTCTTCACCCTAACTTCTTATCTAAAGTTGTTTCAGCTGTTAAACCATGCTGTTTGAACTGTCCTGTTGTAGCAATATTGTTCCCACAGTATAAGAGATACAAGATAGGTGAAGTGATATTTATTGGACCAACTTCTGTTGGTGAAAGAGTCAAGCTTACACAGAGCTCACTCACCTTTTCTCTCTCTGAACTACTTTATAATACAACAGTAACATGAAGCCAAGTAATTCTTGTTTGTACAGCCTGAAACTGTCAATGACCATATCAGCTTTCAGTGTTCAGCTAAAGCTAAATCAACAGAAGATACTGACAAGCTGAGTGGCCAATAGTTAAATTTAATAAGTAAAATATTAACATTCTGAAAGTGTTTACTACAGACATAAGTGAGATGTTTCTGACATGATTCAATGGTTCATGTAGTGTTCACTTTCACAGAAAGCTGCATCGTCTCCTCTTGTGGGGGATTTGGAATGGTTATCTTCTAATAAGAAATCAGCTCTTGATATTAGGCATGTGAAGTGTAGTACATAGAATAATGGTGATATCAAGACGGTCCGTTTTATTTCTTTTGCTGGTTTAACACTCTTCATGCAAACAAGGACATTCCAGGATATCACAGCACTTTGATCTTTGACATTTATCACTTTCCAGTGAACAGTGATAACACGTTACTTCAAAACAGTTCCAGCCCTACTCTTTACTCCAGCCATTTGGCAAAAGGAAAATACCTGGCAAACATTTCCCCTAGTGTAATTTTCTAGTGAGAATAAAGCAGATTGTTGTTCTCGCGTGTGGTAAAGTGGTCACACCACCCCACTCTTCTGAAGCAGTGCATTTTGCTCTTGAATGTTCATGGCTTGGTAACTGGCTAGTTCCAGTGTAAAAGTTGCTGAGCCTGATGTCAAAGAGCGCAGAACTGTTGAGTAACCCTAGACAAAAACAAATTATATTTAAGTGTAATCAATCAATTTAGGGTTAGATGAAGATAAAACTTTCTGCGTTGGTTTAATTTATTACAGATTCAGCTGGGAGATTATCACAAGCGTAATACAAAGTACATCACCTTTGATAAAAGCACTTTCTCACATGGTGTCTAAAATGAAAATTGTAGTCCCAATATTAAACACAAAAAAGTGTTGGTTCAGCACAACATGAACTATAAGACTTTCCTTCATAGCTGTATGACTTGTACTGTATTCTCCACAGATCTAAATCCAGACCTTCAGCAAAATTAGAAGTATCTGCTCCTGACTTCACCATGTGAAAACAACTAAGAGAAGAAGGTTCTGACTTCATCATGTGAAAACATTAAGAGAAAAGGGTTATCTATATGCATCAAAAAGATCAGAAAAGAACAAAAATGCTTTTTTGCTTTGCTTTCTCCATTAACAACCACATACCATCATTTCTGCTAGTGGAACAGCTGCAACCACTATTTTGTTATCTTGACGAGTCTGGATTTCCTGAATGCTACCTCTCCTCTGTGCAAGGTCACCAAGCACTGCACTGAGATGATCATCACACACTGTAATTTCCAGATTCATCAAGGGTTCCAGCATTTGTTTACTGGCTTTCTTCAAAGCCTAAAATTAAGAACAAACAAGTTACCCTTACTCAATTTAAAAATCTAATTCTTCTACAGTCTGGACTGTTAATAAAATAAACTTCTGCCTCACACATTGGGATGCAGGGACAATATATTCCTAGGGAGGGTATTAGATGAGAGAAAGAAGGAACCTATACCATAGTGATAAGTATATACACACACCATCCTTTTCCCTATACATGAGGCAGAGATGACAATTTATTACTAAGGCTTCAAGCCACATCTTGCCCATTAGCAGCAGTTAAAAAACCATGTATTATGGGCAGGTCCTACACAGCCTGCTCTTTTTGGCGGCAATCTAATGGAGATACAAAAGTTACTTAAAATAACTTGTGTATCTGGAGTGCAACTCCCTAATGTCCCACTAGTTCACTAAATTGAGTTAAAGGGTAAGGCCTCCATTTGACCCAGAATTACCCAGTTGCCAGGGTAGTGTCAGTAGATCTGCTTTCCGATCAATTGAGCAGGTCTTCACAGACTTCTCAATCAAACCAGGAAGTTCAAACTGATCAGCAAATTGACTGCTGTCAATGAAGACTAGATTTATGACAGCACCAAGTGTCAAACAAAAGTATACTAATGTTAAGAATCCCTTGATTCAAAGTGAATACCATAACATCATGACAAAGCCATGGCTGCTGCAATTTAATATATTTAAAAAGGATGTAGCTGGAATGAAAGGCTTTAAAGCTTAAAAAAAGCAAAATGTTGTGAATTAATGAGCCAGTACCTCATTTTGGAATAGGAGCAAGACTGATAGACAAAGACCAAGGCTAAAGGGACAAAAATATTTTGGAGGGGGGGAGGGCATAGAGGGTACATAGTTAGTTAAGCCAAGAACATAACTGAATCTTGCATAATTAACTAATTCAGTCCAGAAAACACCTCACAAAATAGAAAGAATTGGTGCCATAGTCTGTGGGGCTCCTGAAGGGGGTGTTAAAGAGTTTTTTTCCCTAACTAATTACATTTCCTTTATACAGTACCTATCATACTCTACATATCTAATAGTTTGCAAAGTAACATTGCTATTGCTGTGACTTGAGACAAACAAGTCATGCTCTCAGATAGCTCACAAAGTTTTCAACACCAGAGCCAATTTTGCTGAGAATGCACTGCAAAGCCCATAACAAAAATTCTCATTTCCCAGTTGACAGTAATTGTTTATAGAGCTAGAAGACAAAGCTGGGAAGTAGCACATGCCACTAAAAATAGCAAAGTGTAAAAGACCAATACAAAGTCAAAATGGATTTTTTTTTAATATTAATTAGAAAAATTCTGATAGGATGTGACTTAGTAATGTGCAGACAAAGTAGAAGTTACAAGAAACATACTCCAAGAAACCTGATGGAAGTAAATATAGATAATGTAACACTATACAAGAAGTAATTACATGTACATCTTAAATCTGTGCAAAATCTACTGCAAAAGATCACAAAAACTGCCAAAGGGATACACTGATAAAAATCTGAGATTAAATTGACTTCCATTTGTAAAGTAATTGGTGTTGATTCTCTAACCTGAAAGACTGATGCTTATCTTGTATACCTTGAGGAATTTAAACATTTTGCTTAGAACTATCTAGTAGAGGTGACAATCAAAATTCTGAAGGACATCAAACACGATAAAAAGGACAATTGAAGGCATTTCTTATGTTTTTGGCATTGTACGTCTCTCAACAAATAGTAAGGTGCACACTCCTTCTCAACTTCATAAAAGCTAGACTTTTGTCTGATTCACCAATGATTATACTTTCCCATGCAACTGCACTGTAGAATAGTTTTCTAGCTGCATAATACCTTTTGCATACAATGAGAAACACAAGCAGAAATCATAGTCAGGGAAGTGTCAGAGTGGGTGGTCATGGAATACAGAGTCACTGCTACATCCTGAAGTGGGAATCCCAGAAGCGGTCCTAGACAAAGAACATGTATCAGTGTTTCATGTAGTTTTTCATATTATTAAATCATGGGAAAGGTATTTTATGATTAATGTGAAAGGTCTGGTATCTCCCATGATCTACTCAGTAGTAAGACTACTTCTCTTACTCCTTCCTCCAACCACCAGTAGTAACTGTCCAACTTTGCCAAAAGGGACAGATAGGCAAATCATAACATAGCTTTGTAGTTTATTATCCCTTTTGGTCAACATTACAAACAAGAGTCTTAAGAATCAGTTTAATATGTTTAAAAAAAATTCTAAAATGCACAATTAGACATAAGACAATGAGAGTCCTGTGGCACCTTACAGACTAACAGATTTCTTCAGGCACAAGCTTTTGTGGGCTGGAAGAAATCTATTAGTTTATAAGGTGCCACAGGACTCTCATTGTTTTTTGCTGTACACAGACTAACACGGCTACCCCTCTGGAAATTTCTACTATGCAAGGCACACAATTAGAGATTTTTATTTTATACCTTCAGAGAATATAGATTTGAAAACCTACAAAACATGTCAGACAATATAGCAAAACTATGGCATTTTCATGACTGTCTTCCACCCCACAGATAAGTTCCATCGGAAAACCATTATTTATGGAATGTCATAAAAATAATGCACTCAGGGCATCATGTTGGATATGGAGTCAAATCAAATGGGGTTCAATATTGAGGTACCCAAAAGGAAGGAAAAAGTGAAGTTTTAAAAATATGCTCAATTTCCCCAAGTTTGAGTTAGAAGGTCATTATGTAGATACTATGCAAGCTGAGGAAATTCTGAAAAATTGTGCTTTTGCTCCTGTAACTTTAATAGCACTACCATGCTGCATTTTTGATTTCTGGCTTACCAAGAACCCTTCTTCACCAATAGCACTCAGACCATGCAATTTCTAGCACTGAATTTTATTCAAATGCATACAAAATTTGACTGGCATAATGCTTTCTTTACCGTGAAGATATGAACTATTAATTCCGTTTTCTACAGCTTCTTCAAGGTCTTTCTGAAGTGGGTCCATGAAACTGTCCGCATATTCAATGACTGGTGTTACCGATCGTCTCTCTCCTACCCATGGTCTTACTCCCAGCTCTGTGGTCACAAAGTGCCGTTTATCTCCTATCGTTTTGTCCAATGTAGCTGTGGTAAGATAAAGCATGTATCTGAGATGCAAATTTATATGCCTCACACTTCATCTCAAAGTTAAATGTTAACTAGTCATGTCATTAGAAAAACATTTAAAAACAAGGAAGTAAACAAGTTGCAAGGACAAAAAAAACCCATAATATTCTTTGTATTCGTTCACTTTACCTGTGGCTTGGACTGAGTTTAGGATGGTTTCTCTATATGCTACTTGAAGAGGTCCTAGATAGGTCTCAATACCGTATTCCCGTTTGATTCGGTCATGAATAATGTCAATGTGCAGCTCTCCCATGCCACAGAGAATAGTCTGTTTTAAAAATGAATCAAAGTGAGAAAAGTAAAAACATGCCACACTTATGCTTATATGCAGACACAGATGGGAGTTTTTCAGATGCACTATTTACACTAGGAATTGGCTTACACAGATTGTACTCTTCACATTTTAAGAAAGTTGTAAAGATTCTGTAGAAAATCCATATATCACAACTGGGACCAAGAAAACTTTAGACAATATTGTTTTGGGTCACCTAACACAGACAACGTATAACTGGAGATGTTTAAACGTTTAAGTGGAGAAACTGTTGCTGCTGCTAAAAAAAAAAAAAAAAAAAAAAAAGGATTTGCTGTATCAGTTTTGCAATTTAAAGACTCTTTGAACTTGCTTTTAGAATTTAGAAAAAGAAAGGACTGTTAACATGTTATTTATAGAGCACACAAAAGGAAGGTGTGCGCTCTCTCTCTCTCTCTCTGGATCACGCTTATAGGGCTTGATTTTAGTCTGATGTGACACACAGTGCCTAATGGATTTATATTACAAACAACATTTATAGCAGTGGCAGCCCTGGGGGGGCACTCAGGGAGCCTCAGCCCCCCCGAAACTCAGGGCCAGCCCCTGAGGAGCCTGCTACTAAACCATGTGGGGGGTATACCATCATGCCCCCATGCAGGCAATGCTGCCAGGCTGTGGGGAGGAGGGTCATGCCAGGGGCCTCAGCATGTACCACAGCCCCACTCTCCCTCCAGCTGCCAGGTAAGGGAGCCAGGTGAGGGGGGAGTCCGCGGGCAGGCACACCAGCCTGGCAGGAAAAGGGCGAGGGGGAAGGGGTCGGTCTGGGGCAGCAGGGGCCAGCGGCAGGACCGAGGGTTAGGGAAGGGCTCAGGGGGCTGCCGTGGGGGGGGGGAGGAGTTGGGAAGGGAACGGATCAAGGCCCTGGCAGCCGGTGGGGGCCAGGGCCCCCCTAATATTTATGTGTAGCAATGCCCATGATTTATAGGGCCTTTCACTGAAGGATCTCAGAACACTAAAATAAGTGCTTAAAATATAATTTTACAAATTAGGGAACTAAGTGCAAGTCAGCAATCTATAAGCAGTCTTACCTGTCCAGTGTCAGGATCTATCTTCACTTTTAAACTTGGATCTTCACGTTGCAGGCAGTTCAATGCATTATCCAAGGCTGTGCATAAATATCAAATATTGCTATGTGAAAAGTCTTCAGTAACTTGTTTCTAGCTACGAATAGTAACGCATAGTTCACACCAGATCCTATCCTCAACAGAAATCAGTGTCTGCAGTCAAGCCCTAAGATACAATCACATTTGCTGTGATCCCACAGACCGACACAAACACCTCCAGGATCTCCATCAAGCATTCTTGAAATTATAATACCCACCTGAGGAGGCAAAGGAACAGACTGATGGAGCCAGACAGGCACCCAGAAGTTGACTACTACAGTATAAACCCAACGAGGAAAACAACAGAATGCCAAGGGTCATCACTGATAGCCCCAAGTCAGACCTGAAGGATCTACACAGCCTATCTTTCAAGACGATCCCTCACTCTCTCTCAAGCCATGGGAGGTAGGCCTCTCCTCACTTACAAACAACTCCTCAACCTTAAACAAGTACTCATCATCAACTATACACCAAACAACAAAAACACCAAGCCAGGTACTTATCCCAGCAGCAGGCGCCTTTGCCAATTCTGCCCACATATCTACATGACGACACAATCATGGGACCTAACCAGGTCAGCCACTCCATCAAGGGCTCATTCACTTGCTCATCTACCAATGTGATATGGTATGCCATTATGTGCCAACAATGTCCCTTATACACTGGCCAAACTGGACCGTCTCTGCACAAAAGAATAAATGGACACAAATGGACCTTTCCATACAATGATATTGCAAATATCAGTAATGATCGTGTCATTGTGGGCTGCAGGAAATAGCTTTAGGGGCCGCATGCAGCCTGCAGCCGTGTGTTTGAGACCCCTGGACTAGATTATCACATTAGTCCATTTTGTCCATAAAGTCTGTAAGTCTATGAGACCTGATTTACAAGGTTTAAAACAAACACTCTTGTTTATCAATGTCATGTCTGGCTCCTCCATGGCCCCTCAGAGAATCTGAAAGTACTTTATCGAGGTGGGTAAATATCCCCATTTTACAGACAGAGAAACAAATACAAAGATTAAATGATTTGCGACTTGTTTCAGTGCATGTCAGCTGTAGAGTTCACACTAACAACTAGGTCTTCTGACTCTCCATCCTCATCTCTAACTACTAGAGGACAACTCCTCCAAAAACAAGTAATGAACTAATAGCTTTGACTTGCTTATGCACTTTACAATCTTGGGAAAAACCTGCAATCAAAAGCTTGATATCCAGACAATCCACCAAATCATTCTGCACCCCTTCCCCACAATTCCAGAAAAACCCAGGACATTAGATGTACAAGCTACAAGTCATGAAAGTCAACAAATCTAACACTAATGAGAAAGAAAAGAGGGTTTCCAGAATCAAAGAATTAAAATTGCCCATTGAGTTCTAGGAAAGATAAAAAGACCAGTGTTCTCTGGCCAGATTGTGCTAAGTGACTTCCAAACTCTGTCAGTGGAGATAAAGGCCACAGAGGCTGGCAGATAAAGCTGATTGGAGAAAGTATCTAGACTTGGATACACACTTTCATTCAAACATATTGCACACACTACAATATCCTGCTCTTTCAGCCAGAGGCTGGATACCACAAACATAACAGTGCAAGTAACAATGGATAAAAATAAAACAAAAATGCAGCACCCCCTGCCCTCCCAAATGAGATTAGAACCAAATACCTAATCTTTACAGTTTCTAGCCATAAAAGTTCAGAAAAAATTGTAGCAAAGCACACTCAAATTATAAAACACTGCACTACAAAAAATCATTAAGGGCCTTATCGTGTTATTAATTCATACCTGCAATTCACTGACTTCGACTCATGTCCATGCACAGATCTAGGGTATACAGTATGATCTATTTGCTTAAGTAGGTGTGTTGTACCTGGCTGTTTGGCCATCGAAGGTGGTTCAATTGTACAAAAGAAGACTGGCTCGGGGACCTCTACGCCAGCCAACAAAAGGCTCTCCAGTTCATTCTTCCTGCCATGCTTTGTCCCAATCTCTCTTTCAGCCCGATGGGCTGCAGCCATAGCAGAAGCCTTTGATGAAACAATGGTGTCTCCAGTGGCACTCTATCCCAAACAGCAAACACCACATCACACTGTTTTAAATAATTGTTTTCTTATTGCTCTTCATGATAAAAACTGAGTAATCACTATAGGTTCTCTTTGCGTAATTAGATGAAAACCCAACTCAGAAGGACATCAGAAACTAACAACAGCTGTCCATTCAGCATCAGCTGTCTTTTTAATAGTTTTTTTAATGCTGTGCTTGTATTTTTAAAAGATACACCATACACAGAAAATAAATGTTGATATTTCCTCTATTAAAAAATTAATAACTGAAATAAAGTAAATCTAAATATTTTGTACATTCAAAGCTAAAAATATTTAAAACTAAAAGAAAATGGGATCTTGTATCTGACATTCATATGGCTTTCAAATAAACTCTCTTGATAATCAAATGTCTTCCTTTACCTGTTTCATCCCGACAATGAGAGCAATGTTGCCAGCCGTCAGTGAAGGTATTTCTATTTGCTGGTCAGCAAAAGGCAACAGAAGGCGACTCATTCTCTCCCTGCAGATGAATTACTCCTGTTATCTACAACTCAAATAAAAATGTCAGTGCTTCAATGAACATCACACCTTGTTCTTACTCACGTGCAGTTTTTGTTGACATTATATATAGCTGATTGAGGTTTCACCCTGCCTGAGTAAATGCGAATGAAAACTAATGGCCCACGCTGTTTATCATGAAGAACTTTAAATGCCAGAGCACACAAGTCATCTTTGTACCACTGCCTGCAAAAATATAAGCAACGAATCAGAACAGAAACCTCATACAACTCATTAATGGGTGGGGGTGGGGGCGCGTGTGTGCGTCCAAAACAAAAAACAACTAAACAAACCCAAGTTCCACTTTTAGCTATAAGCAAGGAGTCCTGTGGCACTTTTAAAGACTAACAGATTTCTTTATCTAAATAAATGTTAGATTTTAAAAGTGCCATAGGACTCCTTATTTGTTTTGCTGAACTAGATCAACATGGCTACCCTTTGGATCCTAGTTTTAGCTATGTTTCCATTCATTTAAGGTAGTGTGTGTTTGGTCTCATTCAGAAGCAGATTTATTTTTATATTAACAGTATGTGCAAATTTACACATTTGGGATTACTCTAGGTAATCCCACTAGTAAAAATAGTTGTGCTGAAATATGATGTAAATTAATCAGTGGTTTTTTCGAAATGTTCCTTGATGGGCTTTACAGCAGTATGCAGGATACTTTTTTGGGGTGAAATAAAGAACAGAAGAGGGCTCATGCAAGATCCTGTGTGCCATTTACACTCTGCAGGAAGATCATCGTGGACCACCTCAGGCTACTTCAAAACAGCGCCTAGCCCATGACTGCTCTTATTAATCAGCATGCACCCATTCAAAAGCATCAAACGTGGAAGACCACGAAATAATAATTCACTTTTATAGTTCTTAAATGCACTTAACTATGAAATAATAGCAGTTCACACTGATAAATGAAGTTAAGGGCTGGATGTGCCCACATTATTATTTATTTTAAAATATGAGTAACAGCAATTAAAGAAGTGTATAGGGAAGAGACCTAGATTTTATTTCCAGCTTCATTGCCAACATGCGGCGTAACCTTGGCAAGTCACCTAAACTGTTTGTCTCCACACCTACAAAATGAAGAATATTTACTCATCTCTGTAAAACTCCTTGAACTTCAAATGAAAGATGGTTTACAAATGTAAATTATGGTTAAACAACAGGTTTTGCAGTCATAATATACACAGACCCTTTGGATAATACTGGCCAAGTACCTTTAGTACTCCAGTATATTTTTATGACTGCATATCTTAGTGTTAGTCTCTGTGTAAAACAGCATTTCTACTGGATAAAAAAATACCACGGTAAATACTTTAAAAAATACACCCCAATTTCCAAAAATTCTACATTTTCTCTTCACATTTTCATCAGTACATTTTCCCAAACAATTGTTAAATTACTTTATTTTCTCATCACACTTACAGAAAATCATGGGAACGCTCATTAGGCGCAGGTAAGTACATAGTAATGGCATCCAGTAAAGGCTGGACTCCTTTATTCTTCAATGAGCTTCCACAGAACACAGGTACTGCCTTCTGTGCCAGCGTTACTCTACGTACAGCAGACTGCAACTACAGAAGGAGAAAAAAGTACTTTCAATTCAGATATTTATGATTTAGTCGTCTGAAAAATTTAATATAAGGAAGCAAAGATGATGATTAGGGCACAGTTCCAGAAACCATGAGCCTTTCTCTGATTTGAATGGGTGCTTTTTCTCCAGGGGTTCACAGAACCAAGCCTAGAATTTATTGTAATAGTAGATTACAAATCAGCTGGTTTCAGGGTGAATAAAAATCATAATTTTTTAAATTCTAAATAGGATTTTTAATGATTTCTTAATTTAAGACTTTCTAAATTTACATATGCTGTTAGTTCTTTACTATGTTCCCATTCAATAGTCTAATTGCTACCGTGGATTATTTTTACTTGTTTCTTTAGTTTCCTAATCATTAGTAGATTCTCAGATAGAATTTTTTTCCAAGTAATTCCAAAGTAAAAATGTTCATCTAAACTGAAAAAATCCAGCCCAGGCCCATTATTATAGCCTTAGTATGTGAGCACCACAAACTCAAAACACAAAAATTGACATGCAACTAGCTCAATACTATATCCACAACCAAGGACAAGATCATGATTTTCACAAGTGAGGAAAGCTGAAATGCTTCAGACAGGTTATATGCTTCCATCAGGGCTTGTGGTTTGAAGTTAATGGGACTTCTGCTCCTGAGTCACATAGGGTACAACTACATAACAAAAAAGAAATCCACAACGGGAAGTTCTACAGCTCGGATAAACTAACGTAAGTTTGAGCAGCTCATGGTACAGGTCTAAAGAGATCCATGTAGATGGTCAGGCTTGAGCTGGACCCCAGGTTCCAGCTTGAGTATCTACAGAGCTGTTTTTAACCCTAGGGCTCAGAGACTTGCTGCTGTGGGTCTTTGTTTGTTGCAGTTAAGTGCTTTTGAAAACTTCACCATGAGATGCCTAAATATGGACTTTGGAGCCTAACTTTAGGCTGCTCTTTTTGAATTTTTGTTTTTTTTTTTTTTGCAAAGATATTCACAATTACTGAACATTTAAATAATTTTACAGTGTGAACAATAAAACCATTTGCTTTGATGTGACGAAGATTTTTGGAGGTAAAAGTTGCTTTAAAAGAATACAATTTTAGCTCCTGGTGCTGCAAACACCTATGTACATGGGTAACTAAACACATAGAAGTCCTAGTGAAATCAATGGGGCTATCTGTATGAGCAAAACTGTATCTGGTTAAGTGTTTACAGGATTAGGGCCTTGATTTTCAATATTTTGCTTTTTGCTGTTTTATAAACCCCAGTAAGATACCCTATCTGCAGTGGCTTTAAAAAAAATCCAGACTTTATATTAAAATTTTTTAATGACCTACATTATAAAGTTGCAATAGCACAAATTTTCTAATAAAGCTAATTTTATTTTATTTTCACTACAAAGCCTCAACCTGCTTTTTATTCCTGATATTAAAACAAGAATCAAATGATCTTGATTTAAACTCGCTCCACCCTAGTTGGTTTTGACTTTAACAGTTAACCCTTCTGTTGGAATGTACAAGTTATAACTGATAATACCTTGTCCCACATTTTAATTGCCTTCCTTACATTTGAAAGGGGACTGTGTGTTTATATTTGACCTCAGGTAGGTCAGAGTAGTGGTTCTCAACCATTGTCTTGGGACACATTCCACTGTATGGTGACACTGTAAAGTGTGTCATGGAGACCCGTGGAGACAGCTGGATTTAGCCTGGGGGGGGTGTGGCTTGCTGTGTCCTGTAAGGTTGCAATATGCCACCAAGTGTGCTGCAACCTGAAAAAGGTTGAGAACCACTGGGTCAGAGTGTATTTCAGACTACTGTGACTGCAGCTGTAAAAAACCTCACCTGTGTAATAAAATTGCCCAAAACAATAGTTGTCTCCAAGAGCCTAATCCAAAGCCTGTTGGAGTCTTTCCTCTGACTCCAATGGGCTTATGGATCAGATCATAAAACAACTGCTTGGTTAAGTGCCAGAACAGACAAAAGAACCCACCTTAATGATATTATTCTTGGCCCCGGATCCAGGACGTCAAAAAAAGAACAAACATCACACAAGGCAAGGACCATCTTTTTCGTTCTGGTTTTGAAAAGCATTTAGCACAAAGTGGTCGTGGGCTATGTATGCACTGCACTGCTATCAGATCAATCTATCTAGATTAACTGAGCAGATGTGAAGAGCCACTTGATAAATCCAGAAGCCAATTTATTAAAAACCACCTTCAACAAAAGCTGTACAATGCTGCATCAATGGGAACGCATTTCCCGTCAGCACAGCACAGTGGAGACACGTGCTAAACAGAAGCTACAAAGTTGATGCGAGTTACGCAAGCTACTTTTCCCCAAAGGCACTATGGTGGTAATAGTGATAAACGATAACAAGGCTGTCACTATTTCCCCCCATCCCTGGAAAGTCAATCAAGGAGCTCTGTATCAGACATCCATCCTGTGATTTTTTGACAATCTGATCAATTCACATCAAACCAAATTCTGCTCTCAGTCATGCTGGAGTAACTCCAAACCTCCTCAAAGCAGAAAAAGGACTGCTACCCAGAATGTTCTATTTTCCCTTCCTTAACCTCTCCTTCCAAAAGCAATGTAATTTTAAATTAAAAAAAAAAAAATTACACATAACAAAAATAACTTACTTTTATGAATCAGATTCATTAGCAGTATCAGATGAAGTTTTATAATACAAGTCTGCACATAACACTGCATGTTAAGTTCAGAACACATCACCTTCTAAACTGGCTTAATGTTCTGGTATCAAACCAAAAGGAAACAGGGCAAATCTTACAGCACTTGACACATCACACTTAATCCATACGCACAACAACAACAACAAAATCATGACACTTGGTAAAACACAGTCACAGTAATGAATGGTAAATAATTACCTTATCAGGTGGTAGCAAGTCAAAATTTTCACTAAAATCTCGTAAAACTAGCTCAGCAAATTCATCATCCAGGTCCGCAACCTGCAAATTAGAATATTTCTGCATTACCTGCAACTATTATTCCACAGCTGGCCCAGCAATAGTAGCTATCTGAGGCAGAAAACTAATAGGAATGATGCTTTTGCAAACAATGGAAATTATCCAAAGGGGCAGCTGTGCTTGTCTAGTTCAGTAAAAAACAAACAAACAAGGAGTCCTGTGGCACTTAAAGACTAACAAATATATTTATTGCCTGAGCTTTTGTGGGAGAAAATCCCAGTTTGTCAGATGCTTCGAAGCATCTTCAAAGCATCTGACGAACTGGGATTTTCTCCCACGAAAGCTCAGGCAATAAATATATTTGCTAGTCTTTAAGCACCACAGGACTCCTTGTTTGTTTTAATGGAAATTATAGACTCAAAGTCTAGCAAGTGTAGTTTGTACAATAAAGTAAAATAAAATTGCAAAACTATCAGCAACACTGATGAAATCTGAGTTACTGAAGATGATTTTAGAAAATAACTTCGGTTTTAAAGATACTGTTAAAATGAAAGTTTCCCTCTTATGCTACAGAATCTGTTAGTTTAGAACAATATTTTAGGATCTCACCAAATAAAAGAGTAGACTAAAAAGCAACCTGATTGGTTATGAAGACAAAACTTTGAAATAATAAATGTCCATTAAATGTTAAAATATCAAAACTCATTTATATGCACTCTCAGTTCTATCCACAACTGTTACTCAAGACAAAATTTTCAGTACTTCCTTCGGTATTTTAGAGAGCAATCTGGGCTTTTGAGGGACTCTTGGGGGAGCAAATCAACACTGAAATAAACAGAGTCACTTGGGAAACAATTCCTGAAAAAGGGCGGGGGGAGGGGACTGCTGGCTCTCTTAAAAAGTTGCTGGACAATGTATTAGACAATGCAGGTCCACCACTTCTCAGACAAAGACTTCAGCCAACAGTGACAGCCCCGAAAGGCTCAGTTACAATAAACACTTTGCAATTGTAAAGGATTATGCTCCCGATCAGCTAAAACCATTATTATACATATATATATCAGCTAAAACATCAGAAGTAATATATTTACTGCATTAACTAAATAAAAATGCTACAAGTTTTCATATCCCAACTACCAAATTTTTGATCAGCATTGAGTAGATGGTTCTCACTCACAAAAGGGGAGGATACAATCCAAACATACATTACTGATTCATCAAGTCTAATATCCAGTTCTGAGAAATACCAGTGAATAAACACACTGCTTTTATATAGTGTTTTTTATCAAAATATAACAGCTCTTTGACAAACAGAAGCAGTACCATCTCCATTTTACAATGGGAATATGTGAGGAATTAGGTGATTAAATAACTGTCTCAGAGTGACTTTTTAAGGAACATAAAGCGGGTCTCCCAGTTCTCAGCCTGACACTCTAACTGCCCTCTCTGTCTCCCTTACCTCATGTTTTAGAAGAATCTGAAAATCCTCTATAATCTACTTAGCCAATTGTGCAATGCCACAAATGCATGGGTGGATGGTTCCTTCACCAATACAAAAAGTCAGATTATAAATTTTAACCTGCATATCTACAAATATTAGAATTATGCAATTACCCATCAGTTTGCTTATTCTCCAGTCTCTATTTTTACTCTTATAACTATCGTTAAAATTAAAAGCATTCACAAATCTCTGTATTTTGGGAGAATAAGCCCCGATGAAATGTAGCAAAATCATTTAGACATGGCTAACCACGTTATTACAATTTATATGAGTTTATTTCAAACACAGAGTGTGGGACATTAGAAGTTACAGGATAGGAAAAAGACTGAACAGATTAACCACAAAAATTCTACCCTGCTTATAAAATCAGAGTCACTGAATTTGAGGCCAGAAGGAACCACTGTGATACTATTATTAATGTTTTGGACCCAAAAAGTAGCAACCTAAACTGAACGAATTGTATCACCTCTATATCATACAATTTTCATATAGAAATAGATTATGAGTTTGTATCTTGTCTTCATAGCACAGCAGTGCAGAAAAGATTCCAAAAACTGCAGTCTGCATAAGGGAATCGTAAACTTAAAGCCTAAAACAAAGAACTGGGAGTCAGGAAACAATGGGTACCTCTAGTCTCAGCTCTATGGGCTTCCTGCATGAGCTTCAAGTTATTTAATCTTTCTGTACTTTAGTTTTATCATCACTATGTTGTCATAAAATAGGGATGGTGCCTGCCTTCGTCACATTAGTGTTGAGAGACTGAAGGGCCAAATTCTGCTTACACTCAAGTCAGTGGAAGTTTTGCCATTGACTTTGGTAAGAGTAAGTTTGGGCCGTAATTTATTAATGTCCATGAGTGCTTTGAGACCTTTTGATGGAAGGAAAATAGTGGAGGCATTCAGACTATATTAAACATTAAATATATTTTTAAGTACTTTACATATTTACTTTAGAAACTTTACTTGTTCTATTAAGTCATTTCTTGCATCTTTGACTTCCTTTAACAACTCAGGATCATCAGTTTCTGTCAGGGGTTTTTGCTCAAACGCTTTTCCATCATCCAGACTAGAAGTGGGGTTCCAAATAATTTGTTCCTTGGTCACTACATCAACCAGCCCCTTGAAGGTCTTTGCTTCACCAATTGGCAACTGTACAGAGAAAGGAAAATTACCCATTTATAAAACACTAGTATAAAAACATCTGTCGGCTACAGAGATATTTAACTGTAAAATTAACACTTCAAATAATGAAGAGTGAATTTTGTTATTTATATGCTATGTCAGCATTATTTATGTTTTGTGTTTATATTTTATATAAAAATAAACATTAAATTTCTTAGTTTACCTGTAAAAGTAAAGTTTTTGTCTTCAACTTTTGTTTGATGCTGTCAACAGCATAGGTAAAACTGTATTAAAAAACCAAAAGGTGTTAAAAAGAATTGTCCTTTTTAATGATATACCTCAGTTTATCAGTTGGTTTAATATTTCTTATTTACAGCAAAACTAATTCCACAATTTCTAAAAAAAGCATTTTTAATAACACAAACTTGTTTTGCATGGCTATTTGGTGCTACAGCCCCCACCACTGTGATATTTTTAGCTCTATTTAATAAAATGTGCAGCTTCATTGTAATTAGAAATATTGTCCCAAGACAGCTGCCACTAGTGTGCTTATCATTTCTTAAAAAAATGTAAACATAAATTGTCTTGGTACCTTGCACCATTTTTGTCCATCTTATTTAAAAAACAAATGCGTGGTATATGGTGTTTGTCTGCTTGCCTCCATACCGTCAGAGTCTGTGCCTAGAGCAAAAAGGCAGAAAACATCAAAATGCTTGTCCTTGTGGCCAAATGGAACACGCTTATATATGAGACCCAGATGCATTTTCTCATCTCAGACTCTTGCTCCCTTGCTGCAAAGGCAGTGAGTTCAGTACATACTGGGGAAGAGACTTCTCTGCTCCTTGATCCATTAAACTACTGCATTGATGGGCTCCAAAACTGAGCCTTATCCCATCAGTTTTCTCTAGTCTGGAAGGAATGATCATGCCCCAGCTTGAGGCCTAAGGATGACAGGGATAAAATGAGGAAGAAATGGAAGTCATCTAAGTGATGTGGAAGACTCCACAAGAAATTAAAACCTAATATATCGGTGGTAGACAAAACTGGCTCACAGCAAGACACCAGCCACTGTACTTTTGGTTGCCAGAGGACACTCCTCCATTACATTTTTATAGTAGAGGTAGGTGACAGGCTACTATAACTGAAAAAAAAAAAAAAAAAAAAAAAAAAAGGAATTGTGTGGCACTTAAAGACTAACATTTATTTTTCACATGAGCTTTCGTGGGAGAAAATCCCACTTTGTCAGATGCTTTGAAGTCATCACGGCAACCATAAATCTGTCTTTGTTGGAGCCTGTAATATACATGCATACTACAAACATTACTGCTAACATGCCAAACTCACCCAAAGTAAACAACTTGTATAGATAAGCCACCAATTTCTACTACAACTGGGCTCGCATAACAGTAACAACCAGTACAACTTGCACATTGCTGGGCATTTCTAATATTTACTTTTTATTAAAAAAAATTAAATCTGCTATATTAGAAATAGTTCAAATACAGAAGCATAGTCTCTTAACACATAGGGGAAGTAAATACAACTTTTCCAAGTATTAGCAAATGAACAGAACCCTTAGCTCTCAGTTAATTGTATTTATTCATATATAGGTTATGCAAAAGTTTCTCTCCAATATGGTAATACATACAAGTGCCCCACAAAAAACTCAAATTCAGGCCTGCCTCTGGACTTCTGCACTCCATTATAATGGTCATATTACACACCCAAGAAGCACCTTGAGAACCTTCAAGGGGAAACGACATTCTGGCTGAAAATTAAAGTAATTCTCTACAATTACATTTGATGTGAGAAATATACAGCTACTTATTTCTTTCCACAGGTGAAGCTAGCCAAATGTCTTAATGCTTACAATCTCTGCATTTGCTATGAAAGACCTATGGGAAAAAATCATTTACGTTTCCCTATCCCACGGAATAAGAAAGCTCTCATTACCACAGAAAACTGACGTTTCCACCAGGAGTGATGCTGCCCCAGAAAAAGGCTGGGGCTCCCCCGGGCCTGATTCAGAGCCCAGTCCCAAACTAAACCCGGGGTCCCAGGCAGGGCCCTGATTGGGCTCCTGCCGCTGCCAGCCAGCAGCCTGTCCCCAGATC
Organism: Podocnemis expansa; assembly: GCA_007922195.1. NCBI lineage: Eukaryota > Metazoa > Chordata > Testudines > Podocnemididae > Podocnemis > Podocnemis expansa. The sequence continues at coordinate 46,329,481 of ML681990.1, read as the reverse complement.
CCCGGCTGGGAACAGGGCTGGGTAATGCAGTTGCTGCTTCAGGCAGCCGGGCTCCACATCCCTGGCAAGGGACAGAGTCGGATAAGGCAGCCAGTGCCCCAGGCGGTCTGGCCCTGGATCCGACACCAGGGACAAGCCTGGACAGGCTGCTGCTGCTGAAGAGCACTTGGGGCACTGGCGCTGAGACTCTGGGCATGTGCCTCCCTGTGCTAAGTGTCAGCAATGTCACTGGTTTCCACATAAAATCAGATCTATAAATTAAGTGATCATCTGTCTGAAAACAAATTTTATCTGGTCAAAACCATCAAAACATGAACACCAATAACACAGAACAGGGTCTCAGCAGAAACTACATAAGCCTATTTTAAGTCATTACATATAGCACAATCTTCACTGCAAGTGAGTAATTTTACCTCCACACCAGCTGAAGCATCAAACACAGCGACTGCACCATCCAACACTCGCAGAGAACGTTCAACTTCCACTGTAAAGTCCACATGACCTAAATGATTTCAAACAGATAAAAGTAATAAGTTAGATCTAACATTTTGCACCATATCAGAGTGGTAGTTCTAAGGGTATAAAAATGCCCATGTGGATCCAGTGCTATAGGCTCACATACACTTGTCACAGAATCATAGAAAAATAAAGCGAGAAAGGAGCTAGAGAGGTCATCAAATCCAGCATCTGTGCTGAGACAAGACAAAGTACAACTTAAACCACTCCAGACAGGTGTTTTTCTAAACTGCTCTTAAAAACCTCCACTAACAGGGATTCCACAAACTTCAATGGTAATCTATTTCAGTACTTACCTAACCTTAGAGTTCAGAAGTTTCCCCTAATATCTAATCTAGTTCTTCCTTGCTGCAGATTAAGCATATAACTTCCTGTTTCACCTACATTAAAAACAATTGATCATCACTGTCATTGTAACTATTTGAAGACATTATCAATCTTCTTTTCCCAGAACTAATTACACACACTGGTTTGTTTTTTTTAACCTTTCCTCATAAATCAGGTTTTTCCTGAATGTTGCATCTTTTTTTAGCTCTCCTGTGGGCTCTCTCCAACTTGACAACATCTTTTATAGTGTCACAACCAGAACTGGACACAGTACTAAACGTGAGGCCTCACCAGTGCCAATTAGAGCAGAATAATTGTCTCACATATGACATTCGTAATACTTCACCTCAGAACATCAGCCTTTTTTGCAACTGTGTCACATTGGCTTATATTCAATTAGCGATCCAGTTTGAAACCCTGATCCTTTCCAGCAATACTACTTGCCTTCCAGTTATTCTCCAATTTTGTAGTTGTACATTTCTTTCCTTTGTCAATGTAGCACTTTTCTTAATTGAATTTCATCTTGTGATTTCAGATCAGTTTTTCACCTTGTCAAGTTGTTTTAAAATTTAATCTTGTGCTGTAATATATTTGTAATCCCTCTTGAAAAGTATTGGATCCATGACTGACTAGTGCAGGACCCGCTAGATAAGCTCCTCACAGCTTGACAGCAAACCCACTGATATCTACTCCAAGTATGTTCCAAAGGGCCAGCTGTGTTAGTTTAGTTCAGCAAAAGAAGCCATGAGTCCTGTGGCACTTAAAGACTAACAGATTTATTTATTGCATGAGCTTTCATGGGAGAAAATCCCACTTCTTTAAAGCATCTGCCTTTGAAGCGTCTGCCAAAGTGGGATTTTCTCCCAAGAAAGCTCATGTGATAAATAAATCTGTTAATCTTTAGGTGTCACAAGACTCCTTGCTACTCTGAATATGGTCTTTCAATCAGTTTATGTGCCTCTCCTTATAATTTCCAGAGTGGTAGCCATGTTATTCTGTGTACAGCAAACACAAAGAGAGTCCTGTGGCACCTTAAGACCAGGCGTGGCCAAACTGCGGCTCTTCAATGAGAAAAGTGTGGCTCCCTGCTGCAGGCTCTACCTGGCCCCAGACACATTCTTCTGGGTGCCAGGCTGGGGGGACAGTTTAAATCTCTGCCCCCCGAGCATTCTTCAGATGAATGCTCAGGGTGGAGCAGCAGAGGGTCTGGTAAACATAGGGCTGGCTGGTCAGGTAAGGGCTTAAGGGGACCGCACTGGTGGAGCATGCAGTGGGGGCTGGGGTGCTGTTAGAGGGAGGGAGAGAAAAGGGACCGGGGACAGGGTTGGGCCGGAGCAGAGGCAGAAGCCGTGGACATGCTTGGGAAGTGAGGGCAGGGTGTGTTCGCAGGAGTGAGAAGGGCTCAGGGTCCATGGAGCAGAGAGGGTGAAGGGTGGGTGTTTGCAGGAGGGAGAAGGGTTCAGAGTCTGACAGGCGCAGAGAGGGGGAAGGGTGTTTTTGCAAGAGGGAGAAGGGCTCAGGGTCCCACGGGAGCAGAGAGGGGAAAGTGTGTGTGTGTGTGGGGGGGGTTTGCACAAGGGAGAAGGGCTCAGGGTCTGCCTGGGGAAGAAAGGCTGAAGCTGGGGACATGTTGGTGGGGGGGGGTGTATGCGTGTGAGTTTGCAGGAGAGTGAGAAGGGCTCAGGATCCAGCTGGAGCAGAGAGGCAGGTGCCGGGAAAGGGGTGCATTTGTGTGTGATAGAGAGTGACTGAGAGAGCAGGAGGGAGAAGGGCTCAGGGTCCTGCTGGAGCAGAGAGGGAGATGCCAGGGATATGCAGGGTGAGGGTGCAGGGAAGCAGAAAAGTCTATCAAAACTGCTTTTCCCAGTGAAATATACAGAACAGAATCTTGTACACAGTTCAGACTCTTATAAACTTAGAAGTAAATGTTCAGGTAGCATAAACTGGTATACACTGACTTACAAAATCAAAGCATCTGCCCCTTAAGGCCATAGTCATATTCATCTCCATTACATCAGCAACTTCCACTGGTTGTGTGCTGTTTTGTTTTTAAATCTAATCTGCAACAGTGTAACTAGAGTTAATTAACTTTTCTTTCTAGATGGCAGCCTCTCTTTACCAACTAACAAAAAGTAATCTTCTCAGCACAGTATGATAATTAAATAAGCCACCTCTGATTGAAAGCCCTGTGCTTTTCCTGGGATCCTTGTGTGATCTTGGTCAATGATTTCCCTAAATCAGGAAAAGAAGCAAGAAGTCCTGTGGCATTTAAAAACTAACAGATTTTTTTATTGCATGAGCTTTCGTGGGAGAAAATCTGACAAAGTGGGATTTTCTCTCACAAAAGCTCATGTGTTAAATCCGTCAGTCTTTAAGTGCCACAGGACTCCTTGTTTCTTTTGCTGAACTAGGCTAACACAGCTACCCCTTTGGAATTCTTAATTTTTTCAGAAAATCACAGTTGTATTATGTAGCTGATATAGGGAAATTAGAAAATCACAGTGGGAGAAGAAGTAGTCTCTAGTCAGCAAAGGTAGGAGAGGTGGTCCTCAAGGCAATTTCTCTGATAAACAGAGGTCCACGTGAGCACCTGACCTACTACACTGCAACCGACTATTCTCATATGCCCTTGTATTTTCTAGTGTACTTTTATTCCTCTGGCTGGGGAAAAACTGAAATAAGTATCATGGTTTGAGCCTAGTGGAGACAAACTATTCAGTTTCCATAGATTTCAATACACAAGTTTCAGTAAGTTTTCAGCAAAAAGAAAAAAAATACTGTTATTTACAGCTCAGATAAATCAGTGCTGTTAATATTATACCCTGCAGTACAGTGTATCAAAGGCATAGAAATTAAATTGTTTCTATGCAATACATATACTGTTTTTGCACGTGCTGGAAATTTTTGCGTGTGAGCCCTGAACCCTACCTCATGTACTAGCTTGCTGTATATCCATTATCTGTGTCCATTGTTTTTTTGTATTATAATGCCTTAGTAAAATAAGTTTTTATAGGCCTGGTTTTCATGATAAACCTTAAGTAATTATTAGAATCTTGACAGTAGGATCAATATTTGCCCTTTTTTTCAATAAAATTAAAATGTGCAATGAATTTTAGTAATTTTGGAGTAGGTAAAGGTATGGCTATGCCTCAGTGTGACTATCAATGGTTTAATCAACTTGTGTGGCTCTTGAGTTCCATTAGTTTGGCCACCCCTGTTACAGACTAACACATTTCTTCTGATGAAGTGAGTTGGAGCCCACGAAAGCTTATGCCCAAAGAAATCTGTTAATCTATAAGCTGCCACTTATTTCTCCTTATAATGATTTCATATAAACCATATTTTCCAAGTTTGCTTATGAGGTTGTCACACAGGACTATTTCAAACACTTATTATACATCAAGATATAATCATATCTACTGTTTCTCCCCATCCACAAAGTTAGTAACTCTGTCAAATCAAGAAGTTAGGTTGGTTTGGCATGATTTGTTCTTGACAAATCCATATTGGCTACTACTTTATCCACTGTCCTCCGGGGGCTTACAAATTGATTGTTTAATAATTTGCTCCAGCATCTTCCCAGTTAGGCTAAGTGGTCTATAATTTGCCAGATCTTTCTTCTCCCTTTTAAATGTAGGTACAATGTTGGTCCTCAGTCATGTGCAGTCTCATCCATCCTCCCATGAGTTCTCAAAAATAATAGCTAATGGTTCCAAAATTGCTTCAGCCAATTTCTTAGGTCTTCTAGGGTGAATTTCAGCAGGCTCTAATTTGAATATATCTAAATTATCTAAATATTCTTTAACCTGCTCTCTACAAAGCTGCAGCAACAGTTGCATCCAACAACAAACCAGCTGAACTGAGATTGTCCAAAGCTCTAAAATCAAGATTCACTTTTTAAGCTAGCTGAGTCCAGTCATTCCTCCCCACCACCAACAGAAGCAAGTCTAATGAAAGACAGTCAAAATACTGTACCTGGTGTGTCAATCAGGTTGATTCTATAGCCTTTCCAATCAAAAGTAACAGCAGCAGATTGAATGGTAATGCCACGTTCACGTTCTTGTACCATGAAATCCGTCACTGTGTCCCCATCATCAACATCTAATCAGGATGAACAGAAAACCATTTCAGTTCAGAAAGTAGGGTTATGTGACCAGACTATCTGCCTTGGACACAAGTAAAGGAGATGACCATTCCTCCTAGACGTTAGCTATTCCTTATTCATGAAAGCCACTTCTGATCCGGGGAACAGAATGGTAAGGCTAATGGTAATGTCAACTGATAACTAAATTTCTCCCCTTTAAAAAACAAATACTCCAGGGGGTGGGGGGCAAAAACCACCTCCCTGCTCATGGCTGAATTCCCAGCTGTGGTAGTAGTTTCTGCTAAATGCAGCCATGAAGAGGAGAATGAGCCAAAGATACACATAGGTCACCTTTTTGTTCATTGCCTCTGTCTGGTGGATTGATAGGGGTTGCTTTGTGCTCCCCCAACTCCCATGTCACTTTAAAACAGTCTCAGAGCTACTCTAAGTTGTGTTGGCAGAGAGCCCCCAACAGGTTCCGGCACCCAGAGATCACCAGAGCAGTATTCCTGCCACCCACCTCTCCCACACAATACTGCCTATACATTATTATGAATATGTGTAACTGGGAAGATAACACCCTGGACTGCAGCCTTTGGAAACAAGAGCTCAGTAAAGGTCTCCAGTGCTTTGAGAGGAAGCAGTCCAGCTTAGCAGAGGAGGAAAGAGCTTGCAGAAGGCAGAGCACAAATGGTGAAATACCACATTTAAATGTGACAAATATGGTAGAGATTGTTCCTGTTGAGTGGGTCTCTTCAGCCACTGCCATGGCTACGGCTAACATAAAACCAACTGAATGAATTTTTTTACATCTCAGGGGAGCACATCCATGGTCTCTCAAGAGCAAAGGATGTCTACTATCACCCATGCCAAAGCCCGGCAAGGAGGTAGTGTAAAACCAGTTACTTCACCTTCTTGCTACATTGGGAATCCAGGGCCAGGGATTACTCTCCAACTGCCTGTATTCAGTCTTTCTTGCTTTCACCTGCCTTTGCTTCTTTGACATACTAATACAAAACGCTTCTAGCAGTAAAAAGCCAAAATATTTTAACACAGATATCCTTATTCCTTCTCCCAAATGTTCATTTCTTTTATACTTAATTTCTCAGCCTGAACACCAGCTAGTTTATCACTAGACAGGTGACCCCATTCAAAACACTGACTAGTCTAAATGAACAGAGGAAAGAATTCTGCATCCTAATTTTAAAATTTCAACTGTATTTTTGGTGGAATCCCTGATAAATTCTCAACCAACTCAGCGAAGTAAACCACAGTGAAATACTGACAACAACACTACCTTTGCTACTGAAGAATCAACCTCTGCAAAAATTTAAATAAAAAAAAATCTAAACTGAACAGACAGCACTATTACAAAAAAAAAAAAATCATTGAGAACATTTATTATATGTAGCCTGATTACTATTTATTTTACTGTTGTGAGATACATATTAAAGGTGCTTTTTTGATAAATACTGTTACTGTCAAAGTGGCAGCACTTCTTTCCCAAACAAGTGCATCAGAACATTCAGCCACTCTAGAGATCCCCCTTCTTGAGCATTCATGTGTGCGTTTGTAGCCTCAATGGATGGGATCCTGAAATGTGCCTGGTAACAGGTGCAGCGCAGAACTCAACCCAGTGGGACAGGAGATTAAGACAAGCCAGATTTTTCTGAAACTGAACTGTTTCTAGGGCTAGAGATACTTGTGGGGGCTTATCTATGCCCTAGGGCCAACAGGTGCAGCTCAGAGTCTTTGCTGCAGCTTCGCTTCCATCATGCCCCCTATGTCCCGGCTTACAAAGAAGGCAGACTAAAAGTTTCCATTTGAATTTCTGTGCCAGGCAAATCATTCCCACCTAGACAGATATTGAATTTCCAGGGATTTTTTTATGTTACCTGCTCCCTGTTATCTGGAGGGCTGGAACAAGACTACTCATCAGTGTTTCTGGCTGAGTTTGTCTAGAACACTAGATGATCTCATGAGGTCCCTTCCAACCCTGTGATTTGATTTGATTCTGTGAACAATACACCAACCAGGGGGATCCTGAAGTTTGAAGTTAACCTAATTAAAAGCTGTTTAAGAATTAAAACTGTAAACCTGTCAAGATTCTTACTGCCCTATGATATATTTACGTATAGCCTAAATATTGACATTGATATATTCTAAAATTCCACGGACCAAATAAAAATAAAGCATATTATACATTGTTCTGTATAATGGAATACACATTGTACTGTGTTGCTCCATTTCAGTGTAAAATAGGAATGACCCATTATATTTCATACAAAATATTCCACAAGATAAGTCTAATTTTATATAAAAATTTGCTTTGTTTCAATTCTAACCTCCTAGTGTTCTTGTGTATCCTGAATAATATAACATTCTCTCTGTTGTTGTAGTTTTCCCCGCATCAATATGAGCCATGATGCCAATGTTACGGATCCTGCACAAAAGGAGCAAAGGCATTAAACATAATGTAATATTGCTGAAAAGAAAAAAATATAAGCCAATTGTCATTCTGATCAATTAAATGACTTCATGATAAACCATCAGAGGAAGCTTTGCCCCCTCACCCCCATCACTGCACAAATGTAGTTAAGGTATAACTGTAATTTGTATACTCGTAACATTCTGACATTAAAATGGATAGAACTACAGTTCTGGGCTTTCTTCCACACCATCACTAACCAACTATTTTCAAAACGGAGAGACACAGTATTAAAAAGATTACAACTCAAAGACCACATGTTCCTACTACAGTTTGTATTCAGAAATCAGGCACCAGAATCAGAGAGAACAGAGAGCTGGACTGCATGCTACAGTGCTCTCACAGGTGACCAATCCTAACAAGATCAGAACAGATTGGAAGTCAATCAATGTACACATTGATCTTTTCACTGGGGATTCAAATTCAGAGTCCACTGATGTCAGTGGAAAGACTTCACTTCTCCTACGCTGGGAGTGCCTCCACCATTAGTTCCTGTCTCCTTTCATTTATTTCTAATATACATTTCCAATTCCCCATTAAAAGAAGAAAAAAATTGCTATCAACAAGATTTAAGCAGTATTCTATGGCTCTTTTACCACACAAATCATCATGACATCTATAGCTTACATACAAAAATTAAACAGTACTTACTTAGATACAGGAGGGGTAATGATAGAACGCAAAGATTTGACATCCCCTATAAGAAAAAAGAAAAGGTCAAAACTTGCATTCCCAGTGTATGAACGACCCTTCGATTTTTAAAAAATAAACGTGTTTAAGAAAATTACATAACAAACTATGCAACAACAAACTGAACAACAACCCATGATAAAAATCTGATTGCTGAATCTAACCAAATCTCTAAGAGGCGTGTTCTTTGCTTCGAAGAGTCTAAGGCCTGGTCTACACTTAAAAACCTCAGTTAACATACCTACAGTGTTCACAGGTCTGCAAAATCCACACCCCAAACCCAGCTATGCTGATCTAACCCTGGTGTAGATGCAGCCAGATTGATGGAAGAATGCTTCTATCAACCAAGCTACCATCAGTCAAGAAGGTGAATTACCTACAGTGACAGAAAAATCCCTTCTTGTTATTGTAGGCTGCATCTGTACTACAGCACTCTAGCTATGGTGGTACAGTACCTGTAGCATAGACTTGGTCAGAGAGAGTAGACAGAAGTTCTTTCAACCAGATCTAATAACAACAGGGGAAAACAAACTAAAGGCAAAAAATACATCACCAAAAAGAAAAACCAAAGCTCACTGCACAGCATCTTTGGCACTGCTCCACAAGACATTGCTGTCACTATATCTCAAGCTTCAGTGGCAAAAACAAGCGTTAAATAAATAGGGCCATGGTTTACATTAATTTTGTCACTGAAATTGATTAATTGGATATGGAAATGTTTCTGTTACTGAATCTTTAACAACAGCTTTTCCTGTGAAACCTGAAGCTAGACAGTGTATTTTTGGAGAGGGAACATAAAGTGACTAAGGTTTTGAAAAAGAAGTGGGGGGACGGGAAAATAGTTAATTTTAGTGTAAGATTTTTACTTTAAAGAATTTGCCTGTCTCAAACTACTGAGAAAGTTCGTGAACTAAGCGACAAGCTAAAGTTAAAATAAAGATGTAAATAAAAATTGATAAAATCAGTTGTTATACAACACAGCTATCACTCATCCACATAACATGCAGGTGCAAACACACATTACCACCTCTCTCATGGGCAACTCTATTAAAGACAAGGCTGCAGGCAATCATAAAGCCTCCATTATCATATACTTAATAGTATTTGTGTTACCTATAAACAGAGAATAATAAATTATTTCTCTTTTCTCAGATGCACGTTAAATCTTCTGTGAACTAAGATTTCTGACAACATAAAGTGCAGTAAAATCAACAACCACATCTTGTCTCCAACATTAGTCATTGCCTCCCTTCTCCATTTCTATTAATAAAGGTTCTGGAAAAAGTAGTCTTCTTTTCAAACCTCTGCCAAAACAACTGCCCAAATTCCTTTCAGTCTGACTTAACTAAGCTACTTAGAATACAGGATGAAAAAAATCCATCCATTTTTCACAGAATCATAGAAATGTAAAGCTGAAATGTATCTCCTAATTTTCCTAATATCTAATAAACCTCCCTTGCTGCAGATTAAACCTATTACCTCTTGTTATACCTGATTACCATCCTCTTTATAACAGCCATTAATATTTCTGAAGACACAAGATTCTCCCCTTCAATCTTGTTTTCTTAAGACTGAGCAAAGGCAGTGTTTTTAACCTTTACTCATAGGTCAGATTTTCAGCCTTAAGATTTTTCTCTCCTCAATCTGTCCACATCTTTTTTTAAAGGGCGGCACCAAAACTGGACACAGCATGCAAGCTGAGGTCTTGCCATTGCTCAGTAGAGCAAAACCGTGCCTTACAAAGACTAAGTCTTTCATATAACATCCCTTCTTTCTTAATAACTCCCAGAGTGCATTACTCATTTCATAACTACATCACATTGTCATCTTATATTGTCTGTAATCCACTAGAATCCTCAGATTGTTTTCCAGCAATATTATCACCTCGCCAGTTATTCCCCGTTTTGCAGCTGTAAATTTGATTTTTCCTTCCTGAGAGCACTACCTTGAACTTGTCTTTGTTGAACTTCATCCTACTGATTTCAGCTCAAAACTTCAACCTGTCAAGGTCAATCTGAATTCCAATCCAGTATTCCAAAATGCTTCTCATCTCCAAATTTTATACACGTACTCTCCACTCCATTACTCAAGTGTTTAATGAAGATATTGAATAGTACTTGACCCTGAACAGTCATTGCAGGACCCCACTAGACATGTCCTTCCTGTTCAATAAGAAATTTTTGTTTTCACAGAAATTTTCCAACCAGCACACTTTTATAACTGAATTTTTGTTATAACTGTCCTACAAAGAGCTAAGAACCTTTCTCTCTCTCTTTCTTCACATGCTATATGCTCAAGGTACATTTTAATATTAACAGCTCTCTCTCTTCACCGAACAAAAGCCAAAAACCCAGGTTTCCAGAATTCTTCACCCATCATTTGATTCTTAAGATGTGTAAACAATTTATTTTCCCCCAATTTTTGCTACAGGATTTACATTTTCCTCTTATGCTCTCTGCTAACTAATACTTCACAGCTCTGCCTTTAAGTCTCTTCTCTATTCTGCTCTTTTTATGCTTGATATTCCAAATATTATACTCAAGGGTTGCAAACAAGAATTTTGTAAGGAAAAATAATTTAGGAAATACTTTAAATTATTTTTTAAAATTTCCTTAACTGGTCTTGCACTTCTTTGAAGTAAAAAGAAAATAGAAGAAAGTGTTACCTGATGCAAAGCTGTAATTTCTTTGATGACATTCTTGTGACTTTAATCTTTTTACAACCATTGTTCTTGCCCACCTCCAGCACATACACTTCAAAGAAAAATAAGAAGTAGTTATTTAAAAAAATACTTTTTGCACATTGCGGTAGTTTCTTGAACTGTCCTTTGCCCAAAATGAATATTAATGACAGCAGCAAAAGATGTTCAAACAAACGTATAATCACATTATTCATAGTATTCTGAATAGTGATATTTTGGACACTTGCAGGCATCTCAATATTACTTGCTAAAGTCGAAGACCAAAAACAAACAAAATTTTTAAAGCCTAATGAAAGTGCAACTCAGCATAAAAACTTTACTGAAATCAATGTAAACTGTTTTTAATAACTGTATTTAAACACATACAAGAAGTGAGGCAAAATGATACACAGGACCTCACTGGAATTACTTGTATAAAGCAAAACATTTACAGACACTAACACTTTACTGAGGTAAAGATATACACAAGAAAATCCTTCTCCCTATTTCTGAGCTTCCTCTTGAACTATATAGGTAAAAGCCTGAAACATAATGCATGTTAATCATCATTTCAGGCATTAAAATATTGCATTTATTCAGATTGGCATAAGTATCCCATTTTACTTAAAAGAAAATATTCAGCAACTGCACATTGATTAACAAAAATTTGAAGAAAGCTTACCTCACTGCAGAAACTTGATGCTTTTGGGATATTCACTGAAATTTTCCTTGTAACTCTCAACATTATTGCTCTTTGTCTACAGTTGCACCCTGTCAATATAATCAAATACTGTACAAAAAGATCATGATCCAAAGAATAAGCTAAAGGGCTGGTCTATACTAGAGAGTTTTGTCAACAAAACCACAGATGTGTGCAGCTGCTCCTACTATTGATGCAACTCCCCCGCTATGCCAGCACAATAAAACCGCATTCAGAGGTAGAGGGCATATGTCAGCTTAGTTGGGGTGGCACCATGTCAAGGTAGACACTGAGTCCCTTACATTAGCTGTGGGGGCTGTCAGTCTTGTCAGTTTCACTGGTGAAATTGGCAACAACGCAACTTCTCTTCCCAGGAGAGTTGAGCAGCTGGTCCCCACTATCCCTGGGTGCAGGCCAGAAGCCTGAGCTTCTGGACTCCACTCCTAGCTGCAGCCATATCAGTTTCACAGTTCAGCCATGAAACTGCCATAACTGCCTTGTTCCCCACAAAGAGCAGGGTGAAAAGCGAGGGAACCTAGACCCCATTCTTCAGAGGTGGGGAGCCCCAGACAGCTTCACCCTTGGAACCCAGGATGAGGGCAAGCCTCAGATAGCTTCCTCCCCCCACCATCCTGGTGGGGAACATGAGCAAGTAAGCCTGTGCAGGTGACTGGACTCTCAGCTCCCCACAGTGGCCCTCTTACGTCAGTGAAAGTGCTCCAGAGGAGGACCTATGTTAGGTCAAATTATTCTTCTAGTGTAGACAAGGCCTAAATAAGAAAACTAGTATGGCAAAGGCTCCAATTAGCATCTTAAAGCAGTATGTAACAATAATAATTAGTATTACTTATTAATAAAATTGGAAGGATTCATGATTCAAAAGATAACTAATAGAGAGCTGAAGTAACAAGGCAAAGAAAACCTGTCTTTAAAGGAACAAGAACAAACCTTCCCCCTGCTCTACTGGTAGGCAAATGGGGTGGGGAGAAGATACAAAACAGCAAACCAACTTCTTCAAACTGGGTTTTTGCTACAGCTAGCAGGTTAGCTGAAGGTGGAGCAAAACAATCCATGAATATGAAGGTTCTGTCAGACTCACGCACGCCAATATAAAACCACTTCTAGAGAAAACTGCCTACCTGCAAATATACTGATCACATGCTTATGGAAACGTTGTTACTCTACTGCAAAAGTGCCAAACTCAATGTGGGGGGGCCACACTGGAGGGCAGGACACCTGTCACGGGCTGTGTCCCTCCACAGGCACCCCACCCATTTCCCCCTCCACATTCAGAGCAACATAGCCTCCCTTCTCCCTCCCCAACCCTGCAGGCTCTCCTATACCTTCCCTTTTCCCTGCCCTGTGGACTACCCTGACCCCCTCCACTTCTCCTGTTATGCAGGTTCCTGATCCCCACCTTTCCCTACTGCATGTGGCAGGCAATCAGTCTCAGTCACAGCCACAGGCTGGCTGGGCTCCTGCTTCCCTACTCACTCATTGTCAGTCATTCAGCTTGGTGGCCTTTGGTTTGCTCATTCCCACATGGGCCCCAGCTACTTTTTCCTTTTCTTATTTGTGATTCATGCAATGTGCAGTCAATCAGATTGGCATGCTGTCTGACTGACAGGGAACAGACACTTGGGGGAAGGGGGCAGTGCAGTGGCTCTCTGGGAGCCCAGCCCAGCCTGCTGTGACTGAGACTCTGATTGGTTGGCAGAGCACAGCAGAGCTGAGCAGGGATTGACAGAGCGCTTCCTTTGTTCCCCTCTTCTGACTCACAAGCACCCTTAACCCTGCTCTGTAGTCACTAGCCTGTCTTTGCTGTTCACTGCTGCTACAGAGAGTGCCCAGGCAGCAGCTCTGTGGGCTGCATCTGATTCCCGGCCTGGAAGTCTGACACCCCTGCCCTACTGGAATTACTATGAGAGTCCTGTGGCACCTTAAAGACTAATAAATTTCTTCAGGCATAAGCTTCTATCGGGCTCCAACCCACTTTATCAGATGCATTATGCCCAAAGAAATTTGTTAGTCTTTAAGGTGCCACAGGACTCATTGTTTCTGCTGTATACAAACTAACACAGCTATCCTTTGGAAACTTGTTACTCTAGTGGGTGTAGTGACTGCTTATTTCTGGGCTATTAGACATGTTTACTGCAACTGTATGAAATACCATTTGGCCTTTTGACTTGATAAAAGAATTTTTGGTTAAATTAGCATCTAGTTATCTCCAATATAAATACTGCCAAATAGCATTACTACTCCCAACACAGCTGATTAACAAGTGTAAAAAACCTGAAGCTAAAACTTGAAATTAAAACACACAGCAAATCTTCTTTTCCCATTACTGTCACTTCCTCTTCCCTACATGTCTCCAGGTATGACACCTTAGTTTAGGCCTTAACCATGCATTACAATCCATGCAGATGCACAGTCCAGACATACAGATCATAATGCTCCTTCTGGTCACAGAAAAATCTGTAGTGCAAACATCAAACTGGGGCCTTAACCCAAACTCACACCCTTGTACATCACCATAAAACAAATCACCATCCTAAAGCTTCCTATACATTAGCCTTTTATAGTATGTTTCTCCTTTACCTGGCAATTTATAAAATTGTCTCTATGATAAAACACTGGGTGCAGTTACAAATACTATTGGCCTGTTATCAATAAAAAAAAAAATACAAGGAATCGTGTGGCACTTAAAAGACTAACACATATCTTTTTTGCATGAGCTTTCATGGGAGAAAAGCTCATGAGAAAAATAAATCTGTTAGTCTTTAAATGCCACATGACTTTTTTTTTTTTCTTTTTTGGCTGAACTAGACTAATATGGGTATTCCTTTGGAAACTGTTATCAATAAACAGCTTCTAATGAGAAGGGAGAGGCAGGGCCATAACTAGGGTGGGTCGAAAGGGCAAAGCCCCAGGCACCAAATTTTAAAGGGTATCAGACCAACCCCCACCTGGCCCTGAAAAGGAATGTGACTTTATCAAAGGCCCATTTCTTCGGGAGCCAGGCTGAGGCTGGGACTAGGGTTGGGCTTGGGGGAGGTTATCTCCCACCCTGACCCTGAGCTGCGCTCACTGGGGAAAGACACCTACCTAGCCAAGGGACTGGAGTCAGATTGGGCCTCAAACCAGATCGGGACACGGGGGGGGCGCCTTTGGGGGTGCTTGCCCCAGGCACCAGACATCCTAGCTACGACCCTGGGGAGAGGAAAAACTAACTCCCCAAACATCACCACCTTCAGCACCAGCCCAAAGGGGGGCAGGCTGGGCGATGAAAGCACTGGACTGGGTCCAAGGTTACATCCCACTCACAGAAGCAAGGAGTCCTGTGGCACGTAAAGACTAGCAGATTTATTTACCGCGGGAGCTTTCATGAGAGAAAATCCCACCTTGCCAGAGACTGGGGCATCCCACCCACAGACTCCAAGTCACTAGGCTTCCCTGCTGCCCATCAGGCCCCACCTGCCCCTCAGGGTGCCGGGAGGCTCCGCTAGGAGCGCGCAGAAAACTCCCCGATCACTGACCCACCTAGCAGGGGCCGCGACAACGGGCGACTCAGCGGCTCACACCCGCTCCCAGCTCAGGCCTCGGCGGCCCCCCGAGCCGCCTCGCACCCTCCGGCCCCGGAGCCGCCGAGTCCCCACCGTCGGTGCGGGGAAAGGGGAACCCGCTACCCCGGCGGGCTGACAGGGGTCGGAGGAGCGCGGCGACCTCCAGGGCAGGTCTGACCCCGGCTGCCCCCGCGGCGCTAGGCGGCTTCCCCCCCTCCCCTCAGCGCCCCCCGCCACACGGGCGGAAACCTCTTCCCAGCTCACACCGCGGTGTCCCTCTCTCCCTCCCGGCCTGGCCCGGGAACCCCCTCCTCGAGTTCCGGACCCGACAGGCGGGTTCCTGCTGGGCTGGGGAGTCAGGGGCCGGTTCGGACTCCGGTTTTCCACGTCGCCTCGAGGCGAGTTCAGGAGAAAGGCCTGGACCAAACGTGGCGTGTGAGGCCGCCGGCCGCTGGCTAACGACGGAACCAAATGGCGCAGGCCGGAAGTGGTTCTACCCGGAGACGTTTCCCGGCTGCACCCGCCTTTTTCTTCGCGTGCGGCGCCCAGACCGGGGCCGCTCAGCCTGGAGCGCGAGACACCAACCGCCGCCCCGCGCGCTGAGCCGCCATGGTGAGGGGGGAGGGGAGCGAGTGACTCGGCCGAGGGAGCGGGGCCCGGCCCACGTGCCCCGGTGGCGGCAGAGCCGGCCTGGCCGCCTCCTCCGAGGAGACAGGCTGGGCCGGCTCCGGGCGACAGCCCCCGCCTCAGGACGGGACCCTCGTCGGGCGCTTTCTGTTCTTGCAAACCGGGTGTCCTCCGGCTCCGGCCCGGCCCCTGGGCTGCCCCGCGCCCGGCCGAGGCTGATCCAGCGGCTGCTGGTCCTGGGTGGGGCTGGCAAAGCTGTTCCGTGTCTGTTTTCTGTCAGGAGAGGCTCTCACCCTGTGCCGATAGGGACTGCGTAGATTAGGCGGATATTTAGACAGCGGATACTTAGGAAGACTTACTGTCTTGTAAATCTGAACTGTATTATCGCTGCTTGTTATCGCCTTCACCGTGGCAAGGCTGGATGGCTCTGTGGTTAAACTAGAGCAGTGGTTTTCAAACTTTTTTCCTCGGGACGCAGTTGAAGAAAAAAATCATTTATGCCCACGCCCCAGCAATTACATCTTTCAGCAATGCACTCCTTTCTTTAGGCAGTGTCAGCAAGGGGTGCCGCGACCCAGCACTGGGTCCTTTTGACAACCACTGAACTTGAGCACCTGGAAAGGGCTGCTGGTTGGAGGATGGAGGGGAACCATAATAGGCCTTGGTTACTTAGGGGCTGGCTCCCAATATAGGGATAGTAGTCTTCTCTTTTGAGTCAACCTGAGGTTGAGAGCATGCACCTTGAATAAAGTTATGGTAGCAGGTACATCTCATTAACTGCAAACAGGATGTGAGGAGTGGAGATATTTACCATGTCATCAGTTGTACACATGGCCCCCCTTTCCCATAGTACGAGTGACTCACTACTCTGTTAAGTTTTCAGAAGTGCCACCAGACTCCGTGCTTTTCTCTAGACTGGACTAGACTAACACAACTACCCCTTTAGAACCCTAAACCTCTTTATCCTCACAACTGAGGTAGGAAAAGATTTTTCATAATAGGAGCTCAGGCAGAGAGAGAGACTGATTCCCAGGTGGTGTGTGGTAGCATAGATGATAAAATTGGGAATATCTGTTATAGCAAAACAGGACGGTTCTCCCAAGAAATCTCTGGGGCTAGTCAACAAGCTTCAGAAGACAGCTTATAGCAAGGGTGGCCAAACTTATGGAACTGAAGAGCCACACAACTTGATTATTAAACCTTCAAGAGCCACACTGAGGCCATATACTTTTACCTACTAAATTGATTTGCTGATGTTCTTCCACGAGTCACACTTTCTTCATTCAAGAGCCACATGTGGCTCCCAAGCCACAGTTTGGCCACACCTGGCTTATAGCAAGGATTGAGTTTTGGTTTTGTCTGAGTTAATGCTATGCTGACTTAAGGAACGAAGTCTGTGTAAACCTTAGAATCCGTGCAGTGTATCCTGAATACTGTAGGAACACCACCTATTTAATCTCTTTCAATTTGTGATATTAAAGTAATCTTTGCTTCTACAGTGATTACTGTACAACTGTTGTACAAAGATGTTATCAGTTTATTAGTAGATGACGATGTCACCTGTGTGATACTTCCAACAGTTTTAGAACCAGCTATCTTCAAGAGGTATTCCTTGATGATGAATGTCAGCTCTTTGGTGCACACTGTGCAGATAAGAGGAAAATCTGAGTATGTTGTGCAAAAAAGCTTCTCGCTACACTTTACTAACTTCTTAAAAATAAATCTCCTTGCATATACAGCCACAGAACGACTACATAGAGTTACATCGGAAGCGGTATGGTTATCGCTTGGATTACCATGAAAAGAAGAGGAAGAAGGAGGGCCGTGAGGCTCATGAACGGTCAAAGAAGGCTAAGAAATTGATTGGACTGAAGGCCAAACTCTACCATAAGCAGCGCCATGCTGAGAAGATACAAATGAAAAAGACGTGCGTATTCATTTTTTCTTGACTTAGAGCTCTCCTAATACTTTAAGGTTGTGACCTAGATATTGATGTAGTTATGAATGATTCAACTGTCCATAGAGCAGGCCTGTTTAAATTGTGCACTAAAACTTGAAAAACACATTATTTGCAGGAACAAATCACTGCTCTACCCTATCTAAAATGTTCCTACTGTTAGATGCTAGCAGGAAGCCTAAATCTAGCACCAGAAGCACTGGGTAATGAACATCAGATTCTAGACGCAGTGTCTGTGTTTAACGGTGATGTGCCAGTGTAGCGGGGGAATTCAACAACACAAGGCAATGTATTTCAGGGGTTGCCATCATTCCCATCATTCAGATATGTGAAAGTACTACTGTTCACACTGTACTAGTTGAATCTTGAGATAAATTACCACAGTAATCTTAAGGGGGGGGGGGGGAGACTGTCAACCTGAAATCCCACGTTTGTTTTAAACTTTTACCCAATATTTTTGCGAATGACACCCACAACTATGAACTAATGGGAAGAAAAATATCTGTTTATTTACCTTGTCCATTTGACAGCATTTTGTGCGCAGTCAGGTTTGGTCTTAATCCCTGAAGCTGGAACTAACTTTAAAAGAGAGCTTCTGAGCATACGTAGTGCTTAAGGTGAAAGGCCAATATGATTGTACACATTGATGTTTTTCTGAATACTCTTTGTTTTTCCTTCTAGCATTAAGATGCACGAAAAACGAAACACCAAGCAAAAGAATGATGAGAAAACCCCAGAAGGAGCTCTACCAGCATATCTGCTGGATAGAGAGGGTCAGTCCCGAGCTAAAGTCCTCTCCAACATGATCAAACAGAAACGAAAAGAAAAAGCTGTAAGTAGAAAAATTCAGATAATTGCTGTTGCCAAGGTTTGTTTAATGACCATTCACAGTATTCATGCTACCTTCACTTGTGTTCTGGAGGCAAAGTTTGAACAGTTTTGCAGGTTTGATTGTTATCATGTTAAGCATTTTTGCATGTGTACACTGAATATATTGGTACCTCTAAAAACTCTTAATGGTAGAGCTGTTAATTCAGAAATAGATAACAAACAAAGTAACTAGTCTTCATGACATTTAGCAACAGTGCTAAATTACCATTCACTTTAACAGAATAGAGGAAGGAAGAACATTCAGTAACAATGATTCTGCAGTTGAAAAAAAAGTTTGACAACAGCATATTCCCTATGCTGATTGTTCCATTTTGTCAGAATGTTGGTTAGTGATTCCTTTTATAAATGTCTTTATTACAGTGATAGTTTGAGAATTGCTACACCCTAGTTGTATAAAAAGGTGGAACTATAATTTCCTTTTATTAAAATTGTTTGATTTTTTTCCTTTCCACTTACCAACACTAATAATGCTACTGGCCCTTCTTTGTAGGGGAAATGGGAGGTTCCTGTGCCAAAAGTCCGTGCACAGGGAGAAACAGAAGTTTTAAAGGTGATCCGTACAGGAAAGAGAAAGAAAAAGGCCTGGAAGAGGATGGTTACTAAAGTCTGCTTCGTTGGGGATGGTTTTACTCGAAAACCTCCTAAATATGAACGATTTATTCGACCCATGGTAAGTTACTTGTACACATACAGTTTAGAGCAGATCTGTAGCATTAAGTCAATACTTGTCAACAGTGACTCTCTCCAGTTAGGAAATAAACCTTAAGGTTAAGATTTTGTCATTGTTATTTTTAGTAAAAATCACAACAGGTTGCGGCAATTAACAAGAATTCATTGACGCCCAAGCCCCCAGCATAGGAATGGAGCCATAGTACGGTGCTAAAGACTGTCCTTGCTGCTTGGGGCTGACCACTGAAGCCCTGAAGTTGCAGAGATCACAGAAAAATCCTAGAATCCATGATGGATTTATGTGATAAGTCTCAGTGATAATCCAGAGTTAAGGTTGAACTGTCCTAAACCAGCTATTTTTCTTGTAGCTTCTTTATAGAAGCCTAAATCATAGATCTAAAGGGGTGAGCAGGACCCTTGAGGTTTTCTAGTCTAGACCAGGAGTAAGTAAACCTAGTTCATGCCTGACATGTGTTTGTCTAACTAGTTTTAAAAACCTCCAGTGATGTGGATTCAACAACCTCCCTTCAAAGCTTATTCCACTGCTTCACTCTTGCTCCTTTGCTGTGATAAAAGGACCTTGTGATCAGCTTTTTTTTCTCTGTACTGATGTTTCTATACTATGTGGCAACTTCTGAGAAGTCAGATAAAAGTGGTAGAACTGAAATCTGATGTTGAGGAGACCTCTGTTCTTTCAGGGAGGTAGTGACTCAGTGAATAGGACACTGGTCTGAGACTCAGACCACCTAGATTCTATTGCCAGCTGTACCACTTACTTGCTAAGTAATCTTGGGCAAGTCAGTTCACCTCTCAGTGCCTCAGTTTCACCCATGTGTAAATACATTAATGTTACTTACCTCTTTTCTAAGTGTTTTGCAATTTCTGGATGGGAAGGTAGGATGGGAGATTGACTGACTGCATTTTAAGTTTTACAATGGATGTTTAAGAACTTGAGCCTGAAAACAAGAAGAATGTGAAATATTTTACCATCAGCTCTTATCTTCAACATGCAGAAATGATCTGCACGAGGGATCTTTCTTCCCCTACCATTTTTTAAATGATGCATGGTGAAAATGTACAAATCTAAATACTCTCTGGAGAATCTTATCTAATCTGTTAATTTATCAGGGATGAACAAATCTCACATCTTAAAACTGACAGGTGACTTAAAAAAAAAAAAGACACAAGAAAATCAAATCACTACAATCATTTCTCATGGCAATTCCTTAAAATACAGGAAATTATGGAAATGGTGTTAGATGGCGATCAGATTTTTTTAGTAGTACCTTTAATAATTTTATGTAACATTACCCTCTTTTAATGTTTATATAACAGGGCTTACGTTTCAAGAAGGCTCATGTAACACATCCCGAACTCAAAGCTACTTTTTGTTTACCAATCCTTGGTGTAAAGAAGAATCCCTCTTCCCCTCTGTATACAACTCTGGGTGTAATTACCAAAGGTACCGTCATTGAGGTGAACGTGAGTGAGCTTGGGCTTGTGACACAAGGGGGCAAAGTTATTTGGGGTAAGTATCCAACTAAAAGTTACTAGCTGCATTCTATAACTTGTCTAGATTTGTAACTGATTTGAGTCTTTTATTTTTATGTTCTAAGCGTGTAAATCTTAAGAGTTCAGTTCATCTTTTAAATGTCAAATTATTTGAGTCCAAAAATCAGGAAAACACAGTATTTGAAAATTACTCTTACCTAAGTTCAAGATTCTTATTTGATTTTCTGTATTTGACATTAACCAGTAGCCTCAATCCTGCAAAGACTCAAGCAGATACGTAACTGTATGCATTGTGTGTAGTTCATTTTGTTTCAGGCCTGTGCATAAGAGTTTGTGGAATCAGGATTTCTGTTTTTACCAGTTATGAAGTCGTTGCAGTTGACACATTCCTAAACTCAAGACTTGGCAGATTAGAGACAAACTGTTTTTAGGGTGATTAAACATAGTTGGTTTTGGGACTAACCCAGTGACTCTCAGCCTTTTAAGACTAGTGTACCCCTCCCTTTGGGAGGCTGATTTGTCTTGCGTATGGTCAAGTTTCATCTCAGTAAACTACTTGCTTACAAAAATCAGATATAAAAAAAGTGTTACAACACCCTGCAAAATGGCTTACTTTCTCATTTTTTATCATAGTAAAAATAAATGCTGTATTTAAATTTGTGTATAACATGTAGAGCAATATATGGAAGTCATTGTTTGTATGAAGTGTTAGTTTGTATTGACTTTAGTGCTTTTTATGTAGCTTGTTGTAAAAGTAGGCAAATATCTAGATGAACTGATGTAACCCTCTGCTTATTACATGCAGGGCTGTTGCTAGGGGAGTGCCGGGCCCAAGGCAATTGGCCTGTAACAACCCCCCCCCCCCCACTGCCCTCCCTGTGCGCTAGGGGTGCGGGCCCACCCAGAGGCCGGCCCTGCACTCCCACTCCTCCTCTGAGCTAGGGGCAGAGCAGACCAGTGCAGGGGCTGGGCTCTGCTCTCCCTGCCCCTAGGGAGGGACAGCCAGCCCAGTGGATGGGTGAGAGAGCACAGCCCAGGCCAGCCCCTGGGCTGGCTGTTCCCTGCCCTGGGGGCAGGACAAGCCAGTGCAGGACAGGCAGCAGTGGTGCACTGCCCCGCTCAAACAGGACAGCATGGGGCCCATGGAATTACGGAGCCAGGGGCGATTAGCGTTCCCCACCCCCCACTGCCCTGAGTACATGTCCCCCTGGTTGAGAACTATTTTAAACATTTCTTCATACACTCAGAGGTCTGGAGAGTGCATTTATAAATAAGCTGGAAAATGTTGCTAGTTTGAAATCTAAGATTTTTGTTTAAGAATTAATATATTAATATCAAAGTGTAGTTCCAGTATTGCACTTATTGTTTAGAATGGGAGTTACTAGACTATGCAGAGTGGAGAGGACTTTTAAAGGTGAATAAACTTAATTTAGTTGCACAACAGTATTTAGGTTACTGGCTGTAGCAGTAGAAACTGTTGGAAAATAGTACTTTATTCCAAAGTTGTTTTCCTTTTTTTCTTTCTTTCTTTAGGGAAATATGCACAGGTAACCAACAATCCAGAAAATGATGGCTGCATTAATGCAGTCCTACTTGTTTGAATTGGACCTAAGTAAACATTGCACATGGACTCTTAAAAAAACAAAAAGTAAATAAAGAAGTTTGCAAGGAATTGAAGACCCTTAGTGTCCAGCAAATCAGATGTCAATCTTGAGCCCACAAGAGGAAGGTCAAAGAATGTATCAACAGATTCCTGAAAATCTTACAAGTATGAAAGGCCAGTGGTATGCAAACTGCTTGTTCCATTGAACATTACAGAATAAAGTCAATCAGTTTTCCAGTTTTGTTGGGATAAAGTTATTTTTTCTAAACTTTATGTAAGTAATTGCAGAAAAATATAGCAACAATCCCTGTCAAGGCACAATGCAGGAATCATTTAGGAATCTGTGAAATGTATAAGAAAATTCAACTGGGATTCTTGACAGTGGGAAATAAGACGGCAGTCATGCTCATCTGGGCATGTAAAGCTGGGGTCCTGAAGGTGGAAGATAAATGAGGGAATTCCAGATATAGAGAAGATCGATTAAGTTGATGATGATTCAGCAAAGATTGCTGATTATCAGAAAATGCACAGCACATAGGGCATGTTCTGTCATATATCCAGCTGACTTAAGCTTGTTTGCTTGTGGAAAACCCACATAAAGAGGGAAGATGTGTGCCACAACTCCACAGATTCACATGTTTATCTGGAGAGATGGAAGAGAACTCAAAAGCAGCAGTACAGCTGGGAGAAGGTAGAGGCTTCATTCATAGTGAAAACTGAGCAGAAGTAATAGTACCAATGTTTTAGTGATTGTGTCTAAGCATCCTTCTGAGGTCAGAACTGTAATTAGAAGGGGAAAGGGTCTGACTTGCAGGCATTAGCTGTCTGGAAGTCTACGCAATTGGAAAAGGTGTCTTCCTCCCCCCCCCCCGACTTTTGCTGCATGAATGCAATCAAAAAGGTGTGTCGGTCTTTAACCTTAGCATGGAACCTACTGTCGTCTTCACCCCTCCCACTCCATCCCCTCACATTTCAGCTGCATCAGAGAAGGAAGTAGGGCTGAGAACATGGCTGTGTGCTTCCTGACAAAGTAGTAAAGAATACAGAGGACTCTGCATTCATGGATTTCTTTGCTGCCTTTTCTTTTTGCTACATGGCAGCATGTACTTGGCATATACAGCAATGATTGAATTGTTTAGGGATGAAAGAAAATACTAGATGATACCTATAATTAAATCAATTATAATTAACCCATTTGTTTTTAAAGTACTAATGTAAATTCTCTAGTCAATGTGTAAATTCAGGGGCTATTAAATTCAAATTAGCTCTGTCATTTGAACTAACTTGATTATATTAAACACTTACTCAGAAAGCAATTACACTTTCAAAATAATGTTTCCTTCTGCTGTAATATTGGTGGGAGATTGACTATCAACAAGCTGTAGGAAAACTCCTAAACTATTAATAACTCTACATAACTAACCTCTGAAAACTAATTACCCTATTTGTTTGGTACATATTGAAATACTGTAACCATTGGACATGTAGAACCTTTCCACTAAGTGACCAAGACTTTTACTCAGACTGTCTTAGAGGTGCAAAGTTTGTCTATGATCACAGTGGGACATACAAAAAGACCCAGCCAGGCTTCATTATTTGTTAGAAGACACTGCTAATGCACAGTGACAGGCTTGTTAGTCTAGTTGTGTAAAACAAATGAGTCCCTATGGCACTCAAAGGCTAACACATTTATTTATTGCATAGGCTTTCATGAGAAAATCCCACTTTGTCAGATACTCTGAAGATGGGGGAACTTACAGAATGTTCCCCCATCTTCAAAGCATCTGATGAAGTGGGATTTTTCTCTCATGAAAAATCATGTCATAAATAAATGTTAGTCTTAGTGTTGCAGGACTCCTTTTTGGTATTGCTAATGCACTGTCAACTCTGTTATCAAGTTTAACTACACACAACTTTGTTTGCATTGACAAGTGGAATAAAGACATTTTAAAGGGGCTTTTTGCTGCATTTAATACTGCTTAGAAGTGTAACGGGAGAAGTACACTAGGTGAATACTGGCTCCTCGTCTAGTTGTGATATGATCCAGTCAAAGTTTTGTTACCCCTCTAGTCCCCGCCCAAAAATACACCTTCAGTTGTTCCTTCTATTACAACCACCCAGACTGTAGAGATTTTCCTTATTAAGTTTGATTGTAATGAATAGTCAGACATGCTAAAAACACAGTTACTTGCAGTCTTCTCTTCTATCAGCTGTTTGGGAATTTTTGGCTTGGATGACCTATTACATGATAAGTTAGGGAGGAGAAACAAGTTCTTTAAAGCAAGGAATGAAACTACACCCACCACCCAATAAACATCCAGTCAAAGATGCTGAAGGTCAGCTGACAAGCCAACTTGTCTTTAACCTGCTCTGTCTATGCTTGCTTGCAGCACTCGGTACTTATCAACTATGTTATGCTGATGATATAAGATGTCTGAGATTGTCCTAAACAAGGATATAATTTGCAATTACAAATTCATTTTTGTACACGTAGAATATATCACTACCAGCACCTTATGCTGCATGCTCTCATTTCTAGCTCCATCAGTTACAGTATAGCTAAAAAGTCAGGCATTTTGTGATAGATGGCACCATACAAAGTGGAATATAAGTTAAGGCCCAAACCTGCAAATATTTGAAAGCACAGTTCAGTCTGTAATTTCACTCTTAAATAGGATTTTTATGAAACAGTGCAATCTCCTGCCCTATTATTTTTCTTGAAGCTTCAGCCTCTGGAGTCAAGTAACAAAAAAACCCCAAAGTTCCAGCCCTCACAACAGCAGAGAAAAGAACTTGGAGACCCAAAGGTATTTAGGCTGTCAACTTCTATTGCTGTCAAGCCCTTTGAGAATTTGGGCCAACATGCTCACTTTCAACAGTGTTATTTTCCTGGGACTGATTCGTTTATTTTAATGCTTTTGGCTAATGATGCTGGATATATCAAAAGCTATTCTACAGCTAGTCAAATGGACTGTTGATGAGTGAAGTCAAGCATATGGACAATGCCTGTGTTTGCAGAACTGGTACTTAAGTCCATAAGAACTACAATTAAATGGTTCAAGACAAGTGTATTTTTTGTACCAACTTAACTAAAGAAGCTCTGTCTAAAGTTGTATTCATGCACTGACTGGCTTAACTGCACTTTTCTTTTTTCTTAAACCAGAATTTGAGCACTTGTTTTAGGAAAGTCTTGTCAGAGCTTTGTACTTCCCAAGACTGTATACCTTTCTAATCGGTTAACTGTCTTTGACAAACATTCACACACTGAATGAACAAAAGGAACATGACTGGTTTGAACCAAATGAGGATCATAAGCAAATATAGCGTGCACCAATATTTGCTTGAGGGAAACAAAAAACATTTTTGTGATGACAGGATCTGGCCACAATCCTTCTCTCTTCCCCCATCTAATACCAGTTGAATTTCTGAAGTCTTCACATACAGGAAGTGATGGACAATTAGACAAAGGATGTTTACATGTATTTGTGGTCCCCATTTGTGAGAAGACTATCTCAAATACATGTATTAATTGGCTTCCATTCTGTAAGCACAAGCCACTGAGTTGTGTAACACAGTTGCTGTCAAGACTTACTCCTGCAATTGTGCCTTTAGGGAACCATGTAGAGCCACACTGGTCCCACTGGAGGGTTCACGCAGGTCATCTGTATGGATGCAGTTGCAGGATCAGGACCTAAATTGTGACCTCTCTTCCTTATCTCAGTTTATTTTTTTTGTTTCTCCACTCTGGGGAGGCTCCCAGGTTGCAGTTTGTATTTTATTACTTTAAACTTAAGGTTGAAGACTCTAACTCTGGAGGACCTGTTTGAGATATATATGAAATATCCAGCACTGACTGTATGGACTACAAATTGTATTTTATACCAGTGGTTTTCAACCCATGGGTCAGGACCCAGTACTGGGTTGTGGCATCCCCTGCTGCTGCCTCTGACAGACTGGAATGCATTGCTCAAAGATATAATTGTTAGGTTATGGGCATAAATGATATTTTTCATCTGGCTCCCAAGGAAAAAAAGTTTGAAAACTGCTGCTTTATATCAACAGTGGTTTAGTCTGAAGTTAGTATTTATAAGAAGATAAAATGCAGGTATATGAGGCTATTAAATGAGGGAAGAAGGAAATAAATTTAGTCTTGCAATTTTAGAGCTTATTGAATGGTATTTTCCATTAGGTGAAAAGTTCAGATCTCTAAAGACAAATAATGTCTTCTAATATGTATTTATTCTATAGTCTGGTTAGTGAGCTTTCAGAGTTTCATGGTAGTATTTAAATTATGGATTAAAGCTAACAGGTAAATTCTGGCCTTTGGAGAACTATAAATTGTATCTTTAGTGAGCTCAAGTGACTGGAAACGTTTGTTTAGCTGGGGGACTCACATACTGAAACCAGGAAAGAAAAGTCACAAAATATAAGTTTAATTACTACTTTGAAACATTTCAATAGCCATCAAGACAATACCAAAGGAAAGGCTAAAAATACTGTAACACGACAACACAGTAATCCAGAATAGCAATACATCTTCCATAAGCAATTTATAAACATAGTTACCACATGTTTAGAAAACACCTCACACCACATTTATGAAAATAAATTTAAAATGTTTCTCCTTGGAAATAATCTTTTAAGAGTGGTGTATCACTTATCAATATGGAGCACATAAGCTGAAACATGGACTATTTATTGCTTGCATTTGTATAATTTAGGGAGTGGTGTTGATATCATTGCAAATGAGATCTAATTACTTTAGTCCAGGGAATACTGTGATGGTGGGGGAAAAACACAGCAAGGAGTATGGGACAGAACATTTATCAAGCTAAAAGTAAAACTCCATTTCTGAAAAGATATATTAATATAAGTTTAATGTGATGGGTTCTGGGAAACAGGATGAGAACAGTGAAGATTTCTGCGTGAAATGAACATAGCCTTTACAAAGAAAAGAATATGAATTTGTGGGAGCCAAAGCAAATCTTCATTAAGATTAATGAGCAACACAAATGACATGAACAAATATTAGGTTTAAATACAAAACCATTTATCATCTGAGGGTGAGGCTGAGGTCCATAAACTCTTTAAGTGCTAGTCTAGACTAAATAAGACTCAACAACAATACTGCTTACTTTACTCAGACATATGTTGTTCCATAGTATGTTTCAGTAACGTTTGGTACAAAATGTATAAAATAAACACTGTTCTGATTTTGGATTGCTGGTGTGATAAGACCTTAACGTCTCTACAGTTCAATGGTTATCTGAAGCAAGAAAGACAGTATTTTACTTCTGTTAAGCCTAAAACACGACAATTTTATTTCCTGAAGTAAAACTCTTTTCATTGATGTGTTTGTAAATGGAGATGTCCTCTGTGCAATGATATAGCAGAAGGTATATTTGAAAGCATATATATTATGCTATGTTGTAACTGGACTTTTGGTACTCTGATGAAAATTTTGTTCCAGGTACCTTGATTTCGCTAGCTCATTAACTGCAAGACAACTCATACCAAAAGAGTTATTCTGTACCAAGCAATTAAGACATTTAGCTTAAATGACTGCTGTTAGTCTCAAGAAGTGGGACCTCCCTGTGAGCAGCGGAGTGGCTGTAAGAATTATTAATTATGCACCATATCAGTTCTTCCTAATAATCAAAGCCTGATTCTGATCTCAGGTATGCTAGTTTTACATGAGTGTTAATACCTCTGGATGTCAATAAGTAACTGAGTTCACACTAGTTTAAGTGAAATCAGATTCAACCCTGAAGGCTGCTCTAGCTGCCATTGAAATTCACTGAAGTGGAGTTTTACAGCTGAAGTGGTGATTGGTGCTAACTTTGCAAATACAAATGTAACCTTTCAGTGAGCAGGGATACCTGAAACAGGACATGTTGACATAAACCAGTTCTAGGTTATCCACTGCGGGAAAAAGCCATTCAAGTGAACTGACCTTTAAATGCAGCCAGCTAGGGTGCATGGTCTGCTCTTTAACACAATGGAAAATGATTACTTTCAACCTTATGAAACTGAGTTTTAATTAAGATATTTTGTGAGTATCTACTGAAGTATGCATGAGTACATTAATCTTTGTAACTAACAACATTCATATCCTCCACTTTTTAAAATTTAATATACACAAAAAACACCATCTTCTTTCTTAGGCCAATCCCACTGCCCCCACGAAGCCCAACTCTTGCAACAAAAAAAGTAGTGTTTTCAAACTATTATTACAACAAATCTCACCACAAAAAGAGAAGCCACCGCATACATAACAGAAGGTTTATCATGTATGCTTTATAGAAAATGTTTAATTGGTTTTAGAAATGCTGAAGGTTCACTTGAATATTTATTTATAAACCGTCAAAGTTTTGTTTATACCTCTCATCCATAATGTTCATATACAACAAATGTACATTGACAGGAAAAGTTACAACTAAGTGCAACATTCTAAGAAATCCAGATACAACTAAATGATTCTGTGCACCCCAGTTCCAAAGGATATGCAATACAAGCCTATAAAAATCCTGTACCCTCATTTTAAAGTGAGTGAAAACAGTTTAAAAGAACATGGGTGTTTCACCAGCTAAATAAGAAAATATCTAAAAAGTTAAACTGTACATCCATAAAATCAAAGCAGATTCTTATACTTGTTTCATAGAGGATAAAAATTAAAAGATCATTGATGTTATTCAAGTGAACCTTTTCTTTATAAATCTTAAGAGAAATAAGTAGCCTCCAATTTTCAGACACTTACGAGACAAGTTTTGCTCATCTTATAAAATATGTAAGAGTACAAATAGCCACATTACTTCCTTTCTCTGCATGCACCACTCTTCTTACTCGTTCCTGAGTTTTTACCCATTATTGCAGAGCTTCATAATTGGTCAGAAATAAATGGCAATTTAAAACTATGCAATGTCATATATCAGTTATAATTTGAATCAAATGCGTTAAGACTATGAGGTATCTCTGAAGATGGAGTAACAGCAACTATTCACAAACATGCATGAATAGTCTTTTTTTTTTTTTTTTTTCCTGCCTAGTCTCTCGCTCTCTCAAATGCTGCAAGCTTGGGTGTTACTATCCACAAAGTACCAAACCAGAAAGCTGCTACCCCAGGAATTACATCACAGTCAGGGTTATTTCATTTTTTCAGCGAATGGCAACCATTGCCTGCTAGCTACACAGAGACAAGAGTGTGGCATGCAAGAATGCTTGCTGCAACCCCAACTAATGTTTACACTAAAGAATTGTCATGATATAGCTGGGAATTTTGGGTCCAAAGGAGTCATGCATCAGATAGACATTATAGGTACCAGCTAAGTATTCAGAAGATACCAGGCACCTGCCTCTATTCTTCTCATTTCCAGCTGAAAAGTTATTGTAAACTCTTCTGCAATGTGACACAATACTCAGTGATCAAGAACCACACCAGCATATGTACAGTTAGAGTGGCAACCCAAACAGTTTTTAAAAGTCTGGGTAGCTCAACACACAAGTAAGAGTAGATGCTGTAAAACTTATGCTTAACATTGAATTTTGAAACTATAAATGAATAACTTACCATATCAGCATAATGAATGCTCCACTAAAAAGTAACATTATTATATGTGTACACTGCTAAACATTGTTTTGATCAGTGATCCAAGTGTTTTTCTTTCAAATAAAAGGATTGGGAAATAGGGTGGAAAATCACTTCATTTAAAACAGCACTGTGCATGTTATTTCAGCTTATTAGGTTGTAAGAGTAAGATCATGTGTATGCTTCCTTTATCTTGAGATCAGTATTTATGTCATATAGTGTTTTACTCTGTTTGCTGGTAGTCTATATGGGGTTCTTGCCTTTGAAGAATACAATTTTATAAACATCTGGCATGAAATCCTCGCCTCATTGAAGTTAAAGGACTTAGGATTTCACTTTTATTTATTTATTCATTTATTTATTTTTAACAACTCTAATCTTAAGTGTAAATTCTCACAAGCCATGACATTTATCCTTTATAAAAGGAGGAGACTGGCCATTTACTTCCATACCCTAATGAAGCTCATTGTATAGTGGTTAAAAATTCAAGAAAAGCTAGGGAAAGGTGGTGAATCCTGAAGGGAAGTCCAACCCAAACTTCAGAATACAGGTGTATCCCGTGTCTCATGCAGTTTAATAATACTCTATTGTTTTAAACAAAATAATAATTTACAAATAGCTGGATTAACAACCGACCTTATTGTTAAGCAGGCTTTCCTTTCTTCTTGGGTGGTCCTTTGTATCCTTTGGCCTTTCTTCGCAGATTCCTCCGATCTACTATCGGTACCTCAATTTCTGCTTCTTCTGAGCTGCTGTCAGCAGCTCTCTCTGCTGCTGTCTGTGTGTACTGATCCATCTGCTCAAAAGACTCTTCCGACTGTTCTTCTGATTGGTTCTTTTGTCCTTCTGAATGTTGCTGGAATGAGACATCCTCAAGTTCAACCACTATCAAAGAACTCTGACCAAGAGCAGGGGCTTCTTGTGAGTCATGCCCTGTTTCCTCACTTTGCTCTTCCAATGAGGAAGATGCATTGGGCGACACATTTTCAGAAACTGATTCTTCTAGTGCTTCAGTTACCACAGAGTTTGAAAGGCCATTATCAGATGGTTCTTCCTTTGGAACTGATGCTACAGTCTCAGTACTTTCAAGAGATGATTTCTTTCTTTGGGTTGCTTGCTGATCCTCTTCAATGCCCTCTTTTTCCATAGATACACTTTCCTCTGTCAGTATTTCTGAATCAGTTGTGTTCATAACCTGAGAAAAAATAAGAGTCAAAACAATCAAGGGCGCAGTTCATTTGCTCTTGAGATGATACAGATTCTGGGCCCTCTCCTGCAAGGCAAATGAACACTTTCAGTGGGAGCTGAGTCACTCAGCAATTTACAGTACTGGGTGCAGCATTAACAATCATTTCCTTTCCCTCACACAAGCCAGTTTCCTGACTTAGGGCTTTGACATTATCCGATTCCTCTCAAAAATTGATATACAAAAATTCAGAGGCTCCCTCAAACACAATAGAGCACACTTTGAAATTAGAGCAGGGGAAGCATAAAGAGACTTGATTGTCTGAACCCATTCCAATAGTTAGCATTCTGTATGGTGTCAGTAACCACAGTACCTTTAGACTGCAATTCCTTGGAATGTGGCTCTCCCTCTTGTATCACATGAGCACTGTTTGTCTCCACTGTGAAGACCCTTTGACCTCTCCATACCCCCACCTATCATCTCTCCTTCAGTATCTAAAAGTTGACGCCCCCCCGATACCATCCACTATCTCCTACTGTTCAGTTTTGAAAAACGATCTTCATGCTTTCTTTCATGCTGCTCCCCGCTCCTGGGAAGAACTTCTCGTACACTGGTGAAGCCCCAGGAAATTTTAAATTCCTATTTCCTATTTGGTCAGTGTGGAGTGCTTCCCAGAACAACTGATCTCAGTAACATCACTCCCTAAACATGCTCCAGCCTAGAATAAACCTGAGGGGTTGGATCTCGCTGGTCTGTGGGGAGAACAGTCTGTTCAGACTTGGGTCCAGTCCAGCAAAATAAATGTTATCATCTACAAAAAGATCCCAGGAAGCATGCTGAAGAAGAGGCACAATAGGGACATGCAGTGGTGTCATGTTAAAAATCAAATAGCTGAGGCAGACATATCAAAAAACAAGGGATGAGAACAGTCATTCTGGCTCATCACCAAAGACTAGGGATGTAAAACCTTATTCAATGAATTATCCGTTTAAATGTCTAAAATAGAATATTTAAATGGTTAAACATTAACCTACTGTGCAATTGCTGGCACAGGCAGGACATGGGCACCTGGAGCTCAGTTCCTGGCTGTGAGCTGGGACTGAGGCAACTCCAGCCTCCCAGCTGGGACCTGGGAAGGGAGAAGAGCCTGCATGGCTGCAGCCTCACTGAGATCCAGGACTGGGGGGAACCGCAGCCCACAGGAATTTAATTAAACATTTAATTAAATCATTAAAACAGTAAGATTGCTGCTCACTGTTTAAACATTTAGCAGATTACACCCCTACCAAAGTCATCTCGTTTCTACAAGGAGCAACTTGCGATTCTCAACAGTGACCCCCTGACCCAATATTGATATCTCGGGGGAATCCGAGTCCTGGCTCAATACCTACGAAACTGAGGATAAGGTGGAGAACAGGGTAGGTGAGTGGGGTATCCATTCTCTTGAACAACCAGGAGCTGTTTTTATCATTGGAGTAGCGCAGCTGGACACAGGACAGTATTGTGACCAATTGAGATGCCCGAGAAGGCACATATGGTGAGAATGCAGTATGAATCCCAGTACTGGAGTTACATCCTCTCTTGGGTTCAGGTTAATACAAAAAAAGGTGAGATGTGCTTTCTCACTGATGCTCCAGTTATGCAGAGTGTTGCTACTGTTTATGTGCAGAGAAATGCCCAAGAATCCTCCATGGATATCTCCCAAAAACTTTCATGGAAATACTCTGCAATCCCTTGCAAAATGTTTCTTTCGAGGGCAGCACTAATGTTTCTTTTGAGGGCAGCATTATTTCTTCCACCATGATAAGATACTTTCCCATCCCACTCTGTTATCAAATGTGCTGGCATCATCACAGAACACAGTGTAGCAGCACAAGGACCAGGCCTGTGCCCAGATCTTACAGCAACTGCTCCCTTTCCCCATTACCCTAAAGAAATTATCATCATATGGGGTCACCTAGGAGTCATGGTGCAAGTTTACAACACCTGTGCTCATACCAAAGCAAACCATTGCACATGAGGCCCCACCTGAGATGGTTTATTAGGTCCCTTAACACCATGTTTCCCCAACATGAGGTTATTCTGGGTGTTAGGGATTCAAGAATGGATAGTAATGTGTCTTCTCCTGATTCTTCCCTCCATCCCACCTAGGGCTGCTCCTTCACAAAATGAAATTTAGAAGGCTAAGTGATGTTCCCTGATAGAACATGTAGCTGGGAAAGACGGGGCTTTGTCCATAACATATTCCGTGCTCCAAATGTTTCCTAAAACTGGACACAAAATCCCCATATTCACCATGGCTGGCACACCAAACCAACTTGTGAAAGAGGTAGGGACTGTGATTTAGTGCTACCATTCACTTGAGAATAAGAGAAGCTATTTTTACATTGGAACCTTGCTTTTATCACTGGTATTAACTTACAAGGGGAACCTTGTGCTTTGTTTGCCTTAGAGTGGTAAGTGTGGCCTTTAGCAAGCACATCCTCCACTTTTGTGAAGAAGTTGCTGCAGATTAGCAAACACAAAAAAAGAACTCAAGATGATGTGTTCAACAAAATAATGCTTCTGGGGCTGCTGACAGGGAGCTCAGAATCTGGAGGATTTCATCATCCAAAAAACTGGCATGGATAGCAGGAGAGCAGCCCAGTAGCATGAACATGCCACACAAGATGAGATGCTGCATATAATGAGGGATCAGTCAGGGACCTGTTGACGCAGCTGGCTGAGCTTCAGGAACAGCAGCAGCAGGATAGACTCCCTCTGTAACCCCTATAGAATGGCCAGCAACAAGTGTCCTCTTCCCAAGCCCCTCAACACCAAGGAGGGGAGTTGGATGAGGAAGTGGCCTTTCTAAATCCTTTTACTGTGCAGGCTTTGATGTTTGAACAGACAAGCACTTTCTTTCCTCCTCTCCCAGCTCCATGACAATGGTTGCTGTCAGATGAATTATCTTCCTTTCCCTCCATTGTTATGGATGTGCAGTAAAAATGAACTTTTTGTAATTAAGTACTCTTTATTTATTGCAAGCATGGCAATGGCTATTAGGGGAAGTGGATGTAAAGAGAGACTGCTGGAAGGGTGGCAGATTGTATGGGAAGGCACAGCACAGATAAGTGACGCACACCACTGTTGCTCATTGTGAAAGCAGGTTATCAATGACTCTCTGAGGCTCAGAGCTCTTTGTTGTGCTGGCAGCATTACACTGGTATCTGGCTGCCCAAAGCTTCTCGCCAGCCTATCTGCCTCCAGAATCCAACCCAATGGAAATTTCTTCCCCTTTATCTCGTACACTTTATGGAGCATGAAGCAGGCAGAGATAAATATGGGAATATTGCTTTCACTGATGTCTAACCTAGTGAGCAAACTGTGTTAGTGAACCTTTAAATGTCCAAAGGCATATTCCAAAACCGGTCTGCATTTGCTCATCACTGAACTACTCCTTATTGGTGTCCATATGTCCAGCTTCATGAGCCGTGGGAGCAAGAGGTAAGCTGAATCCCCCAGGATCAGTATTGGCATTTCAACACCATCAATAGTTATTTTTAGCTCTGGGAGGAAAGCCTCTGCTCACACCAGTATTTCTGTCTTCCCAGAACATGCCACGTTGATGTCAATAAAGCATCCTCTGTGCTTGCAACACATGGAAAATGTATCCCTTTCAGTTTATTTACTCTGCAGCAAGGTGATCTGGTCCTAAGATAGGGCCATCTGTCACTCCTAGCCCATTTGTCACTCCTTCAGAGTTAAGGAACCCCACTTCGGCAAAACGATCCATTAAGTCAGGTGTCATCAACCCCTGGCACGCATGTCAAAAATGGCAGGGGGGGGCCCCAAGTCTGAGCGGTGCCCCCTGCTGGCCCTGCTGCCTCAGGCCCCCACTGCTTGGCAGAGCTAGAGAGGAGCAGGGTGGGTCAGCCAGCCCAGAGCCACCGCTGCTGGCTGAAGCTGGGCCAAACCTCCAGACATCGCCTGCCAGTGGGGGCAGCCGCCAGCCCCAACCCCGACCCTGGGAGGTCACACAGCAGGTGCCGGCCCCAATTCGACTCCCAGAGGCTGTGTGGTGGGAGGCCCCAATTCGACCCCTGGAGGCTGCCCACCAGTGGGAGCGGGTGGCCCTGGCCCCAAACTGGAGGCCTGATCTGCTCCCTTTTCACCCCACCCCCTGCACCCACTAAGGGTGCAGTAGACAGAGCTGGCACAGGGGCCAGCAATGGTTGCCAACCCCTGACTTAAGTCCTGCAAATTTCCTAATTCACTATCCTTCTTAGCGGAAGTCTATTAATGGCCATACAGCTGTTCCAACAGTGGATTTACCAACTCTGATTTGATTCCCAACTGACGAGTAGCAGTCTAGCATTGCTAGCTTCCACAGAACAATGACCAGTCATTTCTTCACTGTCAGAGCTCCCAAACTAGTATTCCAGTGCTGCAGGGCTGGCAATAGACCTGTAGAAACTACTATGAAAGTGGCCTTACACAAACAAAAGTTCTGCAGCCACTGCTCATCATCTCATACTTTCATAATGATGTGATCCCATCAGCCAGTGCTCGTTTCCTGGAATCAGAAATGGTGATCCACTGAATTCAGCTGCTGTGCAACAGCCAGCAGCAACCACAAATTGTTTCATTCTATGGCTTGTAGCAGGGCAGCTTGATTAATGTTGCAATTTTTCTCACTGCAGCACCTCTCTTGGCCTTGGAAATACTGCGGGATAAGTCACAAG
This sequence comes from Podocnemis expansa, assembly GCA_007922195.1. Lineage (NCBI taxonomy): Eukaryota > Metazoa > Chordata > Testudines > Podocnemididae > Podocnemis > Podocnemis expansa. Next base: position 46,293,679 of record ML681990.1, on the reverse strand, counting down.
GTGTTTGTGATGCTCATGGTAATAGTCCACAGCTGAGTTGACTCCATTCTTCTCCAGCAATAGCATGTGTGGCAGAGCCAGGGTATGGTAAAACAGTGTGGAAAAAACTGTGTTTTTCTGGTTGCTGACATTGGGGAGAGGGAGGAGATGACATTGCATCATGGAAGACTGAAGACCTTCCCAAAATCCATTGCAGCTAGTTGCACTGTGGGATAGATACCCACCGTGAACTGCTTTGCTTACCAATACAAGCATGGATGGTGGGGACACACTCCCTGACACAATGAGCGTGGCGTGATCATGCCCAGTCGACTTCATTCATTCAGCAGGTAAATGTCTACTGAAATTAAATTGAATTTACTTCACAGTGTAGAAATACTCCTTGGGATGTACTTGAGTATTGCTAAGGGAGAATGGACTGGAGTATCATTTTCCTTAATGAGCACAAGTTCCTTGTTACTGCATACTCGTAAAACAGCAGTCCTGTTTTATTTATGAATTTTGCCTTATGTTCTGATAAGTGCTTTTGCAGGTAATTCAGGGCCTGCACCTATTAAGTAAATAAGTGCAAAATATAAATTGGAGGAAAAAAAGACTTAAAACATTATTTGTTGCACTTTCCTCACCTTATCTGATGCAGTGTCTTCAGCAGATTTTGCTGAAGAGTCAAGGAGTAATGGAACAAACAGTGTTAAAGAGTCCTCTTCTGGATTGTCAGATGGTAATTTTGATTCACCATCTAGTATTTCACTAGCTGTTTCCTCTTCAGTCACTGGTGATGTTTTGATGGTCTCTTCTGTAAGCTCACCATTCAGTGTCTCTGATTCAGTTTCCTAAAGTGACATACATAAGTCAAAATAGGGTACACCCATTGTTCAAAACATCTGAGTAACTAACTCAGAGGAAGAACTTTTGTGTAGTGGCATCAATCAGCAGACTATGAGGTTCTACTACCAATGCTATTTTTAGCTTTAACTTCAAAACTTCTGTTAGAGTAAAACTGTTGTGCAAACATTTGTATTTATAATAGTTTTTCCTTTTTTTAAAGCATAAAAATTAAAGCAAGCACTTTCAAAATTTACAGGTGTCACTCAATGTTCCCTCTAATTACTCTTAGACTGTGTGCACAAACAATTTCTTTGTGAGCGCAAAAACATTTCTTTGTGAGCAACTATATTAGCACTATTGAGTTTTTTTGTGCACACTTTATTTTGTTGTGTGCGCAGGTTTCAGGACCTGTGTGCGTGCGCACATGCGCACAGCTTAGAGGGAACAGTGGTGTCACTGATACACTGCAAGCCACTGATTCTTTGAGGGTCATCTAATTTTCTTAAGAGATATTGAACCAGATCCTGACCTTTGCGCTGCCAGAATTAAGAGATTAGCGGGGATTCACCTTACAGAAGGTTTTGTGGACTCAAATGTTCACTATAAGCATTGAGGAAGTTTCTCTGACCCCAACTCTGTACCAGCTTCATCTTCCACATGGATTTAAGGTGCAGACCCACATAAAGTACACTGCAATAATTTCATATTGAGTTGGCAAAGGCACATATCACAGTAAAAAGGACCACATTTACCACAAAAGATTGCAATCTCCAGCTCAGATGTGGCTGGAAAATGGCCTCAAACCTACTGTCACCACTTGGAGATTATTTGGACTGAGCCTCAACCACTCTCAGGTCTTACCGCTTTCTCATCTTGTTTTTCAGGTGGTGATGTACATAACTCTTGAGTTTCCAGTACTGATTGGTCCTCATTTTCAGCTACTGTTTCCTCTTCATTTTCAACTACATTTTCTTCAGTTTCTTCAACTAACTCTTCTGAGCTTTCAGATGTATGTGCTACAGGTTCCAACCTGAAAATAAAACAGTCCTAATTTTTTTAGGTTAATCTCAGTGATGCTTAATAATGAGAATTTTCTTTCACAGTAAATTTATTTACATTAGTATAATTAATGCACATTCATCATCTAGCAGTGGGAATAAATTTTGTATAAAAAATGGCCAACTCCTAACTAGATATTCAACTAGACTCCTGAAACAATAATATAAAAAGACCTCTATCTTGCTTTCATTGAATTCAAAGCTAGCAATCAGAAACACCTTGATGAGAGCTTCAAGGTTTTGAAATGATAAAATGCTAAATTAATTTTAAGACATTTGGAACCTGTGAAGAGAAACCCAGCTTCTCCCAACCAGATACACTAGTATCGATCTTAGGTAACTTAATTATCTGAATAGCTTTGTAGAACTAAAATGATCATTAACTTCATATTGTTTATAGAAATATAACTGGATTAGAATTAAGATAGCAGACTGCATGCAGACTGGCTGAAAAGAAAGCTTAGATGTATCCAAGAGGTAAAAAGGTGTCAAATGTTTACTTTTTATTTTTGAGATGATGGAATTTCTCCATGTACCGTGTTTTATATATGAAGAAACAATAATGTGTGCAGCTGACTTGTATGCAGTTGTTTTACAAATGTTATATAACTACACACTAGTTTCTCAAGGTACATTAGGGGAGTGGCACCATACAATTTTTCCTACAAACTCAAATATCCTGATTTTCAAGAACAGTTATCAACTTCCCAAGTATCCAACTAGCCAGTTATCTACAGCTGTAAGTCTCAAAGCACTAACTGCCAATCTGTAGAACAGGTAGTTGGTAATCACTGAATAAAGTTCATCTATTCCAAGTACTGTCCGTCTAACAACAGCATGTTTCTAGAAGTGTGTAATAGCAGAACAATGTCTTTTAGTTTCATATAGCAATTCACATGGAAGGTGAAAAGTATTGTGTAGGACATCTGAAGTCACTTAATTATGTTTCACCAGACTGCTGCTTGCTGCTTGCACTAAGTCATTTGAACTGGCTCAGGTTTTGGTAAAGAAACCCATCCCTCCCCAACAAATCATCAAAATAGATGTCAGATGGATGTGCTGCAGGAATACCACTATTTTACACAAACTAACATTTCAATTAATATGATGAAGTGACTTGGCCTTTTGTTTTCCTCATCTCCATTAGAGATATTATCTTAAGAGACTACAACCAGCTGCCTTTGAATTATTCTATACTTTTTACCAATCCAAACAAGTCTTGTAACTTAAATAGAAAGTAAAACTATCTTAATTTCAGTTAGCAGTTTTTAGTATGTGTGTGTTTGTTTTTTTAAATTATTTTCTTTATAGGAGTCGTGTAATCAATGTTTCATGGTTTCAGTGGCCATTCAAGAGTTTTTGTACCATATAAGATAGAAAAAGCTGTCTTTGTTCCCATTTTACAAATACTGCACACACACATCAACACACAAGGCATGCACCTGACAACATTTTCGCACTGATTTGTATTTAAACTTTGAGTCTTCAAGTCAATAATACAATGAAAAGAGCTCAATGTAAGTCATCACAGTGGTGTCCGTGTTGTTCCTAATATCTACTGAGCTTATACGGAAACACAAATCATTGCTTTGGTGTAACCACTTCTGAGTTGACAATTTGTTTTTTAATTCCCCCTCTAGTTTTATTTTTTGTTTTTAAAGTAATCAGCAAATCAGACTACAGCAGGCAAGGGAAGGTATATCAGTTTAGCTTTCTAATGGGAAAGGAAATTATTCATGTGGTATCTGAAACTGCAAAATGAAAAGTGACAAATTACCTGCTTCCTGACATCCAAAGAAGGCTTTCATCCTCTCCGGAATGAGTTTCAGTTTCAGACTCCTGGCTCCTCTTTCCTATCCTGGGACGTTTTAAATGACTGCTTCGTGTTCGAGTGGAAACAGGTGTAACATCAAGCTCTTAAAAATACAGCAAAACAAATGTAAATGAAAGAATACACATACCTAATAGATCTGCACGTCATAAGAGAATAGTGTTAGTATTTCATAAAAACACACATATGTAAGGCCTAATTGAAAATGCATGGGATTTTTTTTCTAAAGGGATCAAAATAAATTTATAATTCTGGCATTCATCCGAAGATCTTAAAATACTTTACAAATATCCTTTAGGCCTCACAACACCTCTAAAAGAGCTATTAGTATTTTATCCATTTTGCAGATGACTATATCAAGACATAAAGAAGTTAAAGGTAATGGTGAAGATGGGCCCTACTAAAATTTAAGAACCATAATATTGATGATCAACATTATTTTTACCTTCAGAAGTGCTTGCATGGGCATCTAAGGGATCTCTGCCTTTTTGAGAATCAACCTGAAGCAGAAAAACAGGCTGTACTTTAAAAGTCTGAACCACCAGAGATTCTATTCTCCTGACTGAAATGCCATCATCTTCCAACCCCCAGTTAACATTCTAGAGCATTAATTCTATGTTGCTCCTTGAGAGAGTGACTACATTCAGAAAAAGGAGCAAGTGAAAAAACAATATCTTCTCAATCAAGATATTAGCTTCTGGGTGTATTCAGAATCAGATCTATTCTCAGTGACAAACACACAGTTTTATGATTTCAAAGCATCTACCTTGGGATTACTATAAGAAAAATCAATGAAGATCAACAAATCTTTATTACTGGTAATGATGGGTAAAACAGAACCCCAGCCTTAGATTGTAGGTGTAGTGTGCAGGGCTAGCAGGTAGACAAGTCATCTTTTTTATGCGAGAGAAAAATCCAACCCACAAATCTATTTTTACAATCACTTATCAGAGCGCAAACGTCTTGTTTTTAGAAGAGAGCCTTGATTAATTATATTATCCTACATTAGGTACTTCAGATAATTAGCGCTAAAAAGAGGCCACATCCACCTGCTCTGCTGCAATTCCAACCCAACTCTGAAGACCTCTGCAAGACCCAGAAGGTTGCAGTGAAGTCTGTGACACACTGATATCTAATATATTTTCAAGTAAACGTAAACAAAGTTCTGTTTAATTATTTATTAGTGTTACAATCACTTCACTATTCCTTGTGTTTTTATACAGATGGATAATGTAATAATAAATGCGTACACGTGGGAATGCTTTTCTGCAACAATATTTTACACTATTCCTTTGTTGTCAGTGTGCTGCAGAAGCTTGTTTTGATAGAGCAGTCATCAGGGAGAAAGCTAGTTGTAGGGATTCTGGCTTCCAGAATGTATTTGAGACTTTAAACATTGGATGCATTTCCTTTTTCCTTCCATCTTTTGAACAGGGCACAGGTGACTTGATTTTTTTTGTAAGAATTCAAGCTCTCAATTTGCCATCCCATTAAGCCTTACCAGCAACTAAATATTCCATTGCTCCTTCCCCCATAGTACATGACTGCATCCAACAACCTAATAAGTGCATTAATCAGACATTTCTGCTAAGAGTCAATGATCAAATCATCATAATTAGGTTGCAGAGTCAGTAACTTACTGTTATGAACAGCAGCTCTCAGAGTTATTGGTTCAGGCTGTTTACAAACAAGAAAAAAACACTGTATCCATTTGCATTCAATTTACCTTTGGGAGGTAGCGTTCTCTGGCTTGAGTGATAGATGCTTATCTTTTATTTTGAATACAAAGTTTAGACTTCAATAACGAGGCTTTATGCCTAAGCCATTGGTCTTGCCCAGTTATGGTTAATCGGAACCTTGCCACTGGCTTCAATAAGAGAAGGCTCCACAGCCCTATTTCTGTAGCCATGCTAAGCACACAGAGCCATGATAACACATGGAATGGATCTCACTGAATTAGAAAATTAATTTTAACTATTGTTTACTCCCAAATTCACATTGACTGGTTTGTACAACACAAAACCTCATTAACATTCATCAGTATTCATGGTATGCAAGCAGCTTTATCATGTAGCATTTTCCATCTCTTAACAGCTGCATAATTGTCAAACAAAAATATTCAAATGCATCCATACATGGGGTAAAATCTGCACAAAGAGACTTGCATGCCTTCTGCCACGGAACTGAATAAATCTGAATGCAGGCTCTACATTTTACATAATATTCACATTCAATGCAATCATGCACTTTTATGGACACTATCTTCTTAGACTGATGCATTTATGTTTCCACCTGATGCCAGAGAAATGTTGCCTTTGCAATGTTTGTCACTCTAGTGCTTCTAACTAAGGAGTCAACATTACTGTTTAAGTCAATCTAAATTACATTGCTCAGGGGTGTAAAAAAAGACACTCCTCCTGAGCAATGCAAGTTATAGTGATCTAAGCGCTACACACACCAGTGCTGTCGAAGGGAGACGCTCTCCTGTCAGCATACAGATTTTTCACCAAATGTGCTGCAGCCGTGCTGATGTAGCATTTCTAGTGTGGAGCTGCCTGAAGTGTCCATCTGGATATTCACACAGTCCAAGACTGCTGGGTTGTGGAGGAAATCTACTGAAATACTCTCCTCCCCCAAACCTATAACAATCTACCAACTCAAGTCACCAGACCCAACAAAGGCCAGCTCATAGAATATGAAAGAGCACAGGGTGGAAAAAAAAATGATAGTAGAAGATGCATCCTAGTATTCTATTAAGGCTAAGTGAATTTGCAATATGTTAGCATTGAGCTGATGCTGCTTCTCTCAAAAAGGAAACATTAATTCACGTGTAACAAAAGCATGTCTTTCATAACTCCTGAGTTCCACATCAGTTTAGTTCAATTACAACACAATTCCACAATAATTATGTTTCTGGCTTTCTCACTGATGTGTCTTTGAAGCCATAATGATGTTTTTAAGGGTTTTCTCAGACTGTATGGCTCAAAAGAAAGGCAATAGGCTAGGCTCATAAGCCCAGAGAACACTGAAAAAATACTAGAAGTCCAAGCTGGATTCCTGAAAAGAACTTACTTAGGCAGAGAAGCACAGGAAAATAAGGACGAAAGCAGGACTATCTGCCAAGGACGGCACCTACTTTTACTCATTTTAAAATTAACTTCCTAGGATTTATCTGTATTTTTCCCAAAAGTTCATCCAGTACCATTCCTCTTTAATTAGAAATGGATTTTATGTACATACATACATAAACACACACACATTTTATATATATAACAAAACTGACAACGTGGGGACCCATCTCTGTTTTCAGTAGAAGATATTTAAAGAACATGTAATTAAAGAAGACAGAAGAATATGAAGACATAAATCGTATAACTCTATAAAAACTTTTGGTTTTTACATATACAGAAAACAGTGGGTGTACCTACCCTTAGCTGCATTTCAATCTCTGTGTGCCGTTCACTTCCCATTTCCTGGCCACTTCCTACGGCTGAGTGCAGAAAACACTCCTCAGTTTGGGAACTGTTGTTTTCTTTTTGAGAAGCTTCTGCTCTTAGTAAATTCAACATGAAAAGAAGTGCAGATACATTTTAAATAACCTATCATCCACTCTGAATGTAAACTCACACAGGGCCCCCAAATCCAACTACCAATAAAGTTAGTGAGAGTTTTCTAATTACTTCAGTGGGAATTGTTCACAATGAGGACTGGCTATAAAATTACTGTAGCTAATTACAGCACAATTTAACTTTACTTTTCAAGTTTCAGTGGTTTCTCTGCTCTCTTTCCAAAGCATCCTTACCTGTAGTTTTGAGTGTTTCTCTCTGCAATACATTGGTAATAGGGGTTCTCTGGAACCACTGGCCTGCTCCTTCAACTTCCCACAGAAGATCATGATCCCCTGGATACTTTTCGAAATATTGCTTACAGGCTCAAGAAACAAAAGAACAAAACAAAACGAGACAGACATATGCACATCTGTAACCCATTTTAAGAAATTATTCAAACACTTAATTGAGTGAACTATAATCTGCCCTTCTAACCTTATCATATTTACAATACATCACAAACAAAAAGGAATTTAGCTACCAAGATGTGCACATGTCTAACATGAGTAACTATATGATAACTTTTCTGTAACCATCATCCTTGTAGACCCCAGTCCCTTCCTCTTATTTAGGACCTTCTATCATTGTATTACATCTTCAAATCTAGATCATAAGCTTTAAGCTCCCCCTCTCTCATCTTCTATGAAGCACTTTTGGATGCTACAAAACCGTTATTTATTATGCCACTTTGTAACTCTAAAGTGAAAAATCTCTTCCTCAGTAAAAAAAAAAGTCCTTGAATCCCAGCTTCCAAAAATAAGTCCTAATTTTCAGTATTGCCTGTCACTTTACATGCCAGTTACAAGACTATTTGTTTCTAGAGAGTTTTAAACCAAAAATGGATTTTAAGTTATCCACTGATCAGGGAAATGCTCCTGAATAGTGCATTCAACCAACAAATTCAGCCAATCAATGTTACCAGCAGCTCCCATGTAAATTACTTGGTGGGAACTGGCTTTAGCACTGGTTTATTAGAACATACTCACTATTAACCTTTGATATTTCCCTCTTTCCCTCTTAAAATACCATTGGTGACTATTTCATCATCAGACTCAAATCAGACATCACCATCCATACAACTCTACCATAACATGCACTAGGAGGGAAGCACACCACAGTACGTACCACCTATGTTCAGAGAAAAAATGATGTCAACAACTGACCATTTCTATGGCCTTCATCACTCCCACTGAATGTCCTACTAGCATTAACTAAAAGCTGAGAGGAAGCTTCTACCCACAACCAGAAGGGAGAGCTGGCACCACCTGTCACCATTTCTGTTACTGCTTGTTCTCTTCAAAGTAATCAGCTACTATTTCTAGTGCAGGCCCTGCCAATTAGCTCTTTCCTGAAGGCTCACCTATGCAGGTAAAGGGACGGGGCAGGAAACAGTGTGTGTGTTCTGGACCCTGCACCATCATCTCCAGAAATTGCCTCTTGCATAGAGAGGACTCTGACAGCTAGTATGCTTCATCTGGGTGAGTGCAGGAGGCTCCTCCATATTCTATTAAACTGCACTCACACTCTGGCTTTGAGACACACCACAGTCTCTGGACACACTGACATTCTCCCCCTACTCCACACATATTCTGGGATAACAGCTGCCCTCAGAGCATGTCAACATATATATGTCACATGTGAACACCTCAGTTATTTCACTAGTTTGAATTCTTGTCACCTCTGTAGCAAGATCTCATCAAGCCAGTCAGTACCTGAGAAATAATCTCTGGTCCTCTTACTTAATACTAATGTTACAATTAAACTCCTCTCTGGTGTTACTTTTAAAGCTAAAAGGAAAAAGTAATATGGACTTTGGCTGAAAGTGGTCTATCCAAATCAAGTGCATCTGTGCAATTCCAAAAGTAGAGAGTCAGGGAGAGCAGGAGTTTACTGGTGTCCAGAGACCGACACAGCTTGAAAATTTCTTCTCCTCCTCCTCTCATTAGTGACCCTCTAAAACTCAAGTCTCATCATGACTACAGTTCAAGTTCTAAAAGTCAAAGCAGATCAAAGCAGAACCAGGCAAACCATGTGGACACATTTTATTTATTGTCACAGACAGTGAGAGTGTGTGTAGCAACAGGATATAATATTAACCAATAGAAATTCAAGGATTACAAGAAAATACAGCAGGATGCACATTCTCCATCTGCTTTTCTAAGGTCATTTGAATAGCAGCATATTTCCTATCCATCTACATTTTTAAGAAATTTATTCTCTGTCATGTTGAACTGAGATGAGAGGATTTATCTGGAAATTCAAAAAAAGCAACAGCGGAGAAGACTGAGGGAAAAATGCTGAGCTTACCTGTGTACATGAAAGATGACAGCGGGTAGCGAAGACCAAGTGCATCTTCAGTAAAGGAATCCACAAAATCCTCCAACATCATTAACCCCGAATCCTTCCCACGATGGTTCTTTCTCACAAACATTGTGTCCAGCACTGGAAGCTGATAGCTTTGGGTGAGATAAGAGCGACACGTGCTTCCTGAAATCATGGAAAAGCATATATCAGTATTTTGTCACTGATCTGTCATAGTTTTAGATCAGCAGTGACATATAATGACTTGGCTTTTACTGTATCCTGATAGAGGCAAATATGCTGTACACACGATAAACACATTCAGCCATTCACTGGATCATCAGGCAAATTCAGTGTTGTTTGCAGATTTTCAGCAGGTGGTAAAATATAAGAAAGTTTGTCTGGAATAGTGATCCACTGCCACACAATAAGGAATGAAAGGCTACAAAAGAGAAAATAGCAAGAGGAAAGATACACTTTGGAATTCTACTGAATTATTCGTTTTGTGGAAAACTGCAAAACAGAATGCAATTAAAGGATGGATAAAAAAAAACCCCGAAGGCTAAATCCAGGTGTATTCTCTTTACATCAACTTTTTAAAAATGTTTTAAAAACAAACCCATGAGCATTGGAGTCAGCTCTCATTTATGTAGTGAAACCCAAATCCTCCTCCTCCCAGACTGTTCATGGGGTATCAATAATGCTGAAGTCAAGGCAATATTTTAAAAGGGATTTTTCCATTCACCAATAACATGGATTACACAAAATAATTCTGGTTATGAACAGATGCACTGTGACACGAAGTAGCAATTTTAGCACTGGAGAATTCTTAAATGGTAAGCATGAACTCACTGGTATCAGAGTAACACATAATATCTATCTGGACTAACATAACAATGCACTCTGATCCCAAGCAAGGATCAGGAGCACATGGTGCTAGGCACTGTGCACACTAGGAAAAGATGGTCCCTATGCTAGAGACTTTACAGTCCAGATGAAATAATAATACACATCTCGTATACAACACTTGTCAGAGATATTAAATAATTAATGCTCACAATACTTTTGTGAGGTTAATCACTATTATTATGCTCATTTGCCAAGGAGGGAAAACTCAGGCAAGAGAGATTAAGTCATCTGTCTAAGGTTGCTCAGTGAGTCCAAGTCAGAGGTGAAATTAGAAAGACAGGAGTGAGTCCCAGTCCTGTGGTCTAGGCACTGGATACATCTGTCTATCATCACAGAAAGAGAAAGAAAACATGAAGTGTAACAGTAGTTCACGTACTAACTTACAGAGTTAATGCACCATTTGTTTAGTCTTGCATGTTTATTAGCTCAGGATTAGTAAACAGCAGAATAATGTGAAAAGCACATGTACCTTCATGATTTAACTCCCACGTACATGAAACAAAAATTTATTATAAACATCTCTCCCTCCCTACAAATCTAATAGTTGGTTGTAATTAAAACTTAAGTAAAATAATGTTTCAATACAGAAACCATTTTCATGGTCATTTCTCTGGCTTAACTTTTAGCCTGAAATCTGCTCCATTAGAACATGTAAAAACCCAAGCAGTTTCGTAACTATGTTCACAAAGATGCAATATTGATAAACAGAATCAAGACATGCCACCTGCCAGGTACCTTTCCCATGGGAATTACCAGACTGGAACAGTTCAATTGCCCTTCCGGCCCAATATCATGTTTCTGAGAGCAGACAAAGCCAGATAATTCAGAGGAAGGCACAAAAACCTTTTGGTGCACTTAGCTGTACGGTAATAGCAAATGACCACTAATTTCACTGAAGTTAATCCAGAAATCACCAAAAGTCTTCTACTGAGATTAGGATAAAGTTAGAATGTCAGATCATACCTCTCTGGCCCAAATTTACATTTTCTATTACTTACAGCGAGCTGTCAGTGTAATCAACAAATTATTCACAATTAATTAAGATTTTATTCAGCAAAAATTGAAAAAATGTAATCAAATTTTGTAACAATTATAGGGAATTCATAACATGTATGTAAGCAAAGAGAAAAAAATGAGAGTTCTACAAAGCAATGTTAATGGCATAAGTATGTTACTTACATTGTAAACTCCTTGGGACAATCATTTTGTTTTGTGTTTGTACAGCCCCTAGCACAATTCGCTTGTGACTGGGGTCCTAGGCACTAGCAAAGGACATATAAAGAACGAACAGCAGTAATGAGACTTGACTCAAAAGCCATCCTGAGATCAACTGGAGTTCTGCACACAAGGAGATTGCAGGATCAGATCCCAAATGTACACAATGGAGCATTTATGTTTGTAACTTCCACAACCTAGGTGAATTTCATCCTCACTAAATCATCTGATCATATCCAAAATGTATTCAACGGTGCACAAAATACCCTCCAATGTGACCCAGGTGTCTTTATGTAGCACTACTGTATACCTTCAACATTAAAAGGGCATAACACTGGACAAGATTTCTGCTTCTTAAGTTATAGGGCTATAAAAGGAAGCTACTTATTTCTGTAACCGGAGATTCATTGAGGTGTATGGTCCTGATCTGTGTTGCACTGTGAAGTATGCACATGCCCCATGCACCCAGAGCCAGAAAGATTTGAAAGCAGTGTCCATTGGTCCAAACACATGCCCTCACTCTCTTTGTGTCTCCAGTCAAAGAGACAATGGGGGGGGGTGTGGACCAACTTCCTCTCCAATTCCTTCTCTGTTGCAAAAGATGATACAGACCAATACTATACATCTTGAAAGACCTCCAGTTACAAAGGTGGTAACTTCCTCTTTCTTTTTGAGTGTTGGTTCCTATGTGAATTGCACTGTGGATGAGTGCAAACAGTACACAAACAAGAGGTGGATGCAAAAATATAGATAGAGCAGGATGAAGGACTGCCATTCCAAAGGATGCATCAGTGAAGGAGCCGCATCTTAAACATAATTCCTCACCCACGTGTTGACTGAACTCCATGTAGCTGCTTTGCAAGGCTCAAGTAGAGGTACTTCTTGAAGTGATGCCATAGACATCACTTGTTCTCTTGTGACATGAGCCCTCAACCCATGAGTGAGAGTGAAATTAAAACAGCTGACAACAGAACAAACACAACTAGAGATACACTTTAAGATTCTTTCCACTTACAGTGACAGACAGCCTGTGAGATTTCTGATTGGTTTTGTTATTTGTAATAAAAGACTAAACCCCATTATACATTGAGGAAATGAAGCCTTCTTTCTTCTAAGGATGCATGTGGTTTGGAAGGAACACTGGTAGTTGATTAGACTGGCTCAGGTGAAACTCTGAAATGATTCTGGTGGTGAATTTAAGGTACAGGCATAACAAAACCTTGTCTCAGTGGAATATAGTGTCAGAAGGATTTTGCCATTAGTACTCCAAGCTGACCCACTTTCCTGGCTGAGGTGATGGCTACAAAGAATGCAGTTGGATAGGAGAGACATGGAGTCTGTAGCTAATAGTTCAAAGCAGGACTTAAATGCAGCAGGTGCTGTCCGGAGTGGAACTCTGGTAAATATTTTCAATTTCACTGGATTTTTTATAGCAAATTGTGGAGGCTCTGGGAAATATGCTACAAGAATTTAAGCCCTGCTTTATAGGGAGACCTAGTGAGCACAGAAAGGACCAGGTTCAAGTCCCATTGAGGAGTAGGCTTCTTTTCTTGGCAGAAAGGTTCTCATTAGGCCTCTCCAGAATTCATTAGTCAGCAGGTGCATGAAGATGGACTAACCCTCTTGTGGATGGTAGGCACCAAGTAGACCTGTAAAGTACTGATGGAAAGACCTGCTGTTTTTAAGGAAAGATAATAGTCCAAAATAAGGTTAGTCACCCCGTGCAATAACTGAGGTTCTTTGAGATGTGTTTCTCTGACGGTGCTCCACTCTAGATATTGGTGTGTCTTTGTGTCCGTAACTGGAGATTTTTATAGCAGTGTTCTTCCAAGTAAAGCATGTGCAGCTCCCAACTTGCCGTGCTGTTCATGCCTCTTCTGGCACATACAAACCAACCCCCTGCGTACCTGCTCTACTGTAGAGTCTTTGAACTGCAAAGTAGTTCAGATAGCAGACACACTGAGAGCATCTGTCTGATGCTGGGGTGGCACTGCTACATAAAGCACACTAAATAAAACCTTGTGAATGAAGCACATTATTAGGTGTTATGAAAAAAATGGAATCCACTCTATCAACCCAGAGAGGAGAGTAAAGAAATTTTCTGAACAGAAATAAAGGTGAAACTAATTACTGACTACACTAACCCTATTTCTAAAGCTGTAAGTAAGAGGATGAGTTAAAATAAGAAGAGCTAAGGGTGCCATCTCAAACCATGGATGGTTGAGAAAGAACTTGAGGGGATTGAGTTGTGCACTTCAAGAAGCACTGTGAGACAGGAGCTGCACATGTGCAACCTGGATGAGCACTGCTGAAAAAATCTTCAATGATGCAAGGATATGCCGACACCTAGAGTGGAGACCCACTGGGACACCACTGGAAGAAGGTCAACATCCACATCCTTTGGGGGAGACAAGTCTTTTTCTTATGCCCAGACAGAGACAACTCCAGTCTACTAATTAACAACATCTTCTAGTGGAATCCTTTCTACTGCTATTAAGGATGCTTCATACAACTTTAGACAATACATGCTCCGAAGTGGATGCCCACCCAAAAATCATGCTCTGAGATGAAGTGGTTGTGATGTTTAATTTTGCCCTTTTGCTGGGTCAGGAGATTAGAAAATGGCTGAATGATGACTGGTGGCAGAGACGACATGTGTAGGCAGCTCAGGAACCAAAACAGTCCCAGACAATTGGCAGCAATGAAGATGACTCATGTCCTGTCCTGATAAATGTTGTCTAAGACCAAGATAAGAGTGATAATGGAAGGAAGGCATAGTTCAGATAGTTCGACCATGGAAGAAGTGGAGCATCTTACTGAGAATTGCATTCTAGGATTCTCTAAAGCAGCATATGTTGCACTTTCTGTTAGTCTGCAAAGTGAACAGATCCCTTGTGTGGGTCCCCTATATAGCAAAAATATTGTTTACTAGAACGTCACTTGTGGCTGGTAGAAACATGTCTGCCAAGAGAATCTGCTGCTGTGTAGTCATTCCCTAGAAGGTCAACAGCCAACAGGGTGATTTGATTGCTGATGTGCCAATTCCATAGACTGGCCATCTCTGCACATGGGGAGGTGTGATACTGTCCAATTATTATGAGGGTATAGTAACCTTGGAGGAAGGCCTTGCAACCCTTTGGACTGCCCACAATTCCAAAATATTGAGGACCCTGAAGATGTCGAGCGCCTTGCGCTAGCTCTCTAACATAACAAGGAGGTATCAATAATGGTCATCCTGTTCAATGAGGAAAGGAATGGCACATCCATGCATTCTTGGCATGGCTTCTTCCACCATAGGAGAAAAGATATTACTTTTGTGGGAGCGGTTACTATGGCATTGGTGGGCTCTTGATTAGGTGAGTATACGGCTTGAAGCCACAATTCCAGGCAACGGATGGTACTGGAGTCACTACTGTCATTGAATTGTGGTCTGGAAATGACAGAGCTCTAGATTTGTGTTTTTCTTGTCATGACTCAAGACTTTTAGGATGTTGAAATTTCTCCTGGCTTGAACTATAAGACTCGCTCAATGTAAGCAGAGCTCTATTTAACTTCTACATGGATTTTTCAGGGAAATTTATTTCAATATTTTTGAAAATACTCCCTACTCTACTGACAAACTCCTCCAAGGGATCTGTGGGAGTAGACTCCCTTGCTTCTGAGTCAGACCTCATGGCATGAGACAAACCTTGCTGAGACAGGTTGAAGTATGGGAGTGATCCTCCAGTCTGGATACATCTGTTACCTCTAGACCTTTTCATTAGATACTTCTTAAGGTAAAGTTTCTGCCCTTCTTGGGTACAGCTGCGTAACAAGCAGCAGATACTGCCCCTTGCCATGACAGGGCCTTCCCCATGGCAGTACAGACAGAATTGATGATCACCACTGACTGAGAAGAAGCCTGGGCAGAAAGCATAAATTTTGAATCCTGGAATCCTGGGCATAGGCCAATATCCACAATGGCTGCTGAAAAAACAATGGACAAATTTTCATTCTTTCATTCATTCATTCATTCATAAATGCGTAAGTGATTCAGGAGCCTAAAGTCACTTTTGAAAATTTTACCCAAACTATTGCTTGCTCTAAGAATTCAAGAAAAGATTCATGCATCAATCTCATTAGTGCACCTCTGAAATTCTGATAAAGGAATCTGGTTTTCCATTATGTTAACATAAATACTTAAAAGTGCTTTTACCTGCTGGTTTAACAGAATAGAATCCAACAGCCTCTCCTTTTTTCCACAGAATTTTAGCATAGTCATTGCTACTGTGACAGAGGAATGGGATCTCATTTTCCTCTATTTCTTGTTTCCGATATATAATTCGATTCAGAACATACAGAACCACCCTCTCTCCAAGAGTCTTCACCTATGGAAACACATATTTACATTTAAATGTGCAGCAGTTAAAAGGACAACATCAATTTAGTTGAGGCCTACATAGCAGGGGGCTTATTTTCAGAGGTGCCAACTATCCACAACTCCGCTGATGTCAGTAGGAGCTGCAAATTATCAGCACTTCTTAGAGACCAGGTCTAATGTTTTTTAATGGGTGAGAAGTGCTCAGATGCCATGGGGACAGGCACGCTACAAAATCATAAATTAGATAACATGCGTTCTAACAATCTGAAGGCTTAAAATTTTTTTTTTAATTTAAATGAACATAGCATTTTTGGATTTTAGGAAACATTTGCCAAATACAACAGTATGTATCAATTAGTCTAAGTCTTCCCAGGCTAGTGTGAGTTTGGAGCGCTACAGAGAAAACATACGTTCAGATCTTCTGGGAGGGACCACATAACATCTATATCATTGTTGGATGTAGTGTTACAGCACTTATCAGGGGACCTAAGGGTTAGATTTACTCATGCTCAGCCTCTCCCCCATTAAGGAGATCAAAGGGGATAGCTCTGGCTGCAGCAGCAAAGTTGTGTACACTGTAAAAGGACTGAGCAGCAGTGGGCATTTTTGCAAGCTATGTTTGGTTTTTTTAACTAAGTTTTATTAAACTCCACTTTTAACACTGTTTATGGTATATGAATGGCACACTTAGCAAATGCAGACAGGAGAAGCTGAATGATCTGATCTCTTTGGGAGATGAACCTACCTGAAGCTGCTATGGACTAGTCCAGGAAAAGCTGCCAAATTAGACTACTTTGCAATCCTTCACAAGGAGATAGAAAGACTTTTATATCAACCAAAGCATGACTATTTAAGAGAAGTCTGTGACACTCTGAGCACTTTTGGGACAAGTTGCAGTGAAAATGAAACAAATAAAAATTCTGCTTTGATAAAATATATAACACATGACTTAAGTGTCCAGGAAAAGTTGGAAGATCAAGGATTTTATACACAGGTGTCATTAAAAGATAAGATTTTATCTGTTATTGCAGAGGAGCAAACTAACAACTGAAATGGAGACAACTCAGAACCAGTATGCTGAAAAATTAAGATTGCTTATAATACAGTTTCAGGAAAGTATAAAAATTAAAAGCCAAATTTCTGTGGAAAAATCTATCACTAGGGCCAAATTAACTCTCCCCTGGGCCCACAACTCTCAAATTTTGGAGCCCCCACTACCACAGCACTGTCCCACTCAGCTGCTCCAGGGAAGGTGGGTGGTTTACATCTGCAGGAGGGGATGTGAGGCCTGCAAATGCAGACTTAGCTCAACCACCCCAATTCCATCCCCCATAGCATGCCCCCTCTCCCACTCCAGTATAGGCAGAGTTAAATTCTTTAACCCTCCATGCTACTGCCCCCCACCCCCGCAGCCAGGCATCCCCAGCCCCACGGTGTACCGAGAGATAGGGTGGAAGGGACTGTGACAACATTTGGACAGTGATGTGACCTTATTTAAAAAGATAATCAGGCTACAGATGAGACCTTTCTTGAGAAGCTGCAGAATACTGCAAGGCAGAGAAACCACTAATGTGGGAAAGAACCAGCACAAGGTAGGGAAGGAGCAGGTACTAGGGCAGTAGCATGTAATTCCGTGCAATCCCCTACCCAGACCGAAGGTCACAGAGTTAAGCAGCACCTGCTCTGAAGGCAAAAGGAGTCTTCAAAAGTTATTTCTTGACAAATCAGAAAGGAACTAAAGGCCAATACTGATTAAATCAACAACCACGCTGGATGAGAAAGCATCTCGGAAAGGTGATTAATAGGTAGCACAGAACTTACAAGGAGTGGAAGATGGGAGGGATAAGCAAGGAAAGTTACCGTTTGGAGGTCAGAACATGTAGAGAGAAAGTGAGAAGGCAAAAAGCCAAGCCAAGCTGGACCTTGCGAAAGGGAATAAAAACCAATAGTAAAAGGTTCTTTAGCCATATAAATAGGAAGAAAACAAAGAAAGATGAACTGGGACCGTTAAAGACTGAGGATGGGATGGAGGTCAAGGGATGTGATTATGCAGTCATTGCCCATATACAAAATGCACAATGATTACCTAGGGAGGAGTACTGCAGAACAGGATCTGAGTGTCATAGTGGACCACAAGCTAAATATGAGTCAACAGTGTAATGTTGTTGCAAAAAGAGCAAACACCATTCTGGGATGTAATAATAGGAGTATTGTAAGAAAGACATGAGAAGTAATTCTTTTGCTCTACTCTGCCCAGATTAGGGCTCAACTGGAGTATTGTGTTCAGTTCTGGGACCTTCATTTCAGGAAAGATGTGGACAAATTGGAGAAAATCCAGAGAAGAGCAACACAAATGGTCAGAGGTCTGGAACACTTGATTTATGAGTGAAGATTGAAAGAGTTGGGTTTGTTTAGACTAAAAAACCAGGAGACTGACAGGGGACATTTGTCGAGTATCTAAGAGATTGTCACAAGGAGGGTGGAAAAAAATTGTTCTCCCCAATTGCTAATGATAGAACAAAAAGCAATGAGCTTAAATTACAGCAAGGGAGGGTTAGGTTGGCCATTATGAAAAAATTCCTAACTGTCAGGGTGACCACTGGAATAAGTTGCCTAGGCAGGTTCTAGAATCTCCACCACTGGAAGTTTTTAAGACCAAGTTAGACAAGCATCTGTCAGGGATGGTTTAAGAGCAGAGCCGTCCTTAAGGGGGGGCCAAAAGGGGCAACCGCCCTAGGCCTCATGCTTTGGGGGGCCTCATGCTTTTGGGGGTCCCACACAACTGGCGGGAGTAAGGGAGCAGGGACCTTCTTCAAGCTGAGGAGCTAGCCTGCCCAGGGAGCAGCTCTGGCTGGTCAGGGAACGGGGAAGGGAATTCAGACAGGCAGCATCTGTTTACAGTAACTCTTAACTTAAGTAGCCACCTTCCCACAACTGCTCCCTGAAGGGAAGAGAAAGGGCAAGTGTTGGGATAAAAATGGAAGTTACTCGCCTTCGTGCAGTAGCCGAAGTTCTTCGAGATCTGTGCTCCCGACATGCTCCACTTGAGATGTTCACGCGCCGCGGCACCCAGGATCAGAGATTTTTTGAGTAGCAGTGGCTCAGGCAACTGGGAGATGACAGCGGCATTCAGTGTTTCCTGCCATTGATGACATCAGCCACTTACTCTCCCTGCTGCCGGTCGCTCCTCAGTTCCCTTCTATGACGGAAACGCCCTGTAAGAAAAGAAGAGATCTCTGAAGTTGAGGGGAGGCGGGTGGGTAGTGAAGCATGTCAGGAGCACGCATCTCGAAGAACTTCGGCTACTGCATGAAGGTGAGTAACCTACATTTCTTCATCAAGCAGTGCTCCCAACTGCTCCACTTGAGGTGATTCTGTACTTCGGACTGTGTGTTATTAATCGTGTTGAGTACCGCTCGTCCTAGGGCAGCGTCCATGGATGAGATTTGGTCTAATGCATAATGTTTGACAAAAGTATCATTCGAGGAGCAGGTGGCTGCTTGGCAGATTACATGCAGCGGAACTTTCATGAGAAAGGCCACCGAAGATGCCATGGATCTGGTGGAATGAGAATGGATTGGATTAGGTGGAGCTGATTGACATATAGGGTACACCGTGCGTATGCATGATGAGATCCAGTGGGACACCCTCTGTTTGGAGACTGATTGGCCTTGGGAGCGTTCAACAGTAGACACAAATAGCCGCGATGTCTTTCTGAAAGGCCTGGTCTGTTCTATGTAGAACGCGAGGGCCCGTCTGACGTCCAGGGTGTGAAGCATTCTTTGTTCCGCTGTGGTCTGTGGTTTAGAGTAGAAAAGTCGTAAATGGATCCCTTGATTTAAATGAAAAGAGGATGCTATCTTGGGAATGAATTTCAGGTGTAGTTGTAAAGAGACTTTGTCCTTATAAAAGATGGTACATGGCACGTAGGCCATTAATGCCGCCATCTCTCCAACTCACCTAGTGGATGTGATTGCTACCAGGAAGGCTACTTTCTTTGAGAGGTGTAACAATGAGGTAGTGGCCAACGGTTCAAATGGCGGTCTCATTAATGCCTTGAGGACTAATGTGAGGTCCCAGGATGTCGCTGGTGGTTGGATTTGCAGGTATAGATTATGCAGACCGAGCATGAATTTTTTTGAGGATGCTGTGGGCAAATATCGAGGTACCATCTCCATTGTCATGAAATGTTGAAATGGCCACAAGGTGTACCCTAATTGTACTAACCACGATGTTTGTTTCTTTCAGGTAAAGAAGGTACTCCAGGATCGCCAGGATTGGAGCTCTCTCAGGATGTATGGACCGTTGGGAGCACCATCGGGAGAATCGACCCCATTTCTGCAGGTAAGTAGCTCTTGTGGCTGGTCTTCTACTATTTAATAGGATGTGATCCGTTCTGTGGGAACACTGGAGCTCTATGTGATCGAACCATCGAGGTTCCATGCGGTTAGGTGAAGTCTGTCCAGGTGAGTATGTCTGCGTGTTCCGTGATTCTGGGATAGAAGGTCCGGTACAAAGGGTAAGGTAATTGGGGGTGCTCTGGACATGGTTGTGAGTAGTGTGTACCATGTCTGACATGGCCATGCTGGGGCAATCATGATTACCATCGCTTTGTCCTGTCGAATTCTGTGGAGAGTCCGTGGAATCATCGGAATAGGCGGAAAGGCATAAAGAAGTGTGTTGCCCCAGTGGATGAGGAATGCATCCCCGCTCAAGCCTTGGCCCCTTCTTGCTTGAGAGCAGTATAGGGTGCATTTCCTGTTGTTCGCTGTGGCAAATGGGTCCATGGTGGGGAAACCCCATCTGGTGAAGATCTCTTGGATAATGTCTTCCTGTATTTCCCCTTCGTGGTGGTTGTGGAATGATCGACTCAGAGCATCTGCTACAATGTTGTCCTTGCCCAGAAGATACTCCGCATGAGGCAAATTCTGTGATAGAGGCACCAGTCCCATAAGTTCATTGTTTCTAAGCAGAAGGGTCATGATCTCGTTCCCCCCTGTTGATTTATATAAAACATGCACGTCGTGTTGTCGGTGCAGACCGTAACGACCCTGTGTTGTCGGTGCAGACCGTAACGAAATGTTGACAAGCCTTCAAAACCACTCTTAACTCGAGCAAGTTTATGTGTAAAAACCTCTCTGCCAGAGACCATTTGCCCTGAGTGGTTTGGTTTTGACAATGTGCTCCCCATCCAAGTAGGGAGGCATCTGTGGTTATCGTAATCTCTGGTTGTGGTGAGAGAAATGGGACCCCTTGTAGAAGATTGTCCTGGTCTCTCCACCAGGAGAGAGAGTCTCTGATTATCCTCGGGTTAGACAGAATTGTCTTGGAAGGATGGGTATGATGCCTGAAGCGTGAGAGGAACCATAGCTGGAAGAGATGCATTCGGAGTCTGGCATGGTCCACAAGATAGGTTGTTGCAGACATGTGGACCAGTATTTGCATTGCTGTGTGCGCCGAGATAATGGTTGATTTCTGTATGTTGCCGGCTAGTTGTTGAAGGTTGCGGAATCTGTCAATAGGGAGGAAGGCTGTTGCCGTAAGTGAATGGATTTGTGCTCCGATAAAGTGAATCTCCTGCGCAGGAGACAGGGATGACTTGTCATAGTTTATGTTCAGGCCAAGTGCAATAAATAGGTTGACTGTTGTTTGTACTGCCTGGATCGTGGCTTGTTGCGTGGAGGCTTTTATGAGAAAGTCATCCAGGTAAGGAAAAACATGTAAATGCCTCCTGCGTAGGAAAGCAACTGTGGGGGCCATAAGTTTGGAAAAAACTCTTGGTGCTGTACATAGACCGAAAGGAAGCACTGTGTACTGATAGTGATTGTGCAGGAAGCTGAAATGTAGGAATCTCCTGTGAGGCGGGCGGATGGAGACATGAAAGTAGACATCTCTTAAGTCGAGGGAGGCCAGACAATCATTCTGTAGAAGGATGGGAAGTATGTTGTTTAAAGTCACCATTTTGAATTTCTTGACTTGAATATGCCTGTTGAGTTGTCTGAGGTTGAGAATTGGTCTCCATCCCCCAGTTTTTTTCTCTGTTAAGAAATATGGTGAATAGAATCCCCTTCCCTTTTGATCGTTTGGGACCTCTTCGATGGCTCCTATGTGGAGCAGGTGTTGGATCTCGCTTTGCAGGTGTTGTACGTGGTTGGGGTCCTGAAGAGGGACGGGTAGGGGGCTGGGTTTGAAATGAATGGGATAGAATAACCATCCTGAATAATCTCGATGACCCATCTGTCCGATGTTATTTGCTTCCATTGATGGAGAAATGGTTGTAACCTGTTCTTGAAAATTAGGCTGCATTGTGATGACTGTATTTGTTGGGAAAATGGTTGGCTGCTTGCTCCCTTGACTTGTCCGTCAAAACTGTTGCTTCGTGTTGCCTGTCTGTGAACCCTGGTGTGACTGGGTTGCTTGTCTACCCCTTCGGGATTGGCAGGGCTTGGTTCTATAAGGATCCACTCTATGGTTTGATTGACCTTGTGAATATCTCAGGTTAGAGGGTTGATTCTTGTACAATCTCCTCCTTGAGAGTGGAGTAAAGATGCCTAGCATTCTTAAGGTAGCTCTTGAGTCTTTAAGGCTGTGCATCACGTCATTTGTTGTCTTGCCAAACAAGTTGTCTTTATCGAACGGAAGATCTTCGATGGTCCGTTGCTGTGTTTGGGGAGATCTGCCGCCTGCTGCCATAAGGAGCATCTCATCACTATGGCCGTGCCAAAGATCCTGGCAGTGACATCGGCGACATCCAAGGAGGTTTGGAGAGCTGTTTGAGCAGCCAATAAGCCTTCTGTAATTAAGAAACTGAATTGCTCGTTGTCCTGTGCAATAAAGTTCACACAGTCGTTGAGTTTGGTGTAAATGTCATAATTGTAATTAGCAAGTAAGGCTGTGTAATTTGCAATTCTCAGCTGGAGGGCCGCTGACATATACACCTTTTTGCCAAGGGTGTCAAGCTTCTTGTCCCCTCTATTCTGTAGGTTGGATTTTGAATACGTTTGTCTGTTCCTTTGGTTTGCTGCCTCAACCACAAGAGAGTTGGGCTGAGGATGGGTGAATAAGAACTCATTCCCTTTGGAAGCAATGAAATACTTTTTGTCCACCCTCTTATTGGAAGGAGGTGCCAAAGCAGGTGTCTACCATATCTCATTTGCAGGATGCATTATCCCCTCATCCATGCGGAGGGCTAGCTTATTCGAGCCTGACGTTTGGAGAATCCTATATAACTTACATTGTGTGATCTGATTCTCCTGTAAGGAAATATCCATAGATTCCACAGCCCTTTTAAATAATTCGCAGAACTGCTTGGTGCCATCGTTTTTCACTTGTAACGTGGAGTCATTTGTGCTTGTAGTTGCGGTGGTTGCCATTGTGACCACCACCGAGGGTGCAGTTGCCGCAAGTGTATGGAATCTGGAGGAGCTTGTACAGCTGGCAGCCCTGTTGGCACAGCATTGGGTGGTGGTGCAAGACTGTATGGTTGCCAAGCGTTGTAATTAAGCCCCTGTTGTGGATAAAACATTCAGGGGGGTATAGCCAAGGCAAGTTCATATTGGAATTGTAGGCTACTGTCTGAACTACTTGCTGTGGCGGTGCCTCACTGGGCATGGAGCTTGAAGAGCCAGACGAAGCAGTACCCCTCAATGGAGACATGGATGTGGCACTGGTGTTGGAGGAATCCATCTGGAAGAGGGGTGATATGGGAGAGTAATGAATGGTAAGATCCTCTCCCAATTCACTATGTTTGGATTTTTTCTTATGTTTTCTAAAGGACGGCAGTGGGGAGGAATCCCTTTTTGTATCTGACTGCGGTGCCAAGGGTGCTGCTGTTGCTGTTATGCCCTGTGTAGTCAGAGGCTGAGATGGTGTGTGGCAGCCAGAAAAAGCGGTGCCGAATTCAGTGCTGATGGTGGCGCAGTCGTTGGAGCAGCGAACGGTGCCAGCACAGCCGGTGGAAGCGGGGGTGTAGGTAGAAAAGGCCCTGTAAGTGCTGGCGTGGAGTTCGCGCAGTAGCAAATGGCGGCGCTGTTTGAAGCTGTGCTATTGCCGGTGCCAGAGGGCGGTTAGCCTTTCCAGCTTTCTTGTGATGTCCACTTGCATGGTTTTTTACCACTTTGGTGGGAACCTGCTGCAAGGATTGTGGCTGCTGCTCAGTACCCTTTGATTTTTTATTGGTCACTGGTGACGAGGCAGCGGACCGCCGCTTGTGTGCTCCCTCAACTATGTGAGGAGAGCCATTGGGGTCGGACGCGGGACGAAGGGAGCCCTCCAGTAACAGGAGCTTAAGTTTTCTTTCTTGCTCCTTCCTCATCCTGCTGGTCAAGTTCCTGCAGTGCTGGCATTTGTGGGAGAGATGTGCCTCTCCCAGGCACTTAATGCACGAGCCGTATCCATCCGAGGCAGGCATTGCCTCTTTACAAGAAAGGCAGCGCTTAAAGCCAGATGAGTTCGGCATAGTGCTTGTAGTAATCCTTGGGGAGGAAGGGGTTAACTATCTGGTCAGTGAGTCCCAGGACAGCCAATAGGAATGAAGCACAGCTTTTTGAATTGGAACAGCAGCCTTATCTGTACTTGTTTGGAAGCAGCAGAGCTCCAGGAAGGATCAGGAAGCGGCCAGAGGGGCCTGAGGAAGAATCCAGCACATCCTTAACAAAGATAAGATAAATTTGTTACTGACCAGGCGTGGGTAGAACAGGGAATGTTTACTTAGATGCGGTCAGGGAATTTTCTTTGTTTTTGGCTTGTTTCTTGGATTTCTCTGTGCTAAGCACATGTACCCCACCCCCCATCCTCTAACTACCTAAGTTAATTCCCAGAGAAGCAACTCTCTGTATTTTTTATCTGTTCTTTTTGAGTAAAGACTTTACCTTTTAAGTAAGTTCTGGTTCTGTGTCCTGGAAGGGCAAGAGGTTTGTGTGCACGTGCCTTAGACTGCACAGGCTGCTACTAGAGGGAACCCTGTTCCAGTTCCAGCTCATAGGCAGTTGGGGTCCAGTCACTTTCCTGAGAGAGGAATAAACAGGATTGCAAGTACCTCACAGGGAGGAATTCCCAAGTGCACCTTCCTGGGTCTCAAGAGGTTTTTTTGCATTTGGGTGGTGGCAGCGATACCACTCCAAGGCCAGGAATTGGAGGCCTTGGAGACCTTTAAGAGCAGGCTTTAAGGCCAGTGTCTTTTAAGGCCTGATGCAGGCGCCCACCTTGTGCACTCAGAGTGCCAGAGTGGGGAAAAAGCCTTGACAGCGCTTCCTTCTATTGTCAGTTGTTATTCTGTTGTTTTAATGTATGATATTTGAGTTTTTAAAGTCATTAAAGCAGGCAAGCCTGCCCTAAGGGAGAGCCACTGCAGACCCCATCCGGAGTCACTGGCAGTAGAAAGGAACTGAGCAGCAACCAGCAGCGGGGAGAATGAGCAGCTGACATCATCGGTGGTGGGAAACACTGAACGCCACTGTCATCTCCCAGCTCCCTGAGCCACTGCTACTCAAAAAATCTCTGATCCTGGGTGCCGCAGCGCGAACACCTCAAGTAGAACAGTCAGGAGCACTGCTCAATGAAGAACTTACGGAGCCAGCCTCAGTCAAGCAAATGGGGACAAAGTCAGGAGAATGTCACATCCCCAACCTTTACAAATCAGGACCTTCTCTTTGAATTTATATCAGCATCTCTAGAAAGCGTTCGAGATATGAAGGAACTTTTTTCCTTCTACACTTAACAAGAGTTTTCAGTCTTCAGGGATGTCTTTTTCAGCAAACTTCTCTGTGCAGATAATGATCTATTATACCTGAGAGAGAAGACCCCAGGCTAGCACTTATATGGAAATACTGGGTTTTTAGGGTTAATGGCCATCAATCAACACATTAAAGAAGTTTTTTGTCCTTTCTTCTGCACTGCAAGTATGCCCCATTGTCATTGATTGCAGTCAGACCACCAGTTCCAAAGCATGGCAAAGAGGAAAGCAGCTGTGGCCATGTGGGTCTAGTTTAGTGAAACAAACAAGGAATCCCTGACGTAAAATAAACAAGGAGTCTTGTGGCACTTTTACAAGCTAACAAATAAAATTTTTAAAATCTTTAAAAGTGCCACAAGACTTCTTGTTTGTTTTACATCAGGGTATCTGAGAGGAGGCCAAAGGTCCCTTGTTTCTTCCTCTCATCCTCAAACAGTCCCTGAGTTTCATTTCTTAGATCACCTGCAAAGCAATGAGGAATGCATGAATACATATATTAAAATAAGACGGGAAAGGAGAGAGTCAGGCAGCATAAAGGAAATAACATGCATTAGACAATTGGAATCCAGTGCTTTAAGGTGAGAGAGGACCTGGATTTATTTCTTGATATTATCCAAAAATAGCATCTCTCTCTCTGAATTTTCAATTTAACAAAAACTTGATCTAAGAAATTATTAAACTTGTAAAATTGTGTGCCCATCTTGAACAGAAAACCAGAACCACAAAGAAGAGTACCTCCAGATGCTCCTGTCCACTTGGCTGTGAAGTTGATGAAATATCACCATGACACATTCAGTACTGCCTACCCCAAACATCAAAAATATATTTAAGCCAGACTTGTGACTATCATTAAAACTCACTTAAAAGCAAAGGGATGTTAAAAGAAATAATAAATGAGGGGGAGCTATTTTCTTGACTTCTGGGTTTTGAGCCTTTAGGATAAATTCAGGTCATGTTTTTCTGCTTCTCTCTGCAACTTTTTAGCCTGAAGGTTAGACATTTATGATTTCATTAAAGAATAATTATGACACTGCCCAGTGTTCCCTCTAAGCTGACGATGCAGCTGGACAAGTTATGGGTGCACTTGGGGAGCCAGTGGGCAGCAGGGAAGAAGCCCATTGGGGCCTGGAGAACCACCGGGGAACTTGCTCAGCTGCATCATCAACTTAGAGCAGTGGTTCGCAACCTTTTTCAGGTTGGGGACCCCTTTGTAACAAAAAAAAAAAAAAAATCTTTGTGGACAACCTGAGCTGATTATGTAGTCTGGCCTGCATGGGCAGACTCTGGCCTAGCTGGTGAGCAGTGCTGCCACCACCATTGCCCACGCCACCAGGGAGCTGAGCCATGGCAGCTGTGGTCCCCTGCCCTTGCCCCTGCTGGGGAGCTGCTGTGGCTCCATTACCCTGCCAGGATACAGCCACAGACGGGGAAAGGCAGCCCTGGCAAGGAACATCAGGGATGTAGCTGAATTCTGGCCCCGCCTAGGGAGAGGCTCTGCAGACCCCCTGCAATGTGTCCATGTACCTCTGTGGGTCCCTGGACCATAGGTTGGGAACCACTGGCTTAGAGGGAACATTGCCTGCAAATTTTAAAATTGGGGGGCTCCACACAAACTGATTCGCCCTGGGCCCCACCTCCCCCTAGGGACGGCCCTGTTTAAGAGGGTACTTAGTTCTGCCATGAGTGAGGGGGACTGGACTCGATGACCTCTCATGGCCTCTTCCAGCTTCTATGATTCCATGATTTTCTATGGATGTGGCCATCTGACATCTTGAAAGATGAAAGGAAACAGGACAAAGTCAGTCAGTCAATGGAGATTGGCAGTAGTGTGGGAGAAGAGCCCAATCTGTGACCTTCCCATAGTAGATATAGGCCCATTTGACAGATGGACACTTGAACACACTCTGCTTCTACGCCTGCCTACAGACCCCAGCCTGGACTTTCTGATGATTTTTGAAGCATACATCAGCCTTGACCCAACTTCTCCAAAGTGAGCAGTTCTGGGCAGGAGTGTCGCTGCCCTGGGGAGAGACCCAAGGCACAGGCTCAGGCCCCACCCCCAGCCCCACCCCCAGCCTACAGGCCACGCTCCCTGGCCGGGGACAGGGCTGGAAGTCGTCGCGGGCAGCTGGGCCCCGCATCCCTGGCCGTGGGTGGTTGGGCCCCAGATCCCCGGCCGGGGATGGGGTCAGGGCCGGAAGTGGCCTCTGCAGCCACAGGAGGCTGAGCCCCGGATCCCCAGCTGGGGATGGGGCTGCCGCAGCTGCAGGTGGCTGGGCCCCAGCTCTCTGGCCCGACTGGGCCGGAGACCAGGAGGGGGGCCGCCAGACCCAGGGCACTGGTGCTGGGATTCGGGGCACATGCCCCATGTGCCCAGTGCCAGCGACACCCCTGGTTCTTGGCAAGGCACCCCCAGTTGTCAGTGGGAATGATGAATTTCCTGAGACCCTGCATGATCTTGTTGCTGTATGAGAGCTTTGGCCTTTCTCTGTATTGAAGGTAGTTCTTGGATTGGCCATAGAGCACAACCTTCAGCAGATGATCTTGAGGCATGCGCTCCACGTGTCCAAGCCAGTCAAGCAGTGTGCCAGCTACAAGCATCCAGCATATTCTGCACAGATTGTAGCCTGTTCTCTAAAGGATCTTGTTAGTGATTGGTCCCAAGTGACTCCAAGGATGTTTCTGAGACAATGAAGGTGGAAGTTGTTCTTCTCCACTCTTGCTTCAAGTATGTTACCCAGTTTTCACAGCTGTAAAGGAAGGTGCTGAGGACATACACCTGGAAAAATGGACATCTTTGTATTCAGGATTAGCAGCCTGTTGTTCCAGACATGTGAGGTACATTTGCCAAAGGTGACAGAGGCTTTGCCAATTCTCGCATCAAGTTCTGTATAAAGGTTAAGTGAGCTGATTAAAGCTGAGCCAAGATAGCAGAAGTGATCCACATTCTTCAGCACTTCATTATTGGCATACACTTTAGGTAGGAGATGTTAGTGTCCTATGACACGACAACTGTTTTTTTAATACTGATTACCATGGTGAACTTGATACATCCATTATGTAACACATTCATCATGATCTACAATTCATCAAGGGAACTAACAATAACAAGAAGAGGATCAGGGCTGGCGTAGGACCCTTACTGAATAGTGTAGGTATCCTCGTGATGAAGGATGAGGAAAAGGTCGAAGTGCTCAATCCTTTTTTTACTTCAGTTTTCACAGGGAGGGCCAGCTCCCAGCCCACTACACTGGGCATGGCAGATTGGAGAGAAGAAGAGAGGTCCTTGGTGACAGAAGATCAGTTAGGGACTACCTAAAGAAGCTGGATGTGCACAAGTCCATGAGGCCAGACAACCAGCATCCGAGAGTGCTGAGGGAGTTGGCCGATGAGGTAGCACTACCACTGGCCATTATCTTTGAAAACTCGTGGCAAATGGGGGAGGTGCCGGAGGACTGGAAAAAAGCAAATATAGTGCTTATCTTCAAGAAAGGCAAAAAGGAGGATCCGCGGAATTACAGACCCGTCAGCCTCCCCTCAATCCCTGGAAAAATCAATCAACAGATTCTCAAAGAATCCATCTTGAAACACTTGGAGGAAAAGAGAGTGATCAGGAACAGTCAGCATGGATTCACTAAGGGTAAATTGTGCCTGACCAACCTCATCACCTTCTATGATGAGATGACTGGATTTGTGGATGCGGAAAGAGCTGCTGATGTGATATACCTCGACTTCTGCAAAGCTTTTGATACGGTTTCCCACAGCATTTTTGTCAGTAAGTTAAGGAAGTATGGGCTGATGTGTGGACTGTAAGGTGGATAGAGAACTGGCTAGATCAACGATTTCAGCTTGTACGAATCAATGGCTACATGTCTAGTTGGCAACCAGTAATGAGTTGTGTGCCCCAGGGATTGGTCCTGGGGCCAGTTCTGTTCAATATTTTCATTAATGATCTGGATGATGGGATAGATTGCAAACTCAGTAAGTTTGCGGATGACACCAAGCTGGGGGGAACAGTAGACATGTTGGAGGGTAGGGAGAAGATTCAGAGAGACCTAGACAAATTGGAGCAGTGAGCCAATAGAAATCTTACGAGGGTCAACAAGGACAAGTGCAAAGTCCTGCACTTGGGACGGAAAAACCCCATGCACTGCTACAGGCTGGGGAGCAAGCAGCTACGTAGCAGCACCGTAGAAGGGGACCTGGGGGTCCTGGTGGATGGGAAGCTAAATATGAGTTAGCAGTGTGCTCTTGCTGTCAAAAAGGCCAATGGCATACTGGACTACGTCAGAAGCAGCATTGCCAGCAGATCAAGGGATGTGATCGTTCCCCTCTATTCGGCAGTGGTGAGGCTGCATCTGGAATACTGTGTCCAGTTTTGGGCTCCCCACTACAAAAAGGACATGGACAAATTAGAAAGAGTCCACTGGAGGGCAACAAAAATGATCAAGGGGCTGGAGCACAAGCCCTATGAAGAAAGACTGAAAGAACTAGGTTTATTTAGCCTGCAGAAGAGAAGACTGAGGGGGGATTTGATAGCAACCTTCAACTACCTGAAGGGATGCTCCAAGGAAGATGGAACTCAGCTGTTCTCAGTAGTAACAGAGCATAGAACAAGGAGCAATGGTTTCAAGTTGCAGCTGGGGAGGTCAAGGCTGGATATTAGGAAAACTTTCTTACTAGGAGGGTGGTAAAGCATTGGAATGGGCTACCTAGGGAGGTGGTGGAATCTCCGTCTTTGGAGATGTTTAAGGCCCAGCTGGATAAAACTCTAGCTGGAATAATTTAGTGGGAGTGGTCACGCTTTTTTTGGCAGGGGGTTGGACTACACCTCATGAGGTCCCTTCCAACCCTATGATTCTATGAACTAGGGATGAAAGCAGTGTCATCTGTGAAGAGCAGATCCCAAATAGTGAGCCAGATGACACGCCTTTGGCTCTGAAACTGCTTGATGTTAAACAAGTTGCTGTCTGTCCTCAATTTCATTAAACTCCACACTGATTGTTTGTGAAAGCGTGCTTAAGAAAAACAGAGAAAATTCCAAAACCAGCAGGTGCTCAGACAAACCCTTGCCTAATGCCAGTAACTCAAGACAATGTTTCATTTTCATACTGGATAGCTGCCCTCATAGCTCCTTAAATAGGGATAGCACTTTTTCTGGACAGCCAATTTTCAACAAGATCTTGTATATGCCATTCCTGCCATGTCATAGGCCTTTTGTAGGTCAACAAATGCTACATAGAGAGGTGCCTGTTGTTCCTGGCTTTTTTCTTGCAACAAATGCATTGTGAAGGACGTCAGTTGCAGAGAATCCTGCTCTGAACCTGCATTGGGTCTCAGGATAAACTCTCTCAACAAGGACTTCGGATTCATTTTAGCAGGACCTTTGTAAGCACTTTGCCAACCATGCTGAGAAGAGCTCTCCCTCCACAGTGTTGGAGTCTGCTTTGACCCCTTTACATTTGTATAAAGTAATCATGTTTGCATCTTTCAGGTCCTGAGATACGTGGCTTTCTTCCCAACAAGCACAGAGGAGTGTGTAGATTTTGTCTGAAAGCTTTCTCCCTCCTGCTTTGAGAGCTCCAGGGCATCTAATCATTGCCTGCTGCTTTCCCGTGTGCGTGGATTGGAGTGGATGATAAAGTGGGTGGGAGCCCACAAAAGCCTATACCCAAAGAAATCTGAGAGTCTTTAAGGTGCCACAGGATTCTCTTTGTTTTTGCTGTAGACAGACTAACACGGCTACCCCTCTGGAAATTTTTCCCAGGTGCAATCTCTTTGATAGCTTTCTCTGCATCTTCCAGGGCTGGTATTTGGTTCAGCTTCCAAAGGATTTATACCCAAGGGAAAAATCACTAATGTAACATATTGGGCTCATGCAGGTCTGCATACTGAAAATTTAAAAGCAATAACTGAGCCAGATGCTGCTGCTCAATGGCCTGAAGATCCAAACATAAAAGAAACACTGACTAAATTGCATGAAGGATCACTTTGCCAGATGAATATCTCAAAATGATATTATTTTGAAAAGAAACTGTGTTGGGAAATTTACAGCAAATTAAATCTGAAATTCCAGTGGATACAAGCAGATACAATCCTTATTGGTGGCAGCAGTGTAAAAAGGAGCCATGTACTCAGGATCAAGGACTAAAGACAAGCAGGACTTAAATGCCAATCAATACCCCAATGCAGCTGTGCCACTGTAGGGCTATAATAAAGATACTCAAAGGCAATAGGAGAGAGCTCTTCTGTCAGCATGGTTAATCCACCTCTGCAAGAAGCAGTAATTGTGTTGATGGGGGCAGTTCTTCCACAAAGGGCATCGCTGGCACTTGGCATAGGGGGCACATGCCCTAAGTCCCAGAGCCAGTGCCCCGAGCGCCCGGTGCGGTCCCTGCCTCTCCCAGCCAGGTATCGAGGACCCGGCCAGCCGTGGCAGTGCCTGCCTCTCCCGGCCAGATATCCAGGGTGGCACCAATCACGGCAGCGCCTGCCTCTCCCAAACCAGGATCTGGGCTGGGTCACCTGCGGCAGCCAGTGCCTCACCCTGCCCCGCCCCCAGCTAGGGACTGGGGGCCAGGCAGGCAGAGGAAGGAATCCAGGGCCCTGACTCCAGATCGGGCCCAGTGGGCGGGGCTGGGGCCCAGGTCCAGGCTTCGGGCCCAGGCCCTGGGTCTTTTTCCAGGGCAATGACGCTCCTGTCTCCCACCAACATAGCACTGTCTACACAAAGGGTTAGGTTGGTGAAACTATGTTGCTCAGGGGTGTGGATGTTTCACATCCCTGAGGGATGTAGTTATGCTGATATATGTCTGTAGTGTAGAACAGACTTAAGTCACAAAGAAAATAACCTCTAATCAGTAGGGACAATCACAGTCTGTTTGGACCAGCAGCGAACCAGAGCCATTTATCAGAGAAGCACAAGAAAATGGTCCACCAGGTATTGAAAGAGGAATCCAAGCTTTCTCCAGAAATAAAGATGACATGGCACAGATCGCTATTCTGCAGATTCATGTGAAGTTACACGACCTGCAACCTGTATAGAAGGCTTACACCTCAGTGCTATATCCATTATAAAAAGAGGTACAGCAATATCTGCAAGATTTCCAAACTAGGGGGTTTACCACATAATCAAAGTCATCATATTCATCACTAGTGGGATGTGTCTGAAAAAGAAATGATAGGCTGAGATGTTGTGTTGACTATCAGAATGGAAAAGGAAAACTGACAAACAACCCATCCCTCAAATCCAAGATGTTCTGAATGGATTAGAAAGTAAATTTTGGTTCTTCTCCTCCAATAAAGGCAAGGTCTACCATCAAAGTTTCATGAAGAAAGCAGTCATCTCACAGCCTTTGTTACTGCACAGGGTTTACATGAACGAGTTAGAATCTCATCTGGTTTAACAAATGCACCTGGTGCTTTCCAGAGGTATATGGAAGAGTACCTGGCGCAACTTGGAGATGAGATGTGTATTCCCCACTTGTCTGATATCCTGGCACTTTTGAATAAGTGGTGGAGAATGTTAACAGGCTTGCAACAGACACAGAAGCACAGAATTAAACTGAAAGCTTCTAAATGTGAGCACTATAAAAGAGGCACATTACTTGGGAATGGTTGTATCTGCTGAAGGTTATGAGTCCAGCTGACACCTTGTCTGTTTGTGCTTTTACTGAGAAACCACCAAATACCACAGGGGAACATTACAACTTTCCTCACCTATTGTTGCAGGTACATTTAAGCTTTTTCTTGAATAGCAAAGCTGTTGTGTTAGATTCCAATGAGCAGTTAAATGATCCAACACTGTCAAAAAAGGACTGAGAAAAAAAAGCCAAATGGCAAGGAATGGGATCTGGACAGATATCCTCCAAACAGCTGGTTACCTGGACTGCACAAGATCTCAAAGTTTTAATTCAGCTGATTAACTGCCTGCCAACAACAGCAGCCTGTCCTGATTTTACCTTGTCCATTAGCCTTCATGTAGGTGCTCTCCAGAACACATTAGGTACAGTTTTACAAAACATCAGGAAAGTAAACTGAGAGCCACAGATCAAGGGTCAAGAACACTAACTGCAGCTCAGGAAGAAAATATCACCTTTATTCAGGAAAGTCAGAGATTTAGCTTTAAAATGGGATGTAACTGGCAAATTCTGTGACTGCCTCCACTATGCATAATCCTTCACAGTTCATATAGTAATAAAAAGCCAACTAATCAGCATTTTCAACTCCACCAGCCCAAATGCCACAGCGCTTTGGTGAGCTGCAGAATTAACTGACTATAGTGTCCCAGTTAGATATCATCAAGCAAATCTAATGGGGAGACAGATGCTTTTACCCAGAGCATCCCTTGATATGGAAAAGGACGGACGACAGAAAGCACAGAATAGACAAGCCAAGATGTTGTTAAGGCTGCCATACAGTACTTGAAAGTACAAAGGGATGGCAAAGTACCTTGGGATATGCCCACAGTGAAATTAAACAGCCTCAGCTGACTCATGTCAGCTGACTCGGGCCCATGGAGCTATAAAACTATAGTGTAGGTGTCTGAGCTCAGGCTGGTGCCTGGATTCTGGGGCCCCCTAAGAGGAAAGGGTCCTGGAACCCAGGCTCCAGCCCAAAGACAGACATCTACTCTGCAGTTTTATGGCCCCATAGCCTGAAATAGCTGGCATGGGCCAGCTACAAGTGTTTTACTGCAGCATAGACACACCTGTATTTAGCAGCTCCGATCAACTCTTAGGCAATAGAAGATTCCTCCCTGAGTATTAGATCCACTGTAAAGCCTATTCCACAAACAGACCTTCTTGCAGCTCAGAAGGAAGACTCAGCTATTGTTATAACTCATTGTGTGCTGACAGCATACAAGCCAAACAAGCAAGAGAACATAGGAAGATGTGGTAAAATCTCCTCCCTAATGTTTGAGTGGTAGTGGTTACATTTGGATATAGATGGAATATTTTATTTTCAGATAAACCAAGCTCCACAACCCATTGCCATTACTTGAAAAATACAAAAGGCAGGCACATCAAGAACTGCATGAAGATATACAAGACATATAGGAGCAGAGAGAGAAATCAGTCTTATAGTATTGGCCCCAGATGAAGACTGACACAAAACATTATATCACTAGAGCCTGTACATGCACCAAGCAAAAGAAACCTCACCAGCCTACTGTAAATTCCTCTATTCCAGGGGTCTCAAACACGCGGCCCGTGGACTGCATGCAGCCCATAAAGCTCTTGCCCGCGGCCCACAGTGACACGATCATTAACGATCTTCACAATATCATTGTATGGAAAGGTTTCAGTGGTGTGGCCCTTGGGCTACTGTGTTAATCCTCATGCGACCCTCTACTAGTCCTCTTGTGGCCCTCATGGTAATTTGAGTTTGAGACCCCCACTCTATTCCCATCCAAGCTGCCCCTACTGAAAAGCCTTAGTAAAGATCCTGGGTAGCTATTGCCAAAAGGGGAGTACTCTGAATTGGTAATACTCTTGATTGAAGAAAACCCTTAGGAATTTACTGAGGGAGGTGGTGGAGTCTCCATCTTTGGAGGTGTTTAAGGCCCAGCTGGACAAAACCCTGACTGGGATGGTTTAAGTGGGAGTGGTCCTGCCTCTGGCAGGGGGTTGGACTAGATGACCTATGAGGTCCCTTCCAACCCTAGGATTCTATGATTCTAATATGCAGTTCTCCACTGTTTGAATCTAAACAACTGCTTTGAATGCTATAACAGCCTGACCTGATCCCCTGACTTGCACTTCCTTGCATTTATTTTCCTCCTATTCTGTAAATTCTCCATCTTCAAGTGTCTGACGAAGTGGGATTTTCTCCCCCAAAAGCTCATGTGATAAATAGATCTGTTACTCTTTAGGAATGCCACAAAACTCCTTGTTTGTTTTACCGAACTACAATGACATGACTGCCCCTTTGGAACACCTCAAATAGGTAGCTACACCCAATTATATTTATATAAAGTTGCCCTTACAGGATAAGAAATGTTAAAACATAAATGCTCAAGCTCTTTACCTGCTGAAGCCCTTCTCTAGATGGGACAGATGTTCTCAAAATGTCACTGATTGCCCACCATTGATCAGCAAGATACAGGGCTGCAGCTTGAAAGAAAAAAGATGGGTATTAAAAGTTAGTGTGTTGGGACATTTTGAAACTTGAGATATTCATTAAAGTTATTAGTTATACACTATAGTTACCAAGCTGTAAAAGATATTTTAAGCTCTGGTAAGAAGCACATAATGCAGTTATTTTTCTTTAACACAATGTGCTCAGTGCTATACAGCCACAAAACAAAGACACTTCCTGCTCTGAAGAGATGATTTAAAAGTACAGTAACTGAAGACGCAGGATATGTTTGGGAGTCAGAGAAATAACAGAAGAGGATTTTTAAAAAAAAAGTTTGGTTCAACTGCGGGCATCAGAGAAAAAGTGAATTTCAAGAACAGAGAGAGGGTGGAAAGGGTGGTAGAATGGTGATCTGGCACCTGAAAGGCATTCTGTATTTGGGGGTGGCATGGGCAAATTCAGAGAATTGGGAACAGGGGCCAAGCATAACATTGATGCTGGCACAGTGGAGGGCTGGCAGGTAAATTCAATAGAAGATGTAAGCTACAGCTAGGGCTGAGTTATGCAGGGTCTTGAATGCAATCACAAGTTTGAACTTGATGTGCTAGACTAGAGGGGCCTGGTCAATGGAGGGACTCACCTCCTACTTGACAGAGGCGGAAAATAAATTTAGCAGTCTCATTTTGGACAGACTGGGGAGGATGGTTGGGTATCAAGGCAGCCAGAGAGAAAATTCAAGAAGAAGTACAGGTTGCATTTAATTATTATGAATATTAAATCAGGACAATGCTGTCTTTCATTTTGTTACACATCTTCCAAAATTAATCTAACTGGTTCCGCTCTGACTGATACAGTAATTTCACACTTATCTGAATTGTGGATAAGAATCTATCAGTAATATGAAACTGAAGGGAATGGACACTGTATTCAAGGTGAAAAGATAATTAGCTACTCAAATCTAGTATGGAATGAGTAAAGGATTGGTTACATGTATTTGCTACAGAAGCAAAAGGCTACAACATTTAGATTAGAATTTTAAATGAAACCTGTGAGCGAGTCCTCTGGTGCAAATAAAGCAAGAACTTTGTGTGTCTGATCTCCACCATAAAGAGGAACGAAGCCTACAGTTGACAAGCTAATAGGAATCTGAAACAAGAGTTTAGAATGATTTAGTGGAGTCCCGCCAACATAGTATTAGTAACATATATAAAGCATGCTAACAAGGACACGCAAGCCATGTTTTAAATTTGGGTGCTTACAGGTGACCTGTAAAATCAAAAAAACACCCTAGATTTTGGCTCTTTTATGGATTTTTATAAAGATCATCACTAAGGTGTGTGCATGTTGAAGGGAGGTCTAAAAGGTTTTCATCTATTCAAACAAGCAAACCAAACAAAACAACAATCTAAGGACTTCACATTTTGTCAATCCTGTTTTTTCAGGATGATTCTGTCAATTACTGAAGAACTAGTTGATTTATGACATCAAATTCACTAGTCCATTTCTTCAATTTTAACAGCTCAGCATTAAATGTGGCCTAAAGATATAACTACACTGCAAACCAAACCAAAATATCACCCCCCACCCCCCCAACAGCAGTGAATCTTACACATCTAAAGACTCAGACTCACATGGTTGTACTAAAAAGAGCATTGTAATTGCTGCCACCCAAGCTGGATATTAAGCTCTGAAAACTGAGGGGGGGGGGTGGAGGGGGGTTGGTTTCAGAGCCCCAGTGGCAACAGGTACACAGCTATTTTTTAGTACTGTAGCACGAGCCCTATGAGCCTGA
This sequence comes from Podocnemis expansa, assembly GCA_007922195.1. Taxonomy (NCBI): domain Eukaryota; kingdom Metazoa; phylum Chordata; order Testudines; family Podocnemididae; genus Podocnemis; species Podocnemis expansa. The sequence continues at coordinate 46,255,964 of ML681990.1, read as the reverse complement.
GGATATAAACCCTGTTTTGCAACCTGCTGGCACTAGATATAAATATATATAATTTTTTTATTTTAATTTTATTTGTTGCACAGCATTGACAAAATCTAAGTGGGCAGCTAGGGATTCCATTGGTTAACACCCCTCACAGCTCCTGGTCAGGAGCATGATAGGGTGATCTCTGGTTGTTCTAACTAACGCCAGGGAACAGTGGAAAGTGAAGTTGGCAGACGGTCGGTCCCTCCTCCCTCCAATTAGGTCCTGCACCGAACATAGCCCAGCCTAACATTGCAATCTGGCCCCAAGGAACTGAAACTCTCTTCACAGAAGAAACCATTTTTGACCCAAAAGCCATATGAACAACTGAAAGATATGCTGTCTTTCTAAAAGGTTTAACACCTCATCCTAAATTAAGGACTTCATAAGCCTCAAATGCCTTTGGTAGAATCTTCTAACAAAGACTTCCAAGAAACAGGAAAGTAAAGACTTGATACACCTGACACATAAACTGAAATTTTCTTCCCTTGCAGGTCAGGTCACTTTTAAAACAGGTGTACACTTTCCATGTTTGGGTACTAAATAGGTACTTACATTCCCAAATGCTTATTTGAGCACCAAAATGGGGTGCTAGGGCAATGGGACATGAAAACTGGGACCACTTAGTTTCATCATCATCAAAGGATTTTGAAGTTATTTAAAATCAAATGAAGATATTTGAGAACATATTGTATATAATAATATGTATTAAATATAAATACATAATTTAATATTATTTATATTATATATATGTATATATAAGCAGAGTTTGTGTGAAGAACAAATGACTAGGCATTCAGACTATGAGAAGGATTTGTTTGCTCACAGAAGTTTAAAGATCATGATATGCTGACGCTCAGGATTTTTATTTTTATGCACACAGCATCTGAATTCATCATGATAGAGAAGAGTGCCTAAAACTCTGCTCCAGCAGAGGGATCTGCAAGTGAGGACCACTACTCACAGCCAGAGTCCTATTGGCCTCACTTGCTCTCAACTCTTTAGTTTAAATTTCACACCATTCTTCACCACAGAATCAGCAGTTCTCAGACTGTAGGCTAGGACCCCATAGTGAGTTGCAACCCTGTTTTAATGGGGTCATTCAGACTGGTGTTGGACTTGCTGGGGCCCAGAGCTGAAACCAAAGTCTAAGCCCCGCTGAAGCCAAAATCCAGCTCTTCAGTCCTATTTAGGGAGTCTCAGGCTTTGGCTTCAAACCCAGGCAGCAGGGCTCAAACTACAACTCCCCCACCCTGGGCTGAAGCCGTCTAGCTTTGTCCCTTCACCCAACCCAGCCCTCCCCCAGTGGGGCAGGGTTTGACTTCTTGCAATTAAGTGGCTGACACAAAGATCCCAGTTGGTGGTAAAATATAATGTGCTTTTTCGTGCGCCAAAGTAAAATAAATAAATAAATAAAATAAATAAATCCAATTTAAAAAAAAAAATAGGAACATTTAGAAAAGACAAGAGTTTGCTAAAATAATGAGATTTACATCAGTAGAGACAGACTGGTTTTATCTGTATTTTTACACATTTGATTGCAAATAAAGAGAAAAATCTGAACAAGTTTATTTCTCGGTTCTTACTTTGATGCTGCTGATAAGAGAAAAGAACTCTGGATTCTCTGGATCCCCACATCGAAGGTCAGACATGTAGTCTTCTGCAGAACTCTCCAAATCTTCATGACTGTAGCCATCCAACATGTCCACAGGGAATGCCATCCCCTTGAAAAATTGAACATGCATATATTATTGTAGATATCCCACACAAAATATGCCTGATGTTACTATGTCACACTGAAAATAAATTAAACCAAGCTTATTAACTGGCACCTCCTGTTCTCTACAGGGAAGCTGTTCAACTTTATTGGCCGCAAAAAGCATAAATCACAGCCTCATGCCGGTTTCTCACAACCACCGCAAACAATGTGTTTAATTTTTTATTTCCAAATATTATTTGGGCAGAATAATGTGATGTGTTGCAATGCAATTTGGTTAGTTTAATTTACTCCTTCTTCCGTTTTCTATATGTTTACAAAGTTGCTGCTGCATAAAGTACAACCAGCGCATATCTGGTGCCAAATCCTCCATCACTTCACCTAACCAGAGGAAAATGTTTTGCAGGGGTTTTGCAGGAAACAGAATCTTCTCCATACCACCCCAACCGCTTCAGTTTCCCACAACATGGCCTCTGCCTCCCACTTATGCAGGAGAACGGGACTAGCCTGCTGAATCCCTGTAGCATGGGGGCTTTCTTGCTCGTTTTCACTCTGCTGTTCCACTGACTGCACTCCACCTTACATCATAAGGGGTCTGTGTGTTTTGTTTTGAAGTACTCTTCCTGAAATTGACTTTGCCTGTACTGTTCCACTTGTCTCTCAGCTGTGCTGAATCAGCGCTATGGGCCACAGCAGGCCTCCTTGCCAATTATCAATGGGAAGCACTACATTTAGAAGGGTTAGCTCACCAGGCAGACAGTCCTAAGCAACTACAATAAGAATTTTTGAACATTCAAAAGAGAACCAGAGAGAAAACAAGACAAAATGAAAGGGAAAAAACAGTTCTCTCTCGTTTCTCAATATTCCCTGCACTAGCCCAGGAACATTCACTAGAGCTCTCTGAGACTATTCCCAAGAACTAAAAGCAAACTCAGTGTTTACCTAAATACATGCATACTGCTTAAGTTTTTACACATATGGGAGATGTCTGACACATCAAGCAGCCTGATACTGTTCTTTGGGTCAGGAATTGTTTCTTTTCTGTGTATTTGTACTGTGCCTAGCATAAAGAAATTTTCATGGGTTGAGCACCTCACTATCAAAATAAAAATTAGACTGTGGTTCCTCCTAAAGAATGAAAGGAAACCTGTATTTCACTGTTGCATGTCACAGGGACTATGGCTTTATTCATGTATTTCTATTAGTATCACATTCACAGAAATCTCAAATACCAATAACCCAACATCTTTCAGCAGTCATTTCTCACAATTAGGGTTTCTGGATTTTGGCTAATACCAATGAAACCCATCTACTACGCAAACACAACAGGCTTTTAAAAATATATACACACAATAGGGCAAATCATTGGTATGATCAGTATTGACACTTGCTATTTCCTTTGATTGCAGTAGAACCTCAGAGTTATGAACACCAGAGTTATAAACTGATCAATCAACCACACACCTCATTTAGAACTGGAAGTATGCAATCAGGCAGCCACAAAGACGGGGGAGGAAAAAAAGCGCAAATACAGTATGGTACTGCATTAAATGTAAAACTAAAGGGAAAGTCTAACAAAACGATTTGACATGGTAAGGAAATGTAGTTTCTGTGCTTATTTAATTTAAAGTAAAATGATTAAAAGCAGCATTTTTCTTGTGCATGGTAATGCTTCAAAGCTGTATTAAAATCAGTGTTTAGTTGTGAAGCTTAAAAGAAAAACCACGTTTTGTTCAGTTGCAAACATTTCAGAGTTATAACCAACCCCCCCACACACACCCCTTGTTCCAAAGGGGCAGCCATGTTAGTCTAGTAAAGCAAAAAAAGCAAGGAGTCTTGTGGCACTTAAAGACTAACAGATTTATTTATCGCATGAGCTTTCCTGCGAGAATACAAAGTAGAATATTCTCGATATTCTCCCATGAAAGCTCATGCGATAAATAAATCTGTTAGTCTTTAAGTGCCACAAGACTCCTTGCCCTTTTTTTTTTTTTTTTTTTTTTTTTTTTTTAAAACACACCCTTCTATTCCTTCCTAGTTCCCTCCTCCCAATGGTGGCAATAAAATAGCAAACGTGCCAGCCTAGACCTCTATGGTTACTGTCAAAGACTCATCCCACCACATAGGGCAGTTTGGTTTAATACTACCTATGCCTATTCATCTCTTTGACTTCCTTTATTGGTACACATGACCATTACACTAAGATGCTGACAACATATCAAAAGGCCCTTTCAATGGAATAAACACCCCAGATATTTACAAAGTAGATACAGATATTTAACCAATCCAGATATTTACAAAGTAGTGTCAACTTATGCCTTCTCCTCCAAGTATTATAGGCCAGCAGTTACATCCCCAAAAAGAGCAGCACATAAGAGGACCTCATTTTTAAGATTTCAGCTAGCGCTTCCATGCATAGTGAATTGACAGAGCACATCAATTTATATGGTTCTTTATATTTTCCAGATATGCACAATCAAGAGTTCCCTGTGAAGGACTGGGTCACCTGTTCCACAGTCAAAGGGCAAATTTCTTCTTTTCCTTTTTAAAAAACACAGCCATAATTTAGTCACAGATTTAAATTGTTGTCAAAGCAAAATTTCGGTGCAGATTTATACAAAAGCAAAATAGGCTCCTCCACTCTTCTTTCCATTTTCTCTACCAGCCCTTCTCTTTTTTGTCAGCATCTGTCTTTTTCTTTTTAAGTCTGCTTTGCCACCTTTTTAATTTTCCCCCCGATTTCAAAGGATATGTCCTTTTCTGATTCATCACACTTCTCCCCCTTTTTCTTCTTGACTGATTTTTTGTGTATTTTTTCTTATCTTCCTCTCTCTCCTGCAGCTCCTTCCCCTTCACATTTACATACTCACTCCACTGTCTCTCCATTCTCCATGCTGTTATTCAGCACCCCTCCCTCTGGCACTCAATTATTTCACTCACTTCTACATCTGTACCTCCTTCACACTCCAGAAAGATATTCATGGATGCCACTGTTTTTGAAGAAATGGCAGCAGGAAAGCAAGACATCTGACAATGGCTATTTCCCTCCTCCTGCCATACAGCAGTTAGTGAAAAAATATAGAAGCAGACAGCACAGGGCAGTAAGTACAGCAGAAAAGAGACCACCTTGTTTGGCTGCAGCTGCCACAGTGTCTCCTGGTAAACCAGAGCAGGAGCTGCAATAGCAACCGTTGAACTCTAAAGGTATGTCTACACTTGCAAGTTAGTTTGAATTAAGGAGGCTTAATTCAAACTTAGTACCTGTCTACACTAGGCTTTCATTAGTTCAAATTAAGGAATTAATGAAAATTTAGTTTGAATTAGTAAGACCTGCCGGTTAGTTCAAACTAAGCCCTTAGTTCGATCCTTAGTTTGAAGTAAGGACGGTGTAGACTAGGACTAACCCTTAGTCCGAACTTAATAAGTTTGAATGAAAGGCAGTTAGTTCAAACTAACAAAGTAGACTAACTATACTTGAACTTATTAGTTTGAATTAACAAATTCGAACTAACTTTTCCTAGTGTAGACATAGCCTAAGAGTTTTCCACACCTCTGCCAGATCACGCACTAAAAACACTTTGCTCTAGGTATGCCTGACTTTTAAAACATGTTTGCCAGCTCTTTAAAACCCACCTTTTATTCTAGTGCGCCTGAACTCTAAGGAGCTGGAATTATCCTTCTGTCCCAAAGTCCTAAAAACTTCATTCTTGACTCTCCCATCTTTTTCTAGCTTCCCAACTCCTTCCCCATTACAGTCACAAACCCTGGTGGCCCATCTATGCCACTATAATTTCACCCTTCCCTGCCTAGTGGATATAGGAAGCAAGAGTACATGGGCCTAGCTTGCCCAGGAGATTAGGCACCAAGGACAAAGCTAGTTTTCATTATTAAGGCTACATCTGCACTACAGATTTTTTGTGCAAAAAAAGTTTTAACAGTAAAAGTATAGCACTTTCACGCACTTACACAGCACTCCTTTTATCACAAAGTAGTATCCACACTGGAGTCTGTATTATTGCCTGTGAAAGTAGTGCACTGCAGTGTTGGGGTAAATTTCTATTATACCCCTTATTTTTGCTTGTTATAATGGTAAGTTGCCATTAAGTAATGTACCTAACCAGCCTCAGCAGGCTTGGTTATGTTAACCAGCAGAGTTGCGCAATCCAGTAATGTAACAGTTATGTTACATTGGCAGGCAGCCAAGGTTTAGAGTCTGCCTAGCAGCCAGGAACAGAATCTGCCTGGCAGCCCGAGAACTTTCTCTCAGGACTGCCATTTGATTGGAGAGGCAGAAGGGCTGCGAGAACCTTCCATAAAGTTTTATATTTGATTGGGGGGGAAGGTTGTTTACTGCTGGAACTTTCTGTGTGCTCTGCTAGAGGATTGGTAGGACCCTCTGCAGCAGGAGAATGCTACACTCTGATTGGGCAGTTTGAATGGGCCACAGAGTTTATTAGAGGTTGCCTACTGGGAGGAGGGCTCCTGGTCCTGTTCCTGTTCCTTTTCTTGTGGAATGCTTCTGGTGCTTTGTCGTGGATTAGGGCTGGAGAAGAGCCTGAAGACCAGAAGACTGGCAGGTTGGCTAGTTTGGGTTTAAGCACCTGCCACTGGAGAGGATACCTTCAAGCAGTGTATGTGTGGACTTGCTCCGTTGCTGGGACTTGGGCTGAGGCACCTGGAAGCCCTCAGTTGCAAAAGGCAGAGTAGTGGAACTGGGTGTGGCTGCTCCTAATTGAGGACTCTGGCTTGGGCACCGGAAGCCCCAAGCACAGACAGAGGAGGAATTGTCGTGGGACACTCAGCAGACCAGCTCGGGAGAGACCCTGAAGCAGGATCCGTCCAGAGAGACTTGGGTTTGGAGCCTGGGACTGTATTTCAAGGCCCTGCTCTACCCTTGGAGGCTGGGATTCCTGGACTCTGCTTAAGGTGAATGGACTCTAGTTGCAGGACTAGACCACCAGCGGTCCAGACGCAGACGGTCCACACTCGGAGGACGCCAGACCTCGACCCAGAAGTAGACGGTCGGAGGATGTAATGTAATGTAATGTGATGTAATAACGCTCTGAATTGTGGGATGAAGGAGAGGAGCGCAGAGCGCCTTGGGAATATTTTGAAATGTCCCACGGGGCAGCACATTTCCTTGCCATCATTCACTGCTGCTAATAGCAACTAGTGCCATTTTTGAATGGTTCCTGCCTGCGCATCCATGAATCCCAATTTCCAAAAATAGTTCCTGCATTTCACCCCAGTGTCACTCCCAGCATTCTGAACATGCCACGGATGGTGGAACAATATGTCATTAGCTTGGAATCAGAACAGGAATCCAGCCACCCGGATTTGCTGAATGACATGCAGACAAACAGCACAGCATGGCTGGTTTCATTCATGGAGCATCAGCACACAATGCACTGTTGCTTCTGGGCACAGGAGATAAGCACCGAGTGACAGGACCACATCATCATGCAGGTCTGGGATGATGAGCATTGGCTATACAACTTCTGAACGCACAAAGCCATCTTCATGAAACTGTGCTGAGCTGGCCGATCCTGCGGCACAAGGACACCTGAATGAGAGCTGCCCTCTTGCTGGAGAAGCGTGTTGCCATTGCCATGTGGAAGCCAGTCAACTCCTGACTGCTACCAGTCAGTCGCAAATCAGTTTGGAGATGGCAAGTCCACTGTTGGGGCTGCATTACTGCACATGTGCAGTAATGCAGCCCCAAATCGCAAATCACAGTCTACTGTGAAGGACTGTGACTCTGGGCAAAGTGCGTGACCGAGTGGACAGATTTGCAATCATGGGATTCCAGAACTGTGCCAGGGCAATAAATGGCACACACATCCCAATTCTGGCTCCGGAATATCTCGTGACTGAGTACATAAATAGAAAGAGCTACTTCCTTAGGGTGATACAGGCACTTGTAGATCCCTGGAGCCATTTCACAGATATCAATGCTGGTTGGTCAGGAAAGGTGCATGAAGCTCATATCTTCAGGAACACAGGGCTGTACTGAAATTTACAAGCAGGAACGTTTTTCACTGATGAAAAAGTTAGGACGGTGGATGTGAAGATGCCCATGATGATCCTGGGAGGCCCAGCCAACCCAAAGATGCCATGGCTCATGAAGCCTTACACAAGCAACCTGGATACCAGCAAGGAATGGTTCAACAACAGGCTGAGTAAGTGCAGAATGACTGTGGAGCATCTTTTTTACTATTTAAAAGCCCACCGACATTGTCTTTATGGCAAGCTTGACTTAAATGAGGACAATATTTCCACTGTTATAGCCATCTGCTGTGTCCTCCATAATCTCTGGGAAGCTAATGGTGAGAAGTTTCCCCCTGGGTGGACAGGCTCCTTGCTTCAGCCAAGGGGACTGGAGATCAGTAGTCCCTTCACCTGGCTCCAGCAGAGACCAAAGCACATTACCTGGATTCAGAGGCATTGGGGTCCTTGATGGAGCCAGAGGTAGAGGAGCAGTAATCTTCCATCCCTCTGGCTACAGAAGTGAGTCACTGGCTAGGGACTTACGTGGAATGCATGTGTCTAATGTGTGCAATTTCCCCGCTACAACTAGGCAGATAGAGACAAGACAGTCTCCTCTCTGAACGTCTTCCATCCAACTGAAATGAGAGCAATGGCTCTTCAGGGTTCTAAAAATTATACCTGGGGCCCTCAAGCTAAAAAGGCTGGGAACCGCTGGTTTACTGGGAACGTCAGGCAAGTGGTGGAAAAAGGGCTGCTGTTAAGGCTGCAGAGTGTGGTGAGCCTGCATCACCTGGGTTTGGGCATGCTAACACAGTCTATAGCAGTTCAGTCTGCTTTTCCATTAGAGTGAGATGATGCCCCTTATGATCTTGATTCTGTGGTTTTCTTTGCACTCCTCTCTGCTTTCCCTCTGTTTCTCAGATACTGCTTCTCTCCACGCCCTTTCCTCTCTTCTGCATGCCTCTGTGGACTGGAGTTCTTCAAACATGTTTTTACTTCAGCGAAGATGCTTCCTTATTTGCCAAAGACAGTTGGCGGGTGTGGGGGCTTTGCCTGGGAAGGCTATTTCTGTGAATGAGCAACAATAATGAATAAGGGAATTATTGTTAGTCCCAGCACAGTATATGTTCAACACTGAGAAAACCACCTTAATCTCGCTGTCACCACAAACAGATTGCAGCTCCCAGCTGATCCTAGAAATGGTGAGTTCTTTATGCAGGGCCAAGATCACTGCCTGGACCAAAATTCATGGTCCCAGGAAGGGGTGATTTACCTGGGGCAGCAACAAATGGGCTTTGCTGTAAGGAATCTAAATCCATGCCCCCTTTCTCAATAGGAAGTGGTCACAGTAGCTGATATCTCATTCCTAAGGGTCCACAGGTCTGCTAGAAAGCATATCCCCCATGTGAGCACGTCTGGATTGTGTCCCTGTGCGGCTGAGCTGTGTGCCACTTTGGTCCCTGGGCTCATGATTTCCATTTGATATAGGAGAGTGTCCTTCTTCAGGGGAAGAAATACAACTGCTCTCCTAACGAATCTGAGATAGAGAATTAGGGAGCATGTCTGGGAAAGTTTCCTTGAGCTCTCAGCAGAGGATGCCCAGGACAGCTCTGCATTTTTCAATGCACTGCTTATGAGTGCAGCTTAAATGTGATGGGAGTCGGAAAGGCACATGCAAGCACAGATACTCCAAAACATTTCCACCCACCCCTACCCCTGCTTTTTATAAACAAAGACACCTCATGGCTCCCATAATGAAGCAGCATCAGCTTCTCTATCACTTACCAGAGCTCCTCTCTCCTGCATCTAGTGCATTGCAGCTGAAGTGCTGGGACTGGCTGCATGTTTCTGGGTGACAAACAGCTCCTGATTTCCACCAATCTCCACTGAGCTGCTTCCTGGTTCTGGTGCATCCTCGAGCTCCACTTCCTCATCCATCACTTCCTCATCACGGTTTATGTTGGAATCTGGTGGCTCTAGGGCAATGTTCCCTCTAATTACTCATAGACTGTGTGCGCAAACAATTTCTTTGTGTGCAGAAAAACATTTCTTTGTGAGCACCAATATTAGCACTATTGAATTTTTTTGTGTGCGCAGGTTTCATGACCTGTGTGCGCGTGCACACGCGCACAGCTTAGAGGGAACAGTGGTCTAGGGCTGTGAACGTGTCCACAGGAGTGTTGGGAGTGGAATTGAGGCCCCTGCTGACAATGGCTTCAAGCTCTTTGTAAAAGCAGTACGTGGCTGGTGCTGAGCTAGAGCAATGGTTTGACTCCCTGGCTTTATGGTTGTTTCGCCAAAGCTCCTTCACCTTGGCTCTGCACTGCAGTGTCCCTCTCATACCCTTCCTCTGCCAGGGTACAAGGAACCTGACTGTACATGTCCAAATTCTTTCGGCTACCACGGAGCTTGGACTGCACAACAGACTCTCCCCAAATGCTGATCAGCTACAGCAGCTCTGCTGTGTTCCAGAAAGGAGAGAGTTTGCTGTGTGGAGCAGCCATTGTCACCTGGAAACACGACACGCTAGCTCACCACATAAGCAAAAACAGGAAGTGGAACCAAGTCAATTAAAAAATGCCTGGGACTGAAAAGAGAGAGGGGCTGATGACTGCAGAGCAGCAGACTACAATCAGAAAAATAGAGTGGTTGTGATTGTATAGTGGGACACTTCCAGAAGCCGTTTAGCATGACAAAAAATAGCTTCAGCATCCACACTGATTCTTGCACAATAAAACAGTTGTGCCAAAGGTGCTACTCCTCTCATACTGGTAGTGTTATTTAGTTTTGCCAATAAAACAGGCATTATAATGTATAAGCACGGCTTGTTTTGTCAACAAAAGCTGACTTTTGCCCCCCAAAAAATTTCTAGTGTAGACAAAACCTAAAAGTGGAGGTTGTTGCTTGTTAACATACAGACAAGTTCCAAAGGAGTAGCCTTGTTAATCTAGTTCAGCAAAATAAGCAAGGAGTCCTGTGGCATTTTTAAAGACTAACAAATTTATTTATCACAGGAGCTTTAATTGGAGAAAATCCCACTTTGGCAGATGCTTTGAAGATGGTGAATTTACAGAATGGGAGCAAAATAAATGCAAGGGAGAGTAAGTCATAGGATCACGTCAGACGGTTACAGCAAATCAAAGCAGCTGTTTAGATTCTAACGCTGGGGAACAGCATATAGAGAAAGGTGAAATCAAATCACCTGGGAGACAGATCTTTTGCTTTCACTATAGGTCAGCACCGGTCAAACTTATGGAACTCAAGAGCCACATGAGTTGATTATCAACCCTTCAAGAACCACTCTGAGGCATATAGCCACATGCTTTTACCAACTCCAAAATTACTAAGTTTAAAATTCATTGCACACTTTAATTTTATCATAAAACAGAAGGCAAATATCAATCCTACTAATGTCAGATACTAAGAATTACTTAACATTACTATGAAAACTAGGCCTATACAGTAAAAACTTAGCTGTCGCTTGATGTAGAAGACCGCAGGCTAGTGGTGAGTTTTTTAAAATCCTGACCATGCTGCACTTCTTCCCACCATCCCCGATGATGCCCCGTTTCTCCCCAGCATCCCCAATAATGAATGCTGCCACTTCTCCCCACTGTCCCGACCCCATCCTAAATCCCCAGGCCCTGATGCTGGTTCCTCTGGGCATGCTCAGAGTGGGAGAATTAAAACTCCTAGGCTGGGGCTGCTTTCCTAAAATGATTTGCTGATGTTCTTCCAGGAGCCGCACTTTTTCATTCAAGAGCTGCTTGTGGCTCCTGAGCCACAGTTAGGCCACACCTGCTATAGGCAAATCTAGTTCTAGCTACTGAAGATGACATTAAGCTGAGAATCTTAAACCAATAAATTCTGCTTTATGGGAAATAAAATCACCTGAACAACTAAGATTCTGGTTTTCCATACATTGGCAGAAACAAACTACCCAATAAACACCTAAGTTTCTGATCTAGCATGAGACTACTAGGGAATGAGGGAGGCTCACTTCAAGTTGCACAACAATATCAGATATGCAAGCTACAGGCTATTGCTAAAAGCCTCCAGGTCATCATTCCTGGAATTTTTAGGATAAAATAAGGCAGAATCAAAGCAGAAAATATGTAGTCACAGCTGCCTTACTGAATTAATTTGATTGCTAAACCACTGTGAAAACAAAAACATAGCAGTATATTTGTTTTAAAATGGACAAAAAATAATCAGTTCATGTTTTAGGAACATACAGGCAGAAAATTCCTACAACTTCTTAAAAGAAACTTGCTTCAACAACGACTTGTGAGAATGAGAATAAGTCCTGATCTGTGCTGTTTCTCAGAGGTTTTCTGAACATGTACCACACTAAACAGAAAGAACAACAGAAGTGAAGTATTTATGGGGGGGTGGGGGGCAAACTTTTCAATTTTATTCCCTCCCATCTTTCTCCTCAATTAACCCAATCATTTTCCAATTTAATCTTCAAAGCATCTGATGAAGGGTGATTTTCTCCCACAAAAGCTCATGCAATAAATACATTTCTTAGTCTTCAAGCACCACAGGACTCCTTGTTTGTTTTTCCAGTTTAATAGTATCCCCTATAGCAGAGGTCTCAAACACAGCCCACGGGCTGCATGAGGCCCCTAAAGCTGTTACCTGTGGCCCGCAATGATACCATCATTACCGATATTGCAATATCGTTGTATGAAAAGGTTTCAGTGGTGCAATCCCCGGGCTAATGTACTAGTCCTCATGTGGCCCTGTACTAGTCCTCATGTGGCCGTCGTGGTGATCTGACTTTGAGACTCCTGCCCTATAACATCTTCCTAAGAAAATTGTGTTTGCAGATCTACCATATTAAAACCACATAAGAAAGTTTGCCCATCAATGTTCATCATCCATATTTTGGAATGTGCTTCAAATTACACATCTTTTAAAACAACAATTCTCAAACATTCTCATGGTGCAATTCATATGTTACTTAGAGTTTACATTGTGGATTACCGGCCCTCTCATTAAAAAATATTCCTGAGGAAATCACAGTAAGTGCTTACGTGGAAGTATTCAATGGATTTTTTGCTGTTAGTACAGTTCAGCAGCTGAAAACATGGAGGGGGTCAGCAACATGCCACTAGCCAGCTCTCTGCAAATCAGCAAGTAGCCCCATGAACCAAGATTTAGGAATCTGTTTAAGGAAAGATTAATGTGTTAGAGGCAAGGCAACTCACTGATCCCAGGAACAAACAAATACCATTCACATCTGCTATGATTTGACATTTCACATTTTTAAGCTTCTTCTAGAATAAAAAAATCACAAAGTTTTTCATCTCCAGAAAGAAATTGCTTAGATCATTCATATTTGTGCGAATCACTGTTCAGTTTTTCAGGTGATAGCCTTGCATATTTTCACAGTTCATAGAATCATAGGGTTGGAAGGGACCTTATAGGTCATCTTGTCCAACCCCCTGCCAGAGGCAGGACCACTCCCACTAAACCATCCCAGTCATGGTTTTGTCCAGCTGGGCCTTAAACACCTCCAAAGATGGTGACTCCACCACCTCCCTTGGCAGCTCATTCCAAGACTTCACCACTCTCCTAGTAAAAAAAGTTTTTTCTAATATCCAGCCTTGACCTCCCTAACCGCAACTTGAGACCATTGGTCCTCGTTCTGTCCTCTGTTACTACCGAGAACAGTCGAGCTCCATCTTCCTTAGAGCATCCCTTCAAGTAGTTGAAGGTTGCTATCAAATCCCCCCTCAATCTTCTCTTCTGCAGACTAAATAAGCCTAATGCTTTCAGTCTTTCCTCATAGGGCTTGTGCTCCAGCCCTTTAATCATTTTGGTTGCCCTCCTCTGAACTCTCTCTAGCATGTCCCTGTCCTTTTTGTAGTGGGGAGCCCAAAACTGAACACAGTATTCTAGATGTGGCCTTACCAGTGCAGAATAGAGGGGAAGGATCACATCCCTTGATCTGCTGGTAATACTTCTTTTGATGCAGCCCAGTATGCCATTGGCCTTTTTGGCAGCAAGAGCACACTGCTGGCTCATATCTAGCTTCCCATCCACCATGACCCCCAGGTCCTTTTCCACACTGCTGCTACTTAGCTGAATATTTCCCAGCCTGTAGCGGTGCATGGGGTTTTTTCGTCCCACGTGCAGGATTTTACACTTGTCCTTATTGAAGCTCATAAGATTTCTATTGGCCCACTGTTCCAATTTATCTAGGTCTCCCTGAATCCTGTCCTTGCCCTCCAACGTGTCTACTGGTCCCCCCAGCTTGGTGTCATCCGCAAACTTACTGAGAATGCAGTCTATTCCATCATCGAGATCATTGATGAAAATGTTGAACAGAACTGGCCCCAGGACCGACCCCTGGGGCACACCACGCATGACTGGCTGCCAGCTAGACATGGAACCATTGATTCCTACACGCTGAAACCGTTGATCTAGCCAGTCTTCTATCCACCTTACAGTCCACCTATCCAACCCATACTTCCTTAATTTGCCAATGAGAATGCTGTGGGAAACTGTATCAAAAGCCTTGCTAAAATCAAGGTATATCACATCAACGGTTCTTCCTGCATCCAGAAAACCAGTCATCTGATCATAGAAGGAGATGAGATTGGTCAGGCATGATTTACCCTTGGTAAGTCCATGCTGACTGTTCCTGATCACTTTATTTTCCTCTAAGTGTTTGAGGATGGATTCTTTGAGAATCTGCTCCATAATTTTTCCAGGGATTGAGGTGAGGCTGACTGGTCTATAATTCCCCGGATCCTCCTTTTTCCCTTTCTTGAAAATAGGCACTACATTTGCTTTTTTCCAATCCTCTGACACCTCCCCCGTTCTCCATGAGTTTTGAAAGATAACGGCCAGCGGTGCTGCTATCTCATCGGCCAATTCCCTTAGCACCCTTGGATGCAGTTCGTCCACCCCATGGACTTGTGCACATCCAGCTTCTTTAAGCAGTCCCTAACCTGACCTTCTGTCACCAAGGGCCTCTTCTTCTCTCCCATCTGCCACACCCAGGGTAGTGGGCTGGGAGCTGACCCTGCCTGTGAAAACTGAAGCAAAAAATGCATTGAGCACTTCAGCTTTTTCCTCATCCTCTGTCACAAGGATGCCTGCCCTATTCAGCAAGGGACCTACACCATCCCTGATCCTCTTCTTGTTATTAACATACTTGTAGAACCCCTTCCTGTTATCCTTTACATCCCTCACCAGCCACAACTCCATTTGTCCTTTGGCCTTTCTGATTTTATCCCTGCAGTCCCTAGCAATATCTTTATATGCCTCCTTGGTCATCTGACCAACCTTCCACTTCCTGTAAGCTTCCTTTTTATGTTTAAGCTCAGAGCAGAGTTCCCTGCTAAGCCATTCTGGCTGCCTCACGTTTGTTCTTTCTCCTAATTGGAATGGCAACTTCCTGTGCCCTTAGCAGGGTTTCTTTAAAATATAACCAACTCTCTTGGACTCCTTTCTCCTTCGGATTAGCTTCCCAAGGGATCCTGCCCATCAGTTCCCTGAGGGAGCCAAAATCTGCTTTTTTGAAGTCCAGGGTTTTTGTTTTGCTTCTTTCCTTCCTTCCTTTCATCAGCATCCTGAACTCAACCACGTCATGGTCACTACTGCCTAGCTTGCCATTTACCTCTACGTCCCTGATCAATTCTTCCCTGTTTGTGAGCAGCAGGTCGAGCGGTCCAAGGTCCCTAGTTGGTTCCTCTAGCATTTGTACTAGAAAGTTGTCCCCAACATTCTCTAAAAACTTCCTGGATTGCCCATGCACTGCTGTATTGGCCTCCCAGCAGATGTCAGGGTAATTGAAGTCGCCCATCAGCACCAGGGCCTGTGATCTAGAAGCTTCCGCTAGTTGTCCACAGAACACCTCATCCACCTCCTGCTTCTGGTCTGGTGGTCTATAGCAGACACCCACCACAACATCCCCCTTGTTGCTTTCCCCTCTTAATGTAACCCACAGACTTTCTACTGGCACGCTTCCACTTCCATAATGGAGCTCTAAGCAGTCACAGAGCTCTTTTACATATAACGCTACTCCTCCCCTTCTTCTTCCCTGCCTGTTTTTCCTGAACAGTTTATACCCATCCATGGCAGAGCTCCAGTCGTGCAGACTATCCCACCACGTCTCCGCTATTCCTATAATATCATAGTTCCTTGTCTGCGCTAGTATTACCAATTCTTCTTGCTTATTTCCCAAGCTCCTCGCATTAGTGTACAGGCACCTAAGATACCCGGCCGATTGCCCTACTTTGTCATGTTGATTTCCAATTCTATTACATAAACCTCCTTGCATTTTTTCTTGGAGTTCTCCTCCCCCACTCTCCTCACATACTGGGGCTTCAGTAGAGCACTTAAGACATTTATTTGATTCCCCCCCCCCATGTTCCAACTACCTTCTCTTTTATTGCTGTTGATACAGTCCCAGCCCCCCCCCCCCCCCAAGTTCCATCCCTTCCCCCAGATCACCCACTTTGTTACTTACCTGTGGGCTTTGGTCTCCTTCCCCCGTTGAACCTAATTTAAAGGCCTCCTCACTAGGTCAGCCAGTCTGTTCCCAAATATGCTCTTCCCCTTCCTGGACAGGTGAAGGCCATCTCTGCCTATCAATCCTCTGTCCTGAAACAGGACTCCATGGTCAAGGAAGCCAAATCCCTCCTGACCACACCATCTTCGCAGCCAGGCATTCACCTCTAGGATGCATCTGTCTCTCCTCAGGACTCTAGCCTCGACTGGAAGGATCAAGGAGAACACCACCTGTGCCCCAAACTCCTTCACCCTCGCTCCCAGAGCCCTGAAGTCACCTTTGATCTGCTGAGGATCACCTCTCGCAGTATCATTGGTACCCACATGGATGAGAAGCATGGGTTAGTAGTCTGAGGGGCGGATGATTTTAGACAATCCCTCCGTTACATCTCGGATACGGGCACCTGGCAGGCAGCATGCCTCTCTAGAGGCCTTGTCAGGGCGACAGATGGATGCCTCCGTTCCTCTCAGGAGTGAGTCCCCAATCACCACAATCCTACGTTTCCTCTTAGGTGAGGTGGCTGTGATCTCCCCAGCCTCTGGGGTGGATGGTCTCTCCTCTACCTCCTTTAGTGTGTCAAGCACCGCATAACGGTTCCTCACCACAATGGATGGTGGGATGTGAGCAGGCGTGGAACACTGTCTACTGCCAGAGGTGACCAGCTGCCAGTGTCCTTCCTCTGCCGTAGGCATCCCATCCATTTCCAGAGCTGTGGCAGTAGCCCTTGGCATTGGGATAGGGACCTCCTCCTTGCAGGTCTCATCATGGACACTGTCAAGGAACTTTTCCAGGGCATAGATACCCCTGAGTCGTGACACCTCCTCCTGTAACTCTCCTACCTGTTTCCGAAGAGATGCCACCAGAAGGCACCTATCACATAGGCTCATCACCCTAGCCTGATCATCAGTGGCAGGAAAATGAAGGCCACACTCCCTGCAATTCCACACCAGGATCTGGGTGGAGATATCCATGGACAGACAGTCTGTCTGGCTACAAACAGAGGCAAAAGAAACAGCAGGGGTGCTGGCTCCAGCAGTACGGCTCCTCTTCACCATCTTGGCCTCACCAAACTCCTCCTCAAACTCCCTCGCAAACTCCCCTGTTTGCAGTCCTCTGGTCGCTCAAGCAGTGGCTTTTAAAGGCCTTCTCTGCCTAGGTCAGCCCTTGCCCCTTGTTAGTCACACAGGAGCAAGCCAATCACACGGCTGCTAGAAGCTGGTGATTAAAGGTGATCAGGGAACAATGGTGCGAACAGCCCCCACCCAATCACACCAGCACAGTCCCACAACTAACAGCAATCACCTGTAGGGAAAAAGACACAAGCAACTCACCTTGGACGCACCTGGCACCAACCCCTTCCCTCGCAAGCTCCCCTGTTTGCAGTCCCCTGTTCTCAAGCCAAGTTCTGGGGTTTGGGCTTTACAGGGATGCAGTTGGGGAGCAAAGGGGCACCAAGAGCAAAGCAGGTCCTCATCATTAAGCCTATCACTCCTCTTTTTTGATTCTTTAAGCTTCTATGTGCTGCGTGACTACAAAACTGTCATGTCAAATCCTTGTCATGTCCTGTACGATTGTTCTCTCTTCATGAGATAACCCTCAGACTGGCCCCGGGAACAGTCTGGCTGAATGAGCGAACTCGATGTAGCCTTAAGCAATCTAACATCGACAGCATTCATGCAAACCAGATATTAAAAGAGGAAAGAATGCCTAAATAATTTGTTTTTTTTTAAATTAAGCAAGCAATGCAATTCATTCTTTCATTGAAACAGAAGCCAAATCTCACTATCTCACTGTAAATGCAGCACCTTATATAATGGCATAACATATTTAAAATGCATTGTATTAAAGTTATATGTGCTACACTTGATTCAGCATGAAACAGAATGACTTTTCACCCTTTCCCTATAAATTACTATGTGAGAAATGGCACTGCCTTTTTTAGAAGCCACTGTTTTAACAGAATGTCTGAGATCAATTCAAGGAGCCCCTTGAAATACCACATTTAAAAAGATGAGTGAACATGCTGTTTCTGGGTGACTCTACACCAAATTCTAATTCCCAGTCAAAAAAATCATTAGCTTTAGTATTACCACTTTAAAATTGTTCCCCATTTATTAAAAAAAGTAATGAGGCTGACAATCTTGAAAATCCATTCAAGTTGTGAATCTGAATATTGTGACTAATATTCTCAGTCAGATTTCTAAAAAAGCAGTATAAGCTCCATTCTGTATTCCTGTCCACCAACATGCACGTGTACATGAACGTGCATGGACATGTGTGTAAAATCATCATAAAGATTCACATCAACTGATACACAACACTGCCAACTTTGCCCACATATCTGCACTAATGACACCATGACAAGATCTAATCAAACCAGCTTCTCCATTAAGAGCTCATTCATCTGCTCAGCCACCAGTGTGACATATGCCTTCATGCACTAACAATTCCCCTCTCCACTGCAGATTTCTGGAGTGACTCTGGGCAAATTACGTAGCTTTTTTGTGCCTCAGTTCCCCCTCTGTAAAATGCAGACAATCTCTAGCTCACACAGGTGTTAGGATAAATTCAGTAGATTATGTGACTATGATAACGAGACCATGTAAGTACAACACTAGCTTGTAATATTTAAAAAAACACTTACCAAGAACATCTTTATCAGGTTAAAAAAAATAGTGGTACAGTTATCACTCCAAGGTCAAAATATAAGGTTATGTGGGCAGGCCAGTGAGGCTGCACATCCAGGTACAAGGGAGATTTTTAACCCCTTCCATCCCACTCCTCTCAGAAACCAGACACCTATTACTAATGATTAAATACATACTTGGATTTCTACAGTGCTCTAGGAAATTAAAACAATATATGGCTGGAGAATCCCAAAATTTTAAGAACTAAACAGTTGGTTTTAACAAAATCATTTAAAATACTTGTTTTGCACATTCCATATTACGAAGCACATCAAATCATTAAAGTAAGCACAAAAAATCTATACTTCAGATAACAGAGTTTATTGATTTTTTTTTTAACACAATATCAACATTCAGCACGGCGGTAGGAATCAGAAGTAATTCAGATGAGTTTCTATTCTGAGTTGCCTAAAGACAAAAAAACTTACAATATACACATACCACATTTTAGCTGACTGTTTTCACTACCACGTTAAGCATTAGCTCTTCCATGACAATTCTCTCAGTACGCTACACAAACTTAAACTGACAACAAAAAACATAAAATTGATTTTGAAATATATTGTATAAAAATCCAAGCAGAAGCTGCCAAAAAAAAGTTAGACAAACAAGACATTAAAATTTATTTACAAAAAAAAGATCATATTTATGAATATGTAACATTCAGTAAATTCTTTTAGATTTTGGATTATTTAATCGTTTTTATCATTAATTCTTTTCAATATTAAAACTTCATCATCTCTTCTTGCGTAAACTAGAAAGTAAACAACTAGCTTGAGTGACAAAGATTTGTAAGAGACACCAAACAAATGGAAACAACAAAGCTGTGACAAGGATAATCAAACATTTGCGCAAACTGAAAACAACAATGGCATAGAAAGCAACTGATAGATACTACTTTTCATTTCTATATAGCTTTCAATCAGATGTTCTCAATGCACTCTTCAAATATTAGAGAATTTAGCCTCAGTATCCTCACGACCCACTGACTTGCCCAAGATTGTAAAGGGGATCTCCTGCAAAGCCCAAAATAAAACTAGATCTCCTGACTCCCTGTCTTGCACATTATCATATTATGTTAGAGGGACTTTTCTCACATACAACTATTAAAAGACTACATGCAAGGGAACTAAGAACTACAAACAGTGGAACCACCCAAATTCCATAAATCAGGATTTAGACATTAAAAACTAAGAGAGAAAAAAGCCTTAGAGCAGAATATCAAACCCAACAAGAATACAGGGAGTGTGAAACCTTCAGCAATGATCCCTCACTTCTTCAGTAAGCAAGAAGTTCCCCAAAGTTCCCTGAATTATCCCAGAGGTTTGTTCAACCTTAAGATAATTCAGGGACCAGCAACACAGGCTCAGTGAGCCACCTGTGGCTCCCTGGCAATCTCCTCGAGGGAGCCAGGTGTGCTCTGGGGACTTCCGGCTGGTGCCAGCATCGTGGCCAAATCAGGGACGTCGGGGTCGTCCCCAACCTTACACCACAACTGCGTAAGTTGGAAGGAGCCCAGCAGCCTCGCGGTGGCTGTTAGTGCTGGTGGGGGGTGTACGGGCAGCATGCACTCCCTGTGTCCCTCCCTCCACTGGCACAGCAGAGCAGCGCTGCCCTGTCTATCCCCAGCCAGCCCCCCCTCCCAAGAGTGGCTGGCAGACAGCTGCAGCTTGCAGAGGCGGGACCCTGGAATGGCCCACTTCACAGAGTTCAGGCCGCTTTGACCCAGCCACTCCAAGCACGAACAGAGGCCACCTCGCCCCCAGTCCCTGGATGTCGCCCGTTCAGCTGTGGGGTGGCCGGGTCGAAGCAGCCTGAACTCCATGGTGGGACCATGCCAGGGCCCTGCCTCCGCAAGCTGCAGCTCTCCCCTGGCCACTCTTGGGAAGGGAGACCGATGTGGGTACACGGGGGTACATGACAGTGCTGCTCTGCCCTGCCAGCAGAGAGAGTGACAGAGGGAGCGCATGCCACGCGCGCGCACACACACACACACACACACACCGCCAGTGCTAGGGGGCTGCAGCACAGCCACCGGGCCAGCTCCGGCTCATGCGGTTGTGGCGAGAGGATGGGGAAAATGCCTCTTCTGCTCTTTTGGGTTGCCGACCCCTGGGACAGTTAAAGGGAATGTCTATTAGTGAGCTGAAATTTAATGGTTCTTTGAGACAGCCTCATTATACTATTGAAATTATCATTTTATACCCACACACTCTTTTTTAAAAAATACATACATCTACTTTGATTATGGAATTTGCTTCAAAATCCCTTCATGATCACATTGTGGGAATTGAGACCTGTATGTTATTACTCTCTTTAACATAAATGATTCTATGTGAAAACAAGCAACACCTCTGGTTCTTAATACATCCAGCATCATGCTGATGAGAATAAAATCTCTTGTCTGTTTGACAGCTGCTTACACTGTTCTGAGTTAGTACCAGACAGATAAATCTGAGCCACTGATTTGAAAATGGAAGTCAATGGACACACTGTCTTTTTTTGGGGTGGGGTGGGGGGAGGACTTGTGGGTTCTACACTAATTTGACATTGATTAATGCTAATATTTTTGCACAGCAGACTTATGGAATCCTTTTGTACATAAAGGACCTGATCCCAAGAAGTGGTGATCAGTGGGAATTTTGCTTCTGCAAGGTCTACAGAATTGAACTCACAGTGTATTTTAAGTGTGAATGTAAACACTGGATTCTGCAAGAAAATGTCATTAGCACATAAAATACTACGCCATAAATTTGTTTTCATTCTAAATCCCAAAAGAACTACGAATATCTACATTAAACTACATTGTTCTGAAGCAGAAGTTGACTTTGAAAAAGGACTAAAAGGTTAATTTCTTTCTCTTAAGATCACCACCATTCACTATGCAAGGAAGATGGCCACCTTTACCTCATGAGTATTGCTAGACAACACACAGCCACTACTGCCAAGTATTTTAACTTCCAGTTCCATTTTTAATGACTGTATGTTAAAAACACCTTCATGTTGTCAGTATAACAATTTATATATTACTTTTTTATTAACCTAATTAGTAATTTCTCCTACTCTAAATTCGCAGCTGGAAAAAAAACACAAACCCTGACAACAAACAAATGCATTTAATGGGTAAGACCACCACTTACACAGCTCTTTATAGCTTCAAAGTACTTTATCAATAACTGAGTAATCGATCAGTCTAAAATTGTTTTCATTAAAGTCAATGGCAAAAAATCAACGACCTCAATGTGAACAGGGTTGGGAGCACAATTGTTATAAACAAATGCTGCAGAGTACAGTTAAGAGAAGCATGTTCTGTAACTGCACTTTCAGGCCCTAATTAAACAAAGTATTTATGTATATACCTAATTTAAACATATACATAACCCACTGAAGTTATTTAATTGATTAAAGTTTAGAACATGATTACCATAAGTATCTTGCTGAATCAGAGGTTAAATTTCCTCTGTGATCATTCAGGTGGACATTATTTATGTGCTGACTTGAATTTACATGTACTGCTCCATGTATTGCCATTGTAATGAGAAAATCACCAGGTTTCTTAAACAGTAGTCTCTGCCCTGCAAAATTTTTGCCAATTAACATCCAGGGCACCTTCCTATAATGAGAACTAGCCAAAAGTTTTCTAAATTAATTGTGTTTGAGAGCTCTGAAATAAGCAACAGTTAATAATTAGATCTGAATGAAGAGTTCATCAAGCTAAAAATTATTTCAGCCATCTTCCATCTGTCACTCAAACTGTAAGTTAATGCACTATTTCACAAAAACAATCTAACACTTGGTATGTCTTTGCTAATATTTTACATCTAAATCATTGAGCTCTATAACTAATTGCAGCAACAGGTATTTACTGTATAACCCGTATTCTTGTATTAATGTTCTCCTGATCTGCCTTGCATCCACTCACTCCCACCCTCATCCTCCTTCTTAATCTCTCCCTCTTTCTTCTGGTTCTTTCTTTGCACAATTCAAGCATGCTTTAGTCTTCTCCCTTCTTTAAAAAATAATAATTAAAAAAAAACCCCACCTGAACAGCCCACACTTCATCCCTACTTGCCTCTCCAACTACTTCCCTTTTATCTCTAAACTCACTGAATGCAGATCCACCATACTTGTCTGGACTGCCTCCAATTCCACCCTAAATCCTCTCCAATACAGCTTCTACTCTTTGCCATACACAGAAACCACTCTTGCCAAAGTCTATAATGGCCCATTTTTTAATCAAAACTCAGAAGCAGTACTCTTCATCTTTCTTGACCCATCAGCTGCCTACCACTGGTGACCATAGACCTTTTCTTGAAATCTTCTCCTTCCTGGTTTACGTAACTCCATTTTCTACAGCCTAAATTGCTCCTTCAATATGGCCTCTGAAGATCCACTGGCAGGATCCTGGGGAAAGCCCATGCCTCAGCTCCGAGCCCCCCCCCCAGCCACCAGACATCCCTGCAGACACTCACTCCTTAGGGACCCTTGGAGGTGGCCTGCACCAGGTTCCCCACCACCACTGGATAACCCTGCAGGGAGGTCTACACCTGGTTCTGGGGTCTCCCCACAACTAGGGGACCCTGCTGCAGGCACCCTGGCCCAGCTCCCGGCTCCCCCTCACTCCCACCAGGAGGCTACACCCATTGCAGCTCTCAAAACACTTGGTTAGTGAAGCAAAAACAACAGAAGTTCTGAGGCACCTTAAAGACTAATCAATTTCTTCAGGCATGAGCTTTCATGGACCGCAACCCACTTCATCAGATACATGAAATGGAAACTACAGCTAGGAGGTACAAATACACTTGCTAAATTTGTTTAGCTTGGTGAACCTTTGCATGCTTATATATACACCTCCTAACTGTAGTTTCCATTTTATGCATCTGACAAAGTGAGCTGCAGCCTACAAAAGGTTATGCCTGAAGAAATTTGTTAGGCTTTAAGGTACCACAGGACTTTTATTGCTTTTGCTACACACAAACTAACACAGCTGTCCCTCTGGAACGTATCACAATGCAAGGCACTGAATTTAGGCATATGAAATGGAAACCACCTGATCAGCATCCTGCACAGCAAATAGGAGAAGACCAAGAAAGAGCTCCCAACAATGCAAACTCCCATGAAAAGCCAAACCTCCACACAGCTGATCTTTATAAAAACAAGGCAGGCCATTTACAACTCACAGTTTCCTTCTCTACAGATGAAAAAGGACATTAACTATTGTGTGTGTATATGTATACATACACACCCACACCCCCCTCCTGACTGTAGTTTCCATTTCATGCATCCGATGAAGTGGGTTGCAGCCCACGAAAGCTTATGCCTGAAGAAATGTGTTAGTCTTTAAGGTGCAACAGGATTTATGTTGTTTTTCCTACATACAGACTAACATGGCCACCCCTCTGGAACTTGGTTACTGAAGGAATTTTTTTTAAAATGACTCTTCTTCTCTTTTGAGTTGCCAACCCTGTCCTAGTCGATGACCAGTGCTCTATAATACAAATAATATACAACAGTGGAAGCCTACAAGGAAAGTAGGCAACTATCACCTCTTGCAAATCCTTCAATATATGACAGAAATAGCAAAGTATCACTATATGCAAGAGCGGTCTCAAACTCATGGCCTGCGGGCCACATGCGGCCCCTAAAGTTATTTCCTGGGGCCAGGAACAACACCATCATTATCGATATTTGCAATATCATTGTATGAAAAGATTTCAGTGGCGTAGCCCTCAGGCTAACGTCCTAGTCCTCATGCAGCCCTCGGGGTGATTTAAGTCTAAGACCCCGATATACCAGGAGGGAGGAAGGTGGGGGGCAGAGGGAGAGAGAGAGTCAGGAGAGAGAACTGCTGTTTAAATTTGTGGTAGGTTTGTAATCAAGCAGAGGGAAAGGTAATCACCAGAAAACAGCTGACAGCTTCATTTTCATATGTGCCATAAAGGGCCACACTTCAGCAGAAAGTGTTAACCTCATCATGCTAACATCATGTTAACCCAGAGTACCCCCAAAGAAGAACTAGCTGT
Source organism: Podocnemis expansa (assembly GCA_007922195.1). Taxonomy (NCBI): domain Eukaryota; kingdom Metazoa; phylum Chordata; order Testudines; family Podocnemididae; genus Podocnemis; species Podocnemis expansa. The sequence goes on along the minus strand of ML681990.1, from coordinate 46,230,998 downwards.
GGGGGCTGAGATTGAGAATACAGCAAGTCCAGACTGCAGAAATGTCAGCAGGTCTTTGCTATACATGCTATTAGTAATCCTAAAATGTGCCTCATTAATATTGGAATACTTCGCTTATGCACAGTCTTCAGTTAAAAAATATTCACGAATATAAATTAAAATAACAACAAAATAAGATTCACATAAGGTTAATATTTTACATTAACACACATTGACTTACAAATCACTATGACTGCTAGCCACTGGCCACAATGGATTTATTTATATATGGCGTCAATGATTAATATTCTGATTAATAAAGATGTAAATGCAGCATAATAGCTTGAGTGGCCATATATTTTATTTTGACCACGAAAGTCAAGCAAGTTAGCATTCCTAAAACTCTAGTTTAATAATCTCTTCATCCTCATCACATATTAAGACAGGCCTTGATAAATTTGCTTCTGGTCACCACAGTGACCTGTTTTAGTAGTCTATCACCTAGTTCCACTGCAGAAATGTAACAGAGGAGCACCCTCTGGTGACCAAAAGTAAAATTGCTGGCACCAAGCTGTAAACCACTTTTGTCCACCCTGTATTAAGAACTCAGACATACTCTAGCTGATATATAGCACACTTCAGAAAAGTACTAGACAAATATCTGCGACATTATTGTTATTACAGTCACTCCTATAGGTTGACAGATAGGTAAAATATTGTGTCAAAGACAACTGAATCTGAATGTTATCTGATTCAGTGGCACTTTAAAAGACTAACAAACCAATTTATCATGAGATTTCTCCCACAAAAGCTTATGCAATACATACATGTCAGTCTATAAAAGTGCCACAGGATTACTTATTTGTTTTGCTGAACTAGGCTAACACAGATACCCCTCTGGAACTTATCTGATTCTGTTATCTATAGAAAAAAAATTGCTAATAGTTATTTGTGTGCATTAAAAACAAAATATTGGTATTTCCCAGGGGACCAGGACTGATGGTGTCTGGTGTACTAACTAATGATCAAAAGAGTATTATGAATTGCTCACCACTTAGGTACCATGAGGATGAGAACCATTTCAAAACAAGACAACAAAATTTGCTACCACCACAATTATTTAGGTTAATCAAAAGTAGAAAGGATCAGGGAACTCAGAAGAATTTAAACAATTCTAGGTTACCAGGCAGCAAAGAAGGAGAAAGTACCTTAAAAAGATAAAAAAGAAAGACAGATCAGGAAGCCAGAGACACCATCTATAGTGTTCAAAAAGGACTGTGTGATCAGTGCCATGAAACATACTGCACTTAGACAAAGAGAATAACATGATGAGGAAACCACTGCCAGAAGAGCAAATGTGAACCAAAACAATTCTGAAAGGAATCATTTCTAGTAACAGTATAATTCAGATGAGCTAAAAGACAGATACCTTATAGCAATAGACTAGAAGCAAATAAGATGTTAGATTTAAGCAGCAGAATCTACCAAAGAATTTATAATGGTCTTACTGAACCCCAATGATACATTCACACCTTTAAGGCTATATTTTGTTATGGTCTTTTCATTTCAAGAATAACAATGTAACAAAGGAAGAGATGAAACATGAGCAGGAAGAAACTGGTTTTTTTTTTTGGAACAAACACTCTGGAAGTGTCTAAATTAGCATTCACAAAAATGTTTGCTAACAAGCAGTAACTGGCTACCAATTAAAATGTTACCAAAAACAAAACAAACCAAAAAACTACACTCACAACTCTGGACAAGACTGCTGATAATTCATGTGACTGGCAGGTGACAGAAATTCATTAACAATTCTCTCGCTATTATATCATATCTTTCTCTTCATTATTCATCCTGGAGCTCTCCTGGAGTCTCACAAAGGTGGATGGGTCTTATGCTCGCTCTTCTAAGCCTGTGTCTTGCACCACTGCTTCAAGCTACTTCCTACTTTCCTAATTGTTCAACCTGTCCTGGTCCTGCTCCAGGTCTCAAGCTACAAAGACATTTGAAATGGACTGAAGGGTTTAAGTTAGAATAGAGCTGAGACCCCTTCCCTGAAAGGCTACAGCTGCTCTTTTGCATTCTGCAGATGGTTTTAAGCAACCATACAGTTAAATTAAATAACTCCTACATACTCCAAAGTATGCTGAACAAAATGCTGTTCAAAATAAGATACTGTAGAACATAGACTATTGGTTTGTTCCAGTATCAGTGTTAACAGTTCTCATGATTTTTCTTCTCAAGTTTTGTGACTTCTGCTTTTTTGTTAAAGCCTCAGCTTCTGGAATCAGGTTTTTTAAACCAGAGAATTTTTGCTTTAATTTAAAAAGTTAAAATTTTCCAACCTTTAGGCCTTCAGAGAGAAACTTGACATTATGAATCCCAAAATGCCAAAACCATAAAGCCAAAGGAAAAAAATTTAGTATTTTTCAAATGTCACATTTTCTAAGCCAATCTCAGGATTTCTGAGCCTTCCTCTGGACTAGCAATGCTGTAATAGGACAGTGGCTACTGCTGCTGTGATGATGAACAATTAACAGTCACTTGAGGATCTCTTAAGAAGATTTTTTTTAATCAATTAAGAATCACTAAGTTCCTATGAGAGCAAATTTACTAGTTAATTTCCAGAGCTCTAAGAACTGCCATTCACACTAAAAAGTGTTTACTTTTAAGCACTCTTGCTAAGTCAGTGGTCTGCAACCTGTGGCTCCAGACCTGCACACAGCTCTTTGGCTGCCCCCTTGCAGCTCCTGGCTCTGGACCTCCCCCTGCTACAGGGGAACTTTTGGGTTATCTGCACCAGGCTACAGGCTCCCCCCACCACAACTGGGTACTTTGTGGCAGGCACCTTGTCACCTCCTCCCATCCACCACCAAGAAGCTACACCCATGGCAGCCCTCAAAACATCTGGTTATTGAAGGAATTTTTTAAAATGGCTCTTCTTATCTTTTGGGTTGCTGACCTCTGTGCTAAGTACATGCAGAATTACAAAAAGCCATACAACTCATGTCTTTAACACCACAGCAGACTCTACTAATGCAAACATCTGTTATATTTGACCACCTGTGTACACAAGTATAAACTATGTTTAGCATAGCTTCTGTACCCGCTGAAAGAACTATAATCCATGCCTCAAAATGGCCACTGCAACCACAGAGGTAAGTAATCATGTCCGCATTAGTTTTCAAATAAGACACATCCTTCTAGCATCGCTCCAGGGGCTACTGATTTGATGAAGGCTCCACCCTTACTGGTTGTGTAATCCACCCTCCCGCCCCATGACTGCACAGAATTAAAGAAATGTGGTAAAATGGGTTAATGAAGCATATCAATCACCTTTATTTTATTTGACTTAATGAATGCTAGCAAATATCAAGAGCAGTGTCAAATTCTATTCATGCTGACCTGAAGCAGGCACTTACAGCCACCACAAACGAAGGAGTCAGGTCTGCCCATGTGGATGTAATTATAGGACCTGGTCACATGTTACTACAATGTGAACATCGTATTAAAGTCTCATTTTACTACTAAAAGAATGCACATCAACCATAAAAGACACACACAAAACTATAACATTTGGTAGCATGAGCAAAGACAGACTGCTAACTGACAAAACAAACAAGGAGTCCTGTTGCACTTTTAAAGGCTAGCAAATTTATTTGTTGCATGAGCTTTTGTGGGAGAAAATCCCACTTCATCAGATGCTTTGAAGATGGGGGGACCTACAGAATGGGAGGAAAATAAATGCACGGAAGTGTAAGTTATTGGATCAGGTCAGCCTGTTACAGCAAATCAATGCATTGTTTAGAATCTCTACAGAAATTTACTGGTTAATTTATTGTTTGAATCTAACAACTGCTTTGATTTGCTGTTACAGTGTGACCGGATCCTATGATTCACACTTCCCTGCATTTACTTTCCTCCCATCCTTCCACAGTCTGCACTAGAGGGCTTTTCAGCAGTTGACCGCCATTTATGCAAGGAACATAAAATTCCTTGCGTAACTGGCCTGACTTCGTATGCCCCTGGTACACATCAGGGAAAAGCCGACCGCAAATCCCTTGTGCTCAGCTTTCCTCTACACCCCTGACATCCAGGACTTCCAGGACTGACTTCCGGGAGCAACGCATTAGTATAGACATACCTTCTATAAGTTCTCCATCTTCAAAGCATCTGACAAAGTGAGATTTTCTTCCATGACAGCTCATGCGATAAATAAATGTGTTAGTCTTTAACTGCCACAGGACTCCTTGTTTGTTTTGCTGAACTAGACTACATGGGAACTTATTAAATGACAGTTCACTATAAAATCCACTCATTAGACTCATCTCCAGGGGTTCAATTTTTATTTAAAAAATAGAATTCCCAGGTATTTTCAAAATACAAAGGTCAAAAAAAGTCCTGTCCATTCTTGCTAATTTTGTAATGATTTTAAGGCATCTCTGAAAGTCTCTCACTTCTGAGAAGACAGGAAGAATACATACACTCTTGCTAAAACCTCACACTTTTAGACTCACAGTTTGAGAATTCCAATTACGAAAAAATGTTAGCTTTATTATTCATAGCCATTCGGTGAGTGTTGGGTCTATGCTGTCATTTTAAAAAAAAAAGTCAGTGTGCACAGAGAAAACTGCAGAGATCCCTGGCAAGAGTTATTGAGGCATAATTACCCCTTCTTTGGCTTCCACTTCAGTGATTCTTAAAAGAGTTCAAAGGTAAAGCAAGTTAGCCAGTCCCTTTGCACTGAGAGTGGTTTATACCAATAGTAACACTCCTATGAGCAAGAGTTTGGGTTTTATTTTCTTAATTTGTATATACCTTTATCACCAGCTTAATGTGAATAGATGAAGGGCCATGCATGGATAGTTAAAAGTGCCAGATACGGGAATGCACCTCTTGCAGAGATGAGTATGCATCTCACGCAAGCTATTATCTGCCCCAAATTTTACATTTCACAGACCGCCACAGGATGACTAATACTTTTTGGAATGTATTGACTGATAAGATTTGATGTCTGGGTTACAACTTTGGGGGAGGAGGGAAGCACTTCTCTATGCTGGGGTGAAGGAACAAAACACACACAGTCAAATTACCAAGCTTCTCAAAATATTTTTGGGTGCAATTTCCAATCAAAGGAACTCAAAATACAGTGAAGTGTACGTTCATTTCATTTTAGATCTGAAACCGTTAATATTTTTGAATACCCGTCACTATAGTCAATAATACCCATGAGCGATGACCATAGCTTTGTATAAAGAGGCATACGCTACGAAAGACCTATTACATCCAAGAAGTGATGCAAATACAGTATAGTTGTACTCTGAAGAATTACTGTGAAAGTGATTATCATGAGGCTCCATACTTGTCTCTCAATGATTCCAGATTATATTCTTTTTATATAACCGATTATTTTAAGTGCCAGTCCTGCACATTCAAGCAGGTTCTATTCAATTTGTATCTCACTAGTAATAAATATTCTGAAGATCAAATTCTACCCTAAGAAAAAAGTGAACAACTCCCAGTTATATGTTATGTTTGCTTGCACAAATGAAACTGTCTGCATTTCTTAGTAAACAATTCTGTTGACAGATAAGTGAGAAGAGACTCAACCTTACTCCTTCCGAGCTGTACAATTTTTATAGTTGTAACTGGAGTAAAAAGTAGTAAAAAAACACCTTTATTTTACTAACTGAAGGTATGACTTAATATGCCCTCGAAGAAGAATGGATAAATTTCCATTTTACATACTCACTTTCAAAGTAAAACTTCTCTCTAAAGATACGTTATCAAGTATTCTAAAGGCCCCTTTTGAACCACATCTGACTATTATTGGCAAGAATGGGGGGATTAAGTAGAGAAGGTACATTTTAAAAACTGCTCACTTTTCTATCAGATACATATGTATAAAAAAGAGACTTTCGTACTTCTGTTTCTGTAAATGGAGGCTACTCAGGATCACATTGGAGGAAAACTTTATAAAGTTTTTAAACACAAGCAATGGTTTTCTACAGACATGAAAAAATAATTATTGTTGAAACAAATTGCTCTCGTTAAGTTTCAAAGTTAACATCATTTGAGATTACCTGAAGAGTTCAAACTTCTTTCTGATCTATTGTTCCCAACTAATTTATATATTTAGGGGGATAATGGATAAGATAAATTCACATTAGGAAGGGGTATTTTGGAACCATTAAATTAATAAACCAGAAGTCATTTTAACTGACAGTTTAAATTCTACAGATGTTGACGAAGCAACCGTTAAAAGTGCTAAAATAGCCAAGGCTTGCGATGATAAATAGACAATGTACTTGGTTTCTGTACAAAAAGGCTAAAGGAGGGTTCACATGCAGATTGCCATGCTCTCCAATAAGCCTTTGCCAATCATTCAGTGCAGGAGTATTGATTGTATTAGACTGAACATCCTGCCATGACAAATATACCACTTAAAACCTGGGGTAGAGATACCACACTTGAGCCAATAGTGATAAACAATAAAGTGAATACCTATGTTTACTGACCAGATAGCTAATAGACAAGGAAAGGAAAAAGATCAGATGCAAAAAGAACAAGCAGTATCAGCCAGAAAATGCTACCTCCCGCACTTGATTAATTTTCCTTATGGTACACGTGATTAAGAGGGGATGGAGGGAAAGGAATTAAAGCTCATAAGCCTGCTAAAAATGCCTGTTTCCTATTTGGTGTTATTGTTAAAGACTGACTTTATTGAGCAGTTTATTCTCAGACACAGCAATTAAACATAAGCATACTGTATATTATAACTAAGATTTCTTTGAAGGCTGGTAACAGCCAGGGCTCTAAATTCAGCTTCCATGGGATCATTCCACATTTCCTTGAGCTGATTTAGCCCTCTACAAGCAGGCAACAAGCCCAGGGCAGCAGAATTTATTAGAGTCACTGCCTCTCCTTACTTTATCAGTGGGGCTCATCCCAAAGTAAAACATTTTGCCGCAAGGCAAACAAAACCCCAGCTGCAAAGATCCGTTGCCCGCTGCACCCCTTTCAACCAAAACCACATGGGCTGCATCAAACCCGGGTTAGGTGGGAGCAGAGATAGGGAGGCCGCTTCCTTAGAACAAAGGTAAATTGACATAAAACTTTGGTAGGGATTTCCCTAACAACCTATGTTCCTGCTAAGCTGTGCATGTGTGCATGTGCACACAGGTCATGAAACCCACACCCACAACAAACTAAAGAATGCCCAAAAGAATTCAGCAGTGCTAATATGCTACTTTTGAGAAGGTGATTTGAAGCAGCACGTTTCAAATAAGGTTTTCTAATTTATAAAATCATTTCCATCCCTACATCAAAACAAAATGTCGATATTCTTTGCATCATACACACTTGCTTTGTTGCGCTCACAAGCAATGTTCCCTCTAATTTTTCATAGGCTGTGTGCACAAAAAATCTCTGTGCGCACAAAAAAAAAAAACTTGGTGTGCACAAAAAATTTCTTTGTGTGTGCTAATATTAGCGGTTGATTTTTTTGGCACACGCTTTATTTTGTTGCGTGCACGGGTTTCACAACCTGTGCGCGTGCGCACAGCTTAGAGGGAACAGTGCTCACAAGTTGGACCACACTCACTGGAGTGCGCACAAATTTGGGCACTGCTTCTGCAAATTTGCACCAAAGAAATATCTGCGCACACTGAGCCTATGAGAAATTAGCGCGAACGCTAACACCCCCCTGAATGTCCCAACACCCCCCGCACTTGTCAGCTAACGTCACACCAAACCAGTGAGCACCCCCTACCCATCTCCCCTAAACCTCCCCCCGGTTTCACACGCGGGGAGAATTACTTTGGCCTTAGGCAACCTCCCGCCCCCACTGCGTGGGGAGGATGCAAGAAACCCCTGAGCAGAAAGGAGACACCCCCCTCCACGGGGTCAGGAGGTGTCTGCTGGGGCAGCACGTTAAGCCGCTCCGTGCTCCTTAACAATGGAGCATTTTGCTGGGATTGACCGAGGCCTTCGCAGCCCCCCAGCCTCTTCCCGCGCGGCTGCCTGCAGCCTCGCGCCGAGCCCGGGCGTTAGAGGCGCGGGCGGCGGCGCAGGCCGGAGCGCAGGGCCGAGGCCGGCCGCGCGCGCACGCACGCACCTGGCGGCGCCATGGCGGGCCGGCCCGCAGCATCCTCCCCGCCCCGGCCCTTCCGCCCGCCGCATCCAGCGGCCGCGCCCCGGCCCCCGCCCAGCGCCCCTCACCTCGGCAGCCGGGCGAGCTAGCAGCGTGGCCGCCCTCACCTTCTGCTTCCCAGCCGGGCTCAAAGCCGCCGCCGCTGCCCGGCCCCTGAGCTCATCCCCTCCCTCTGACGCACTCGCTCCGCAACGCCTCGCCCGGCTCCGGCGTGTGGTACCCAGCCCGGCTGCTCCGGCCCTGCGGCGCCGCAGCCACACCGGCCTCGTCGCCTCTGCGCCGCAAAGCCCGAGCGCGCTACCGGCGCGGGCGCGAGCGCCGGCCTTGCGCGGAACGAGCGAGCCAGCGCGAGGGCAGGCAGCAGCACGAAGCTGATTGGCGGGGCAGGGCCCATGCTCCCTCTCATTGTTGTAGGCTTGAGGGTGCAAACAATTCCTTTGTGTGGGGGGAAAAATCATTGTGTGCGCTAATGCTGGCGCTGTGGAATTTTGTGTGTGCCCGGGTTCACAACATGGACGTGGGCACACACGCCCTGCAACGTTTTTTTCCTTGGGGCCCAGTTGAATACAAGTAATTTACGTCCCTGACCCAACAGTTATATCTTTGAGCAGGGGCGGCCAAATTTATGGAACTCAAGCGCCACACAAGTTGATTATTAAACCTTCAAGAGCTGCACGGAGGCATGTAGCCATATACTCTTACCTCGTATATTGATTTGCTGATGGTCTTCCACAAGCCACGTTTTTCGTTCAAGAGCCACCTGCGGCTCCTGAGGCGCAGTTTGGCCACACCTCTCTTTGAGCAATGCATTCCAGTCTTTGGGTGCTGGCAGAAGGGGGTGCTGTGTTGCAGTGGCTGAGGGTGGGCAATGTTCCCTCTAATTACTCATAGACTGTGTGCGCAAACAATTTCTTTGTGGGCACAAAAAATTTCTTTGTGAGCACCAATATTAGCACTATTGATTTTTTTGTGCGCACTTTATTTTTTTGTGTGCGTAGGCTTCATGACCACGCACACAGCTTAGAGGGAACAGTGGTGGTCAGCCCAGTACTGGGTCCTGACCCTAAGTGAAAACCCTTGGCTTAGAGCAGTGTTTCCCAACCAGCGTGCCAAGGCACACAGGTGTGCCGTTGGGTCTGAGCAGGTGTGCCGCAAGGCTTTTTGAAAAACTCAGAGAGCAATGGATTGTCTCATGAATATTCATAAGTTCATTTGGAAGCTACATGGTGGTGTGCTTCAAATTAATTAAATGCAGCAAGGTGTGCCACAACAGAAAATGTTGGGAACCACTGGCTTAGAGCAGTGGTTTTCAAACTTTTTTTCCTCGGGACCCAGTTGAAAAAAATCATTTATGCTCATGACCCAACAGTTCCATCTTTGAGCAATGCATTCCGTTCATTTGGTGGTGGCAGCAGGGGCACTGCAGCTGAGTGCCTGAAGGTCTGCAGCCTGGTACTGGGTCCCAATCCTAAATTTGACAACCACTGGCTTAGAGGGAGCAGTGGGCAAGGTCTGCTTGATTTATGGTACAAAACTAGACAGAGCTCAGCTATTGCAGGAGAAGCTGAATTCTGAACAGGCAGAGCTGAGAAGTGGGGTGGTAGTCACCAAACTGGGGTCATTCCCTCAAGTTGAGGGGCAGGTGGTGACCCCTCTGACTGCTGAATTCAATAATGTTTTATACAGCGGCATGTTGTTACAATAATAGATAAATGATAACTTAAAGACTAACATTTAATTCTTGCATGTGCTTTCCTGGGATACAAACAAGGAGTCCTGTGGCACTTAAAGATTTACTTGTCTGCCCCTTTGGAACTTTTCTAGGAGAGAATCCCACTTCATCAGATACACTGAAGATGCTTTTATTAGTCTTTAAGTGCCACAGGACTCCTTGGTGGTTTTGCTGAACTTTTACTAGCCTAACCGAGCTGCCCCTTTGGAACAGGAAGAGAAGGGCACTTCCATATTAATTATATTGGCATTTTTGTAGCAGTTTGAGTTCCAAAGTGCTGTGACTACTGAAATCTGTCAGTTTACAAGAAGGTTTCCTTTAAAAATTACAGACACTATCATAAACAAAGACCTACTTGTATCCAGGGTCTAGAGCAGTGGTTTCCAGCCTTTACTCTGCTGTGGCACATCTTGATACTGTTAATTATTTTGAGGCACACCACCACAGAGTTGTCAAATGAACTCAAGACTATTCCTGAGTCAATCCAGAACTCTTTGAGTGGTTTTTCAAAAAATTCTGTGGCACACCTGCTTAGGCCTGTTGGCACACCCATGGGTTGTGGCACACTGGTTGGAAAACACTGGTGTAGAGACTGGCTTTTTGACCCTGCATGTAGCTTCAAATGGGTAGACCCTTAAACCCTTGCAGAAGCACTTTGGCTCTCTCTAGGAGGAGAGAGGGGACTCCCTGTGGACTCCAAGATCCACCTGCACAGCTCTGCTTGCAGGATCTGGACAAATATTATCATCTTTATTGTCTTTTCTCCCTGAGTCTTGCTGATGTTTGTAACTCTTGCATGGCTGCTTTTTACAACAAAAAGTTACACAGATCTACAAAATATCAAAAAATATTCTGCTTTATATAATAATACAAACAAGGTAAATTAATGTTATATTAAGATGTATAAGGAATTTCAACTGTTAATATTCTCACATAAATGTTAACTCAGCTACATTGTACAGATATGTGCACCATGATATGCATGCAAAATAAGCATGTATTAAGCACAAGAATCATGCTGAAAGAACATTAAGGTTACCAAGTCAAGCACTCATAATACCAGAATTAAGATTGCCTGTGCAGCCTTAATTTGGGCCCCTTGTCTGCATGCCTTATGATACAATCTTTAATTCCATGGTCACATACTATTTTTCCCATAGGACCCTGCCTGATTCAGTGCATGGGATCAACCTGCCATGGTGATGAATCAGGTTTATGCAGCAAAGGAAGCTGTTGTCTGTAAGATCACTGCCTCATTTGTTGCACAGGTTGGAAGATGTGTCTTGAAGGAGGCTGTGATCTGCAAGAATTAAAATATGATTCATGATGAATGGTGCCCTGGGGAACTGGATTGTATCCCTGACTCCAGCATAGTTCCTGTATGATACTAGGCAAGTCACTTAAACCAAACTTTTCAGAGGTGGTCATTAATTGTGTACTCCTTGCTTTCTGAGTGCCCACTATGAGATTGATTTGGAAGACTGTTGAGCACTCACAGCTACAAATAGATCAGAGGGCGGTGGCTTTGAATACATAAATAATGTTAAGAACTCTGAACTAAATCACGTCCTAGGCATCTCAAATTGTCACCCAAAATTAGTAGACATTTTTATCCAGCTCTCTTTGTGCATCAGCTCCTCATCTTTAAAAAGTGATAATACCTCACATCAGAGGTGTTGATACGTTTCCCCTTTTGACCAGAGCAGTTAGCCAAAATTTGGGATTTTGTGGGTTGTTTTCATTAGGAGAAGTAATTGATGATAGAGATCTGCTATTTCTTTGCTGCAATCCTATTTATTTACAAAGAATGTACATAAAGTTCTTTGTCCTTACACAAGCACAGCAGGTGTCAAGCAACAGTAGACCATTTCTCCACTCACAGTTGCAGGCTCCTTCCTGCAGCAGTCTGCCCAAAAGCTCTAGGTCCCGGCTTTTTCACACGGTCATAATGAAGGTCCTTCTCTGGGTGTGTTTGGGGCTTGTTATTGATTCTGCTGTGTGCTTCTCTAGAGTAGTGGTTCTCAACCTTTTCCAGGCTGGGGACCCCTTTTTTAATCATAAAAACTCTGCGGGCCCCACCGGCTTCAGTTTTTATGTAGTGGTGTCACTGCAGGATACAATGCAGTCATCCCCAGGGGCAGAATGCGGCGTCCGCTGCTCCAGGGGAGCTTCCCTGCTCCTCTCCCAGAGCCTTTCACATCCACTGGCCCATTCTTCAACCTCCCTCCCCCCCCACCGCTCACCAGGGCCTCTTCCCCCCCACCAGCTGACGCACTTGCCCCCCCCCATAGATTACTCTCCCTGAGCATGCTCTAAGCATGCTCAGGGCTTGGGAGTTTTAAAAACTCCTAGCCTGGGGGAAGCTTCCTGTTGGCTGGAAGTCTGAGTCTCCATAGGAACCCAAGACCCTGGCAGCATCCAGCCCCAGCCTGTCCACAGACACCTGGATAGACTCTGTGGCCCCCCAGGGGTTTATGGACCCCAGTTTGGGACCCACTGCTGTAGAGTTTCTGCTCCTTCTCCTACATGGCCAATCAAATTAATTACCTATCCTTGTATTTATCTTATGCCAGGGAAACGCCCTAGAGATCATGGTCCTGTGACTGCCCAGGCTTCCATATGAATTAGTCCTGATGCAGTAGCTTTCCTCTGTTTCAGCTATCACTAATTAAAGGGTAATTTTATTGTTTCCTCATTTAGCCTGAATGGAAGGCAGCTATCATGCCCAACAGCTTTAAGCAGATGGTGTTATTGCCCAGTCCCCAGCCTAACAAATTAACATCTGTGAAGCACTCATACTACGAGCACTATCTAAAGTCCCATGAGAAAGTTAACAATTCTATGTTCAGAGTAGGGTTGAAATATAGAGTGCAAAAATAAGCCATGGGGCCGTACAGTGAACTATGAGGATAAAACAAAATATTAAATAGCTGCTCACTAAATAATCATCTATCCTATGAAGTAACTGAGGCAAGGGTCTGATGGGAAAAAACAGTATGTGATCAGGTGGTTAAAGAATGTATCATAATACAAACATACAAGATGGTCTCATTTTAATTACTTTACCTTGCAACATTTAAGTTATTTTAACATAGTTTGTGTGCCCTTTCCTATATTAAAAAAAAAAACAACTGAAAAACCATTCCCTCAATGATATCATATTGACAATATACGATACATCAGAAAGGTTGCATCCTTCAGATCCAACACACACAGACTTCTGCCACTTGAATAACTGACAGCTATAGTAGTTTATTATCCAGTATGTGGACCATCATTAAAGTGGGATGACACAGTTTTCCAGTGAATTTCACAGATATTTACTGACAACAGATGAATGGTGAGACTCAGGAATCTTGAGTTCTGTTCCATGCTCCAAATGGAAGTATGCTTTAGTCATGGGCACACGGACTTTTGTCTCTTCTCTCCTAAATTTGACCCTTTCTACCGTGTTGACCAATACATGCTAGCCAGCATATCATATTAATCTGAATTACCTACAGCATATACATGGTAGTATCCATTGAACACAAATATCATTAAGCACAAACTGTAATAGAATATCAATTATATAGTCTAAATTGGCCTGTTTTGTTTTTTTTTTTTTAAATATAGGCCTGCTCCATTATGCTAACAATCCTGTAACCCCTTGCATTCAAATAAGTTGTTTCTGTGAGCAAATAGAGAAGCTGTCACGATCAGGACAGATGAGGACTTTACTAAAGCAACAGAAAGGGATTTACTCTCAGAACTGTACTAGAATGTACCAAAGGAAAAGGGCAGGATTTTGTGTATGATCTACCCTGTTACAAGCCTGGAGTGCCTTCGTACTTGGGAGTTAACTGGAATGCATGTATTCGGGGGGGGGGGGGGCGGGGAGATAATGACACCCTGGTTCCAGTAAAACAAGGTAAAAAGCTGATTGGTTAAATCTAGTTTCAGATGATCAGCACTGTACCTTTTACTCATAAACAGGAAAGGTGTAAAAAGATGACATTAGGGATCTAACTTGAGGAGTGCACCTTCTGTGTAAGGCAAAAATGACAACACCACACAAGGTGGCCTCCCAGGTATTGTATGAACCTTCTTCTTGTATTATATTTTTATTTACTTATAGAAATAAACCTAATGTATATCATAGTGAACCAATCTGTTGTCAGTAATTAACCATACAATTTATCAACGACCCTATCTCCTATAACCATTTGAACATCTTGACTTTCATGGGGGAGAAATGATTGAGGTTATATTTTTGTTACTCATGTAGCATAAGGCAGACCTAATAGTAGTTTGTTTGCTTTTGATTTGTTTGGTTGATTTTCTGTTGTTGTTTAGGAATAATAACCATTTTATTCCCAGTTTTTGCCCAATGATTCCTTGAAGGCTTGAAAGACCAGGGATGCGGAGCAGAACTTTTCTTACCCCTTAGTAGAACGTATGAGGATGTGAATGAAGACTCTTTATCACAACAATTTATTAAGCATTTGAGCTAAATGACATTTACAAAACTGGAGCTTTAATCTAACTTTAAGAATACCTCCCCTTTTCAGTCGCTCAGGATTCAACTCTCTTGGGACTTTTAGACTATGTCTACACTAGCCAGTTAGTCCAGACTAATTAAGATTAGTCTGGACTAATTTAGTCTGTGTCTACACTAGGCTTCGCCTAGTTCAAACTAAATTCACCTGGTTAGTCCGGACTAAGCGCGATGTAGACACAGACTACAGCTTAGTTAGAACTAAGAAAGTTCAAACTAAAAAGTTCCTGGTCCAAACTAACCCACGGTTAGTTCAAACTAACCAGGAACTGCTTCATTTGGACTAAGGAGGTCCAAACTAAGCTTTGTAATATAGGCATAGCCTTAATGTTAGAGTTCTAGTCATCTTTACCATCCAGGGAAACAAAGGGATAACTGTGACCTGAATTTCTAGTGAGCAGGAAGAGTCAGAAATAAAATGGGGGAGGGGGATAAGCAAACATTTCAGGGCTTTTTCTATCTCATAACATTCAAAAACTTACTTCCATAGCAGACCCCCCTCAATGCTGCATTAAAACAATTTTGCATTAAATTTCCTCCTTGGTTTTTCATTTTATTTCAGTCCTGTCTCTTATTCATGGCAATTGCTCCCTATAGAAATCCACAAAACCTTGTGTTGTCCACCTTCTTAAAAATCATCTTTCTTGTTATTTCTACAGAACAGTTGGCAATAGCGAGGCATTTGGTTGGGACTGCTGCTTTTGATCCATGCTTTTTTACACTAGTCCTAATCAATTTACTATAAGCTTATGTTCCTGTCATGTTTGTTTTATTCAAGAGTTGTCAAGTTGTCTCTTGTCTCATACTTAAGACCTAATGCTATGAATACTTATGAATATGTTTCACTTTTCCCTGGTGAGAAAAAGTCAGGATAAAGTTGTGTAAGTGCGTGCAGGATGGGCGGCTGTGGAGTGTAAACTCTTTAGGAAGGAACATCTTGATTATATATGTGTACAATATCTATTCTAATTGGCCCTTATCTCTGGCTGAGAATTGTGCATACTACCGCAATACAAATGATAAGCAATAATATTTTTTTAAATGAAGAGGAAGAGAAAGAAAAGACAACAAGTATTCCCTCACATATCCCCTTCCTGACAACCAACAGGTCAGCCCTTCCCTCCTGCCACAATCTCCTCCCAGGGCTAGATGGCCCAATTACATGTGTGTATATCTTAAGTGTGTGATCCGATCATGCATTCAGTTCAGGTGTATAAATTTTCATTTAATCATATGTTCAACTGATATCTAATCACAGACTGAAATATACATATTTGCATAAACTGTAATTTTAGGTCCTGGGTGGAGAAGGGGGCTGAACTTGTCACTGGAAGAACTTAAGGTACATTTGGTAACTGGGAGACAATGACATTCATATTGCTCAGAGGGAGGTGTAGGAGGGGCAGAAGGAGGCAGGAAAAATATTTGTAATGTTAGAAGGGGTTAAAATGAATCTCCCTGGTGAGAGACTTTCAAAAAATGCTGCAGTAATGAGGAAAATTGCAGTGCAGTGATGACTGTAAATGCAAATAAAATGTTCAGCATTTTAAATACCTGAACAGTAAATATATTTCCATTAACTCATTTGGCTCATTTAGCAAACTACAGAGAAAAATCAAAAGCTATAAACCCTTAGACATACAAATGCATGTACGCAAACAGGAATGTAGTCAGGCATGTGTGGGCCCAGGTGGGTCAAAGCCCACCCACTTGGAGATGAGGCCCACCCATCGCAGCCCCCAGCAGCAGCACGAACTTCGCCTCCATAGCTGAGGGGCCACCCAGCAGCTTGCAACTGTCAGGGGCTGCGGTGGTCAGTGGTCGGTCCTCATCATCCTGCCTCTCTCCTTCCCCCCTCCTCCCACAGCTCCACTCGTTACCTAGCAACTGGAGCATCTCAGGCAGCTTCCGGTCACATGACTGGAAGCTGCCGTTAGCCGACACAGCTTGTAGATTCAGGGGCTAGGCCAGAAAACTGGGGCTGGCTACAGCCTTCCTTGCAAGTACTCATGTGTTCACACACACATACAAAGAAAATACATCATCATTTTCCTGGTGATGGTTGCTAACATGAAAAAAGAATTGAAAAGAAGATCTGCAAATATCAAATGGCCAAACTGTTCATGGTTGTCTGACCTCTTCAGGATCATTTGAAGACTCAACTGCAAGGTTGCACCTAGCCTAATACTTCTTATCTTCAGACAATGAGTCAAAGATTCAGGATCTATCTGTGGGGGAAAATTTCCTGGCATAACTATATTGATATAATTATGCTACTATAATTTATCTCACCACAACTCCCTCCATTGGCACACAGATTCTGGAATAATAATACCTTTTCTCCAGGTTAGGTTATACCATTTCAAAAGCAACATAATTGTTTTTGCACAGGGAGCTATACAGTTATAACTATACTAGTATAATTATACTTGTAAATTTCCCTGTGTGGATAAACTCAAAGTTATAGGCCAATAATTTTTGACCAAGCTATAGAGATTTATAGACTCATAGATTCTAAGGTCAGAAAGAACCAATATGATCATCTAGTCTGACCTACACAATGCAGGTCACAGAACCTCACCCATGCGCTCCTGCAATAAACCTCTAACCTATGACTGAGTTAGTAAAGTCCTCATATCATGATTTAAAGACTTTAAGGTACAGAGAATCCACCAGCAATTGAGTCATGCCCCATGCTACAGAAAGTGAAAAACCCCCAAAGCCTTTACCAATCTTCCCTGGGAGAACATTCCTTCTCGACCCCAAATATGGCAATCGGTTAATCCCTGAATATGTGGGCAACACTCACCACTCAGATACTCAAGAAAGAATTCTCTCTAATAACTCAAAACCCATTCCATCAATCATCCTATCAGCATATCTATTCCCAAGAGCCAAAGATCAGTTAATTATCAAACTTGGCTGTCCCAGTATACCATCCCCTCCAGAAATTTTTCACACTCAGTTTTGAAACCAGCTAGGTTCCCCCCCACCTCCCCCCTGCTCCCTTTCGAAGCCTATTCCAGAACTTCACTCTGATGGATGGAAACCCCTGTCTAATTTCAAGTTTAAAACTTCCTGATGGCCAGTTTATATCTATTAGTTCTAATGTCCACATTGGTGCTGAACTTAAATAATGTCTCTCCTTCCCTAGTATTTATCTCTCCGATGTATTTATAAAGAGCAATCACATCTCCCCTCAATCTTCTTTTGGTTAGGCTAATAAGCCAAGCTCTTTGAGTCTCCTCTCATAAGGTAGGTTTTCCATCCCTCGAATCATCATAGTAGCCCTTCTCTGCAATTGTTCCAGTTTGAATTCATTTTTCTTAAATTTAGGGCACAAGGACTGAACACAATATTCCAGATGAGGTCTCACAAGCACTTTATATAACGGTACTAATACCTCCCCTATATCTATCGGAAATACTTTGCCTGATGCATCCTAGGGCTGCATTAACTTTATTCATGGCCACATTGCATTTGCAACTCATAGTCATCCTGTAGTCAACCAATACCCCCATGTCCTTTTCCTCTGTCACTTCCAACTGATGTGTCCCCAGCTTATAGGAAAAGTTCTTGTTATAGGTCTTTAAATGTGTGACCTTGCACTTTCCACTTTTTCTATTATTCCACTTTACGGATCATCCATTTCTTCCTTTATGATATCCCAATCCTTCTCTGTACTGGCAATACCTCCCAACTTGGCGTCATCTGCAAACTTTATTAGCCCCCTTCCACTTTATGTGACACAGTCAAGAATAAAAAGGTTAAATAAGACTGGTCTCTGGACTGATCCCTGAGAAACTCCACTAGTAACTTCCCTCCATCCTGACAGTTTACCTTTCAGTATGACCTGCTGTAGTCTCCTCTTTAACCAGTTCCTCATCCATCTTTCAATTTTCATATTAATCCCCATGCTTCCCAATTTAAGTAATAATTCCCCATATGCAACCATATCAAATGCCTCACTGAAATCTAGCTAAATCAGTTCCACTGCATTCCAAATGTCTTAAAAATTCTGTTATCTTCTCAAAAAAGGAGATCAGGTTTGTGTGACGTGATCTACTTTTTATAAAGCTATGTTATATTTTATCCCAACGTCCATTAACCTTGAAGTTTTTAATTACTTCCTCTTTCATTTTTTTCGCCAAGATCTTGCATACTACTGAGGTCAAACCAACCAACCTTTAGTTACCCAGATCACTTTCCCCTGCCCACCTTTCTTAAAAATAGGGATCACATTGACAGTTTTCTAGGTGGATGGTACAGGCCCTGAGTTTATAGATTCATTAAAAATCCTTGCTAATGGTCTCACTATTTCATGTGCTAGTTCCTTTAATATTCCTGATTTCGTCTATTAAACTGTTCAAGTTTGACTTCTATCTCTGATGTGGTAATTTCCACCTCCATATCCTCAATCCCATTTGTCATCCTACTACTATCTCCAAGATCATCATTAGCCTCATTATAAAATGAGGCACACTATTTGTTTAGATTTTCAACCATACCCACTTATCCTTAATCTCCACCCCATCTTCAGTGATTAGCGGTACCACTTCTTTGTTTTCGTCCTATTTATATGGGCCACTAGCTGTAACCCGTCAAAAATGATGGGGAAAAATCAAAACAAATTATTTCATAAATTCTTTTTCATTTTTCTCCATCATTTTTGACAGGTTACAGCTAGTATGCATCAGAGGGGTAAGTAAGGATGGGGTAGGGGGCATGGCAGAAGTGAAGGTGAGGGGTGTGGGGTGGAGGCGTGGGGGGAAGGATGATGGCACAGAATGTGGAGGGAGGGATGAGGAGCAATACAGTAGGGGCAAGAGGTGGGGATGTTGAAGGGGTGTCTGGGGGGAGGGGCAGGAGATGGGGGCAGTGAAGGGGGGCTGTAGCCAGGAGGTGTCAGGGTGGTGAAGGGGGGGGGGCATGGGCAACAGATGGAGGCAGAGAAGTGGTGGGTGGTGGCAGGAGGAGGGGAGCAGGATGTGGGGATGGTGAAAGGGGCATGGACAGTAGATGTGGGCAGAGAAGGGGTGCATGGGGGCAGGAGGTGGGTTGGCGAAGGAGGGCACAGGAAGATGGGGCACAGTAGGGGTGAGTGGTGGCAGGGACAGGAGACGGGGGTAGTGAAGGGGAGGGCTGGAGGCAGGAGGTGTCAGGGTGGTGAAGGGGGCCATTGTCAGAACATGGGGACACAGAAAGGGTGGGTGGGGGGCAGGAGCTGGGAGGGCTGTTCTTGGGCCTGGGCTAGATCATGCGGGTGGTGCTGCTGCTCCCCAGCCAGGGCCAGATTTCAGGGCTGCACCAAGGCCGTGGTGGCATCACTCCCCTGCAGGACTTGGGAATGATGACAGCAGTGGCATCACTCTCTTTTTGTAATAAACATCTAGATTTAGATACTAAAGGACTGACTGGCAGCATAGTATTTAGGTAAGATCCAAACGAATATTAATCGGGCAATAACTGTTTGTAAAGGGGAACAGAGTTTTAAATAATCTTTTTACTGGACCTGGATGCTGATTAAGAGCCAGGGACTGAAAAGGGACTGTGTTTTGTGTTTTTGTTTCTTGATAACCACTATGGAGAATCAGAAGCTTAGTTTGTGACTAGCTGGGGAATCTAATTTCAGTTGTAACCATCAATTTTGGGAGAATGTCTTCTGCTTTATGCAACCTGCCCTGATTTAGCATTTTGAGAAAGGCTACCCTAGGTACATACAGTCACTTCGCCAACCAGTAGTCCCCAGAACTGTCCTATTGTTCTTACATAGGGGGTACCCAAAAAAGATACTGTTAGCTGTTGGAGTAAAGTTGACTTGCTTATTAATCATTTCTTTCAATAAGCAATGAAGTTTCCAGAACCTTTTTATGGCTGGGATAGGTACCAGCCAACCAGTCTAAATATTGACCAATTCCTTCTTCTCCTCACACCAACTAAAAAACCTTCTATAAAAACGTGGCCAGTATAGATATGCTGGTGAAGCCCCACTACGTCTGTACACTGTGCCACTGCAGCACATCTAGTGAAGACACTCTAGGCTGATGAGAGAGAGCTCTCCCATTTAACAAAAACACCTCTGCAAATGGCAGAAGCTCTCCTGCCGACATAGTGCTGTGCACACAAGTTTTTATGCTGGCGTAATTTATGTTGCTCAGATGGGTTTAGTCACACCTTTGAGAAACATAAATTATGACAGCATAAGCTGTATAGTAGTGTCACAGGGTAAGCCCACCCCATTGCTGCCTCCCCCCCACCCCCGGTAGGGAAAGTCAAAGGGTATGTCTACATTTGCAAGTTAGTGTGCAGTAAGGAGGCTTAATTCCAAGTAATGTAGTACCTGTCTACACTAGACTTTCATTCATTCAAATTAAGGAATTCCTTCATTTGAACTAACTTTTCGTAGTGTAGACATAGCCAGTCAGAAGTGATTCACAGCCAGCGTGGAAGTCAGAAGGGTTTCTGAGTTGTCAGAAACATAGCGTAGAAAGATTTTGTAAGCAAGTGAGTCCAAAAGTTCCAGCAATGACCAACTGGGAAGCACCAGAGCCAGTTGCTTCAGTGAAGGACAGTTTTATAGATGGATGCCAGCAGGCAAGATGCAAAGTGAAAACAAACTCAGCCCATAAACTGTCATATTTCAGAGGTGATTGAAAAAAATTCTGGCAAAACATATTTTCCATTGGAAAACAGTGTCATTGAAATCTCAACCAGAAGCGGACATTTTTAATGGAAATAATTGAAATTAATTGTTATACTTTTTCAACAATATTGAAATGTTTTTTTATTTAGACTACACCATTTTGCTTTTTTTTGACAAGCTATATTAGGATGTTGATTTATATATTTACTATTTCAGTAGTAAGACAAAGTTGCTTTGGTTTGAAACAAAATGTTTTGACATCAGAACTAAATATTTAAATTATCTGCAAACAAAATTTGCTGAAGGACAAATACTCAGTTTTCTGACTATTTCAGACATGTTAAGTAATGATAGGTAATGCCTTCATATCCAGTTATTTAGGCTTTTTAATTTAGGTTTCAGAAGGTCAGTTGTAGAATAACTGTATATCTACCTGTACACACAGATCTAACTGTGCAGTTGTGGTGTATTAATCATCATAGTATCTGGGCGCTCAGAGGAGGCCCCAGAGTGATCTGAAAGAATGTCCTCATTTTATCCCAGACATTTGTCTTGAAACCAAAATGATGTTGTCCCAGTTTCAGTATAATTAAGACACTGCTCACTAGTCCTATCTGCAGCATTTCTCCCTACATCCCCCACTCTGTGAACATAAAATAAATTTCGATAACAGTTGCTTCCATTCTGACACTGCATTTCAGTTGAACTAACTGTGTGTTGAAAAACAATGGGGTCCACTCCTGGGTGCCCCCTAAACTGGAGCCTCACAGATTAGGCCATCAAACACACACACAGAAGTTTAGGATGTTTAAAATTGCAGCATTCAGAAAGGCAGAATGTAGTTATCCAAATGGAAATTAGGTCAGGCCACTGGGATTACAGCATCCCAGTTAGAAAGGACATGAGAGCTATAAAGGGACTTTTTAATAGAGATTGCTCGCAACATTCAGTTTAGTTTCTACTTTTGGAATTAGCCACTTTTATTACAGAAATAACTTCTTCAATAAGTCTGTGAAGTATACAGGTATAAGACACAATGGTTAACATTTTAATTTCACCATTCAAACATTTTCTCTCAAGAGTTCATTTGAAATTCGTGTTTAGCCAGTCTAAAGACTCAAGACTTCCCTCTGTACTTACCAATTTTATTAACCTCCATAAAATTCAAAGACTAAAGTAAGTTCTCAACGGAGGTGGCAGACATAATGGCCACCCCGCCCCCCAACATAGCCCTCTAGACTATGGAGCTCACAGGGAGGAGTGTTAAGTATCTATCTCCCCTGATGGGTCTCATCTCCGGGCTATCCAGCTCAAGGGGAAGAGTGTTGAGGATCGATCTTCCCTGATGGGCCTCAATCTCCTGTGTGAGTTTCTTCCTCCCTAGCTTTGTGTCAACAAGGAGGGGGGTGAGTTCCTATCCCCCCTGAACAGTTTCTCGGCACCCCCGTCACCATGAAGGAGGGGTGATTGTCTGGGGTCCCAGTTTTATCATTGGTCCTGACCAGGATCCCACTCCTAATTGGCTATTTTTACTCTGGCTGGGCAAAATTCTATTAAAACCCCCCTGTCTCAGCTAGCTTGTTGTTCTCCCACCCTCGGATGCTAAAGGGCACGTCGTGACCCGGTCAGACTGATCCCCCGACTGAGATAGGGAGTACCCACCCCCGAGACCCTCTTTTTTTGGGGGGGTGTACACGGATTGCCGGCCAAACGATTAAGTGCTGAGATGCTGCAGCTGGTCTGCCTCCTCGCTTTGGGTTCTACTGCGGTCCTGGGACGGGTATTATAAATCGATATAGGCCTCCTACCTTCTCTTAATCATTCTACTTGGTACCATTTATATATAGTCTGTGATTGTAGCTTCTTCACCTGAGTTTTGCATAGTTTGTGTAGTTGTTATTATTTTCTCTGTATCCTGCATAATCTTTTTATGATATAGTTGTTTAAGGTCTAGCATAGTTTTGTGGTGTTAATTTGCCAGGTGTTTTGTTAGTCATTTGTATTTTGCATCCTTCTTACTGTATAATTGTTCATTACTCTGCTTCTGCTCTAAACTGCTGGCCCCAAACTTCCCCAGTGTACACGGGGGGAGTGTGGGGGTTTATTTTTCTCTCATCTGACTTTTTTCATTCTGCCGCCCACCCTTCTTGGCTAGCAAGGAGGAATGGCTTCCAGCCATTGGTAAATACGCGTCGGGTGGGCTGGTCAGTGCCTATACCGATGTTGAGGCAGTAAAAGGCCAGAAGAGTCCTTGACTTATTATGGCCACCCTCTTGTAGGTCATTAATCCATACTGTTATTTAACTATAAGTACTTTTGTAGGTTGTAAATGCTTTGCATAGACTTACATGCTTTATCTTGTTGTTTGGCTGGAGGTGTTTTACAGGTGCTTTCTTGCTCCACACTGTTACTTGGTTATAAGTGCTTTGCATAGGTTTTTAGCTTTATATTGTCATTTAGTTATAAGGGTTTATTTAGATTTTGCTTTATGCTATTAGTTGGTTATAAGTGTCCTATACAGATTTTTGCTTCATATTGTTAGTTGGTTACAAGTGTTTTTTGTATAGATCTCCTTGTTTTACACTGTTAAGTGGTTAAAGGTGTTTAAGGTGTCACTATAAAAGTAGTTTGGTTTTTTTTTTTTGTTTACTTTAACTGGTGTCTGTCTCATTGGTGGATGTTGCCGGTCCATCCCAGTCACATCGCGAACCCGGGGTTCAACATAAGTGATGAAAAGTAACAAAAAATGTTCCACGTTGGGAAATAACAAGAACTGAATGAATGAACCTTAACTTGGGATGCTCAATATTTATCAAAACTAAATAAGCAAATTCAACAAATGTAATACATATAAGTTGCTCAGGCATGATTGCAAGCATTAATTTTCTTTAATTCTACTTTTCTACCATGAGAAGAAACTTTTTTGTTTAAACATGGTTCCTTTTAAGATCACACAACTTTATCTCAATTGGTATTTATGGACTGACAGTAACAATCAAAATTTAACACTAAAATTAGAAATTAAGACCCAGATCCTGCAAATAATTTAGCTTTAAACAAGGAAGCAGCTTTTTGTTGCTTTCAGTATAACTGTTGATCATTCATATTTGGCTGGCAGAGTCAAGAAATAGGTAGATTCTTCAGTTCAAACTGAAACAACAACTATAGTCTTTTCTAGTAATGCCAGTGGAATTCTCTATTAATTGGCTGAAAGGGTAACACTACAGTTAAAACTCATGACTGATCCATGCAAGCTGTCTACAGCTCACACGTGGCTCGTTGGACTTCTGAAGCTTGAGCCCAAATGACTACACTGCAATTAAACAGCCCCTTAGCCCAGAAATGGATTAAGAGGACTCAGGGCCCTTGGCCCCAGTCCCCCAGTGGGCCTTCCCCTGCCTAGGGCCCTGGGCCCCCGCCAGTGGTCCCGCCACTCCAGCCGGTGTGCCCCAGGGGTGATGGGGCCAACTGGCATACGGTACAGTTTCTGATGCAGCCCTCCAGTACCACAGGCTGTAAGGCTACACACAGCACACCAGCTGGCCCCACCCCAAAGTGAAGTGACTACATGCTGGTCCATTCTGTCCCCAGGGACAGAACAACCAGCCCACAGGCAGGGCAGAGGCGGGGAGCCTGGCCCCCTTCACCATCAGCAGAGCAGAGGGCCCCCAGCTGGGCATGGGCCCAATAGACCACGTGGTAATCTGTAGCTGCTGTAGACCAAACCCTGTGAGCCCATACCAGTTGGCATGGGCCAGTTGCAAGTTTTTAACTGCAGTGCAGTGTAACCTCAAACAGAGCCTGTTAAAGAATGTGCCTGTTTTCCAACTGGTCTTAGTGTAACCTAAAGAAGGGCTTTCTTGATGATCAGCCAGTCTGTCCAGCTTTTGTTCAGCTTACAGGAAGGAAACAAAGGTTTTGAGATATGTGGAATTTTCTATCCAGAACTGAGGAATGCACCCTGCTTGTTATATCAAAGCATGTGGGCCCTAATTACAGATTAGGGAGCTATTGTAGGAAGCAGTGCCTCTGAAAATGTTTTGGGAGTTGTGGCATAATCAGCTGAACATGAGCTTCTTGTGCAATACTGTGGCCAAAAGAACTAGCGCAATTCTTGGATGCAAAACTGGGATAATCTTGAGTAGGAGTAAAGAGGTTATTTTACCTCTTCTTGGCACAGGTGCAACCACTGCTAGATCAAGGCTTCAAAGAGAAGCTGCTGACATTGAATTTATTGGTGAATTCAGTTGCATTGCTGCGGCAGTTAATAGGGACACTGGATTTTTCTCTCATTACAACAGGTGATTTGACCTCATCTTCCTCTGTATGCTGTTCCCCAGTGTTTGAATCTTTACAACTGTTTTGATTTGCTCTTACAGTGTGACCTGTTCCCTTGACTTATGCTCCCCTGCATTTATTTCCTCCCATTCTGTAAGTTCCGCCCTCTTTAAAGTGCCTGAAGTGGCATTTTCTCCCACAAAAGCTCATGCGATAAATAAATTTGTGAGACTAAGTGCCATAGGACTCCTTGTTTGTTTTACTAGAACACTGTGAGGAGTGTTAATAAGGATGTTGCTACATTGGAGAGTTCAGAGAAAGCTACAAGAATGAATAAAAAATTAAAAACCCTGCCTCACAAAGATAGACTTAAAGAGCTCAGTCTATTTAGCTTAACAGAGAAGATTAAAAGGTGAGATAATTACAGGCTGTACGTCCCTCTGTGGAGAATAACCCTGGACATCTTACAGTGATTTGCTACTGTAGCTCCCAGCCTAGAATGCTGACAATCAGCTCATAAGGATGCCCGTCACACTCTGAATATCTGTGTGTGCTAGACAGCCTTAGCACAAAAACTCTGACCATTGCGGCCTGCCTACAGCTTATATCCCCATACCCCACACTCTGGCTTCCATCAGCCTTGATTACAACAAGCAAAGTGATCTCAGCAAACACATAGACCTGAACTGTCCCAAAGCCATGTTCTCTGTAATGTTCAACTCTCTTCAGTTCAATGAAATAATAAGGTTTACTTGTTGAGCTAAAGACACAAAAGCACATCACTGCTTATGAACTTAACTGGAGTAAATACATTCTTCCCTTTCAACACTGCACTGAGTTTGTTTGTAACAAGAACATTTTTTTAAAATGTTGCACAAAAGGACATATGTTAAGTGATATCAAATGAAAAGAATAAAATTAGAAAGGATTAAAAGCAAATACAAGTGAAAACATGCATCTAAAACTTACTCTAGCAAGGTACAGGCTTTGTTCAAGATGGTTTCTCTCACCAATCTTCCTTCTTCCCACCTATAGCTGATTTTCCCATCAATCAGGACCTTCTACAGAAGCATGAAGCTTGTCTTCCTAAGTAGAAGATTTTTATCTTAGCAGGTTTCTCACCTAGAGGGTGGTCTTAGTGTTTTGAGGGCCCTGGGCAAAAGTCAAGAATGGAGGTACCCGGTGGCAGGAGAAGTCTTTGGCTTTTGCCAACCTTGCTGCTCCCCCTCACTGCCATCTCCACCCAAAGCCCCACCGCTCCCCCTACAAGTCTCTGCCTCTCCCCTAGCCCCCTTGCAGGTGGCTCCCTACCACCTCTCCGTGCCCCCCCCCACCAGCTCCCCTCTGCATTGCTGCCACACCCTCCCATTCACTGGTAGTGCAACTTCATAGCTTGGCCCCGCTGCCTCCTCTCCAGCCATCTCACCGCCTCCCCCCTACTGCCTTTCCTCCTCTGTACTTGCCATGGTCTGCCACCCCACATGCTTCCTGTCCCTCCTCCGCCCCACTCCAGCCCTTCCATTCCCCTGGCTGGCTGGAGCACTGCAGCCAGCTAGCTGCTGGAATCTGCCCTGCTCTTGCCAGGCGCAGGGGCACTCCCCCAGCATGGGGTCTGGGGCACTTGCCTACTCTCCCCCATAGCTAAGGCCACCTATGCCTACATTAAGTTTCCAGAGACATCAGTGCCTCCTTGATTGAAAAATCTTTCTTTCTCAGTGTAAGGTAGGCTTAGAAGCTGTGCCTAACAGCTTCGGGGGGGGGGGGGGGCTAATCTGCGTGGGTCCTATATTAGCATGAACACAAAGAGCACAATTAAGTATTAGCATACTGGGTGCAGGGCATAATGGGTAATGGTATTTGGGGTTAATCTGATCATAAATCTGTCAATATCTGTAATTCTATTGAGGGGAAATACGAAATATTGTCTTTTTGTGAATTGCTACTCTCTGTTTGTTTCAAATTTGTCTGGGTTAGTTAAAGGGCAAAAACTACCCTTAGATAAGAGGAGGCTTGTAGGAAAGGCAACTGCATGTTTCAGCCTAATAGAAGCTAAAGGGGGGGGGGTGTTTGAGACTATCCCTGCCTCATCTTCTATTACCTGCCCTGTCTAATGATAGCCCTGGCTAGGCTTCTTCTGAGGGCTTTGTCATTTAAATAGAGGTAGCTGTTTACAGTTACTTGAAGTTAAGAGCTGGAATCACTAGAAAGAGAAGCAAACTCTCTCTGAGTTAAAATTACTAGAGAGAGAAAAACCTCTCTCGGTGAGCTAAAATCACTGAAAAAGAGCAGGAGATGATGGAGCTAGTAGATGGTGAGAATGGCCTGTGGCATGCTGGGTGGTATGAGTGACTGGTGGGCAGAGCCAGCAGGCAGTGAGCTGGGTGGTTTGAGTGACTGGTGGGTGGAGCTAGCAGACAGTGTGGTGGAGCCAGCGGATGGTGATAGCAGCCAGCAGTGAGCTGGGTGGAGTAAGTGACTGGTGGTTGGAGCCAGTGGACAGCGGGCAGAGCCAAGGGATGGTGCTATTGGATGGAGTGAGTGGCCAGTAGATGGTGCTGGCAGACAGCTGGTGTGAAGGACACTCCCTACGTACCCTAGGGTTGGTTGGAGCCTAGTGAGCACTGATTCTCCAAATCGGTGCCGATTTTGCTAGTGAGTTTACCTTTGCTGTTATGATATGTGGGATCATGCTGGAGGCCTGATTAGCACTGATTCTCCAGATCAGTGCCAGTTTTGCCATTAAGTCTTGTACATTCTGTTATGTGGTGTGGGTTGTTGGGAACTTTGCTCTGTACTGATTTGGTAGATCAGCACTGATTTCTGTTATTTGGCCTTTTACACTCTGTTTTACTACTATTAAAAGTTCTGTTTACTACACTCAGACTCATGCTTGCGGGAGGGGAAGCCTTACCCCTTTGGGGTTCCCAGAGAACAGTGCAGGATTTCCCATAAATCTGGGTGGGGGCTCAAGCCAGTTGGTGGTGTTACATTATTGGGAAACCCCTAGGTATAGAACCCAGTCCTTGTTCTGCCAGCCTGCCCTGGCAGAAGGGTTACATCAGCTTGCAATAGCTCTATTCCCTTTCATGAGTCTAGTGATTGATGCCAAAGATGGCTTTTGCCCTTGCTTGTGTGTCTCATAGTTCAATGACTGTCTCAAGATGCAGGATGACCTCATGATGTTTTTCCCTTCCTGTAGAAAGGGTTTTCCCATCTCCTCTATGTTTATGAGCTTTTATCTCTTCATTTTCAAACTTTTTTTTCAGGATCCAGTTGAAAAAAATAATTTGTGCCTAATGTTCCCTCTAATTACTCATAGACTGCATGTGCAAACAATTTTTGTGTGTGTGCAAAACATTTCTTTGTGAGCACCAATATTAGCACTATTGAATTTTTTTGTGCACACTTTATTTTGTTGTGTGTGCAGGTTTCATGACCTGTGTGCGTGCGCACATGCACACAGCTTAGAGGGAACAGTGGGCCCAACCATTACATCTTTGAGCAGTGTGCTCCAGTCTTTTGGCAGCAGCAGCAGGGGGCGCCATGACCCAGTACCTGAGGGTTTGTGATCCAGTGCTGGGTCCCCACCCTAAGTTTGAAAACCACTGCCTGGTTTAGGAGACTCGTATACTTTGCCATTGCCTTCAGTAGGAATAGGGTTGGCAAGGTAAAGGTCTGCTTTGTATATAGTCTACGGCTGTGATGTGGAAGCTACATTGTGCAGGTAATAATGATCTCTTTCCACTAGATGGTGCTGTTCTAAAACTTTGCAGTTCTTTAATTTAAAGGTCAGATTTATGAAAGGGAAACTGTCTTCTCTCTCTGATCTGGTAACTTCCCATTTTTAAACCCAATCTTAACGAAGAAGATATTCAAACCCATAGTGATTTTTTAATATAAAGCTTGTGAATTGTCTGCTTATAAAGAGGATCCAATACTGCTGAACTTCCCTTAAGAGATGCAGAGTAAAGTCAGGAGAAATTCTCAGTTCTAAGTATATATACTTCTCTCTTTGAACCACCTCTCCTCTCCCCCCACTCAGCACCTTAGCCCTTCCTTTCCAGGGAAAGGCTGAATGGAGCTTAATTTACATCCTCTTTGTTTGCACTTCTCCACTGCTTATGCGAAGGAAGACAGCTCTGCCTGTCCACATTCAAAGTATGTGAAATAAATGGGGACAAAGATGGAATAAGGAACATATATCTGCACAATCACAGACATGCTACAACTCAGTTTCTATTGAGACTGTGAATCACAATTATTTTTGGACAAAAATAAATGCTGTAAACCAGATTCATTCCCTGCAACTTTTGGAGCATTGTTTGTATTCTGTAATAATGCAGGATAGTGTACTAGTAGAACAAAAAAATGGCCTAACATCCCTCACAAGATGATATGTTAAACTGTATTGGGCAATATGGTTTTAAATTAACAGCACCCACTATTAACGCATAAGCCTATTCTTAAACATCTCATTAGGATTAAAGTATAGCCTTTTCTATATTATACCACATGTATCCACAAGCTTATAGCACCCAGTTTACACCAATTCAGAATACTTGTCTGGATTCCTTCCTATCCTATATAAATATTTAGGTGCATAAAGGAACATAGCTGATGAAAGGAGGAAGGATTATATCATAGGAACAGCTACTCCTCAGAAGGAAAAAGCAGGTCCTAGAAAAGTACAACCCTGGATCTGGTTAAAAAACAAAACAAAACCATTCACAGTATTTGTTACAGCCTACTTCAAAGAGCCTATATAGACCTAACTGCCAGTAACCTGAAACTTCCAAAGTAGGGCTTGGTTGTCTGTGAGAATAATTATCAACTAATTTAGATTTATAAGCTACTACTGTTCTCTGTCTATTGGTGTCACAGATAGCTTGCTCCTGCCTTTTTAAAATGTCAATGTGAAGGTCAGTGGCAGATGATAGTGAACTGTGCAACATTTTCAGATTAAGCACAAATTCCAATGAGTTTGCAGAGAAGAAAGTAAGAAAAGATGCTTCTTCAAGCAGCACACAGATGGCTGGTAGCTTTTTGCCCTAGCCTGTTTCTGTAGGATCAGTGGCCAACGCACCTGCTTGAAGTGGCTAGGAGAGTCCCATAGGACCAACAAATTCCAGATCTGTTGCTCTTTCAAGCCTAGGACCCAGAAGGAGCAAGAACAGCACCTCTGATCCATGGTGTTCAAAGAGGGTCTGCGACCCACGTCAGTGCCAAGCACTTCCACTTTGGCACAGGAGACCGCAGTGCCACAAGCACACTCAGCACTGACCCATCCCCAGCACTGGTCCCCATCCAGGAAGCCAAGCTTGGATTCAGGGTCTGCCTTGGGGCACCAGCTCAAAGGGAAGCTGTGCCATTGGCGCAGTGGGTCACTGGCACCAGCACCCTCAATGGGGCAGAGGACCAAGTCACTCCCAATCCTGTCTATACTGGAGGTCTTCAAGGCCACCAAGGCCCTCCTACAGCTGTCGACCCCATTCCACTGAGGCCGGTGGTGTCCAGGTGTAAACCGGCCCTCCTCTCCAAGGGCTGGTCAGGCTTGGAGTATTAGCTCACCCTCTCAGTATGGGAGAAGGCAGCTCGACTAAGTGACTGACAAGACATTGCACGGGGACTCCAAGAGCCTGCTCCAATCTCTCTGGAACATCGCTCCAGGGATAATAGGCACAGGCCCTCGGCAATGCGGACACAATGGTCTCCTTCACCTCGTTTGGGGGACTCTCCACGTGCTGCTCCTTCAAAGAGTGCTTCTACACCCCCCCTCCCCAGAGTCTGTGAATGACGGGGACTGTCACAAGGTGCAGCAGCCAGGCTGGGCTAGCACCCTACTGACTTAGAGGAAAGAGGAGCCAGCTGGGCAAGCTGGCTAACCAGCTGAAATGAGGACCAGCTGTGGGGGCTGAGAGGTGAACAAACGCTCCTAGGGAGGTGCTAATGGGGGCTACAGAGGGAGTGAGGAGGAACAGCCAGCTGAGGGAAAGCTGCCTACGAGCAGGGTCAAGCTGCCCTGACCTGGGCTGAGCTGGTGGAGCTCCTGTGAACCCGTAAGCCTGTAAAGCTGTATATAGTTGGTGGTGGGGTTGTAACCACAATAAAAGAGCACTGGTGACCTGGAAGCTGGGAGTCTGTGTGTCTGGTGAGACCCAAGGGGCAATGGAGGAAGAAGGAAGGCTCTGAGGCCCAGTTGCAGGGAGTACTTTCATTTTTCCCTGGAGACCTCCCATCAGTATTGTTCCTTGGTGCAGTCAAAAAATCTCTCTGCACCAGGTCCAAATCAGGTTCATCAGAGGACTCCAATGCTCAGCACCAACATTATCGGTCATCGACGCCGCTGGCCCTGGCACCAACCACTGGCAAGTCAGTGGGTAAGTGCATGAGGAAGTGATCTCCAACACCCTCCCCAGTGCAGAGACTCTCGGGCCTGGGCCCCAGCACTGACTGCCCCAGTACCCGCCTTGCCACATGACACCTCAATGGCATCGACATGCAAGAGGGGCCATTCACTGAGGCCCCCCCCACAGCATAGGAATTCTGGCTGGCACCGCTCATGGGACTGAACAACTTCCCAGGAGAACTTTTAAGGACTGGTTGGTGCAATGGACTTACTAGGGCACTGGGGAGTTCCCAGGATCTTCAAGGCCCACCTCACACAAGGGATCCCAGTTCACGGCAATGTCCGATGAGGAGTCAGACCCTGGGGCACAGTGATCCAGATCCTGCCATAGTACCTCGCAAGTCATGTCATCCTTGTTGCTTGATGAAGCAGCATATCAGAGATCCTTAAATGAAAGACCCTTGCACCCATCAGGAACTGCTAAGGCGCATGGCCGCAAACATCAACCTACAAATCAAGGTGGTCAAGGAGGACTTTGACCCACTCTTCAACGCTGGCAACGTAGCACTCCTAGCCAGGGTGGCGGTCCCCCCTACGTGAGGAAGTCCTAAAGATCGCTCAGGATAGATAGCAAACACTGTCCTCAGTCCCCCCCGGTATCCAAGGGGGCAGAGAGGAAGTTCAATATCCCTGCAGACAAGTTCAGCTTCCTTTTTAACCATCCCACCCCAGACTTCTTGATGGTGGATGTGGTGAACCAGTAGGAGTGACAGGGCCAACCAGCTGCCACACCAAAAAACAGAGAGCCCAAAAAGCTTGACCTCTTTGGCAGAAAAATGTATTCCATTACAGCCCTGCAACTGCATGTCACGAACCACCAGGCCCTCACGGGCAGGTATGTTTTTAACCTGTGTACGCCATGGAGAGGTTCAAGGAACTCATCCCCTCCGACTACTCCTGGGACTATAACACCTTGGTGGAGAGTCTCCTGGCTGCATGGCATGCTCTTCTGACTTCCTGGGATACCACAGATACGGCAAGCTGAGGGGTGGTATCAGTGGTCGCTGTGTGCAGGGCCACCTGGCTTCAGGGATCAGAACTATCACCTCAAATGCAGCAATCCATTCAAGACCTCCCTTTCTAGGGACTGCTGATATTCACAGAATCAACTGATTCCAAGCTGCACAGAATGAAAGATTCACATGCCACCCTAAGATCGTTGGGCATGTATACCGTGCAGGCAGCCAGGCACATCTTCCACCAGCAGCAGCCCCAGCAGCAGTGCCATCAGCAACAACAGCAGGGCTCCTGGCACCGGTCCTTCCATCTCTCCCAATGCCCCTACGGGCAGGGCCATCCCAGGGGGGTGCAGCGCCCAGGGCCAACTGGCCTGTGTGGGGCCCTGCCCCCCCTGCACTGGGGGGGAGTGCAGGCTGGTCCTGCACTACTGCCCCTCCCCTGACCCTGGGGGTGGAGCAGGCCAGTCCAGGGGCTGGGCTGGGCTCTGCTGCCCTGCCTCTGGGCCAGTCTTCCCCCACAGGGCAAAACAGCCAGCCCAGGGGAGGGGCCAGAGTCAAGTCAAGTCAAATCATAGGGCTGGAAGGGACCTCATGAGATCATCGAGTCCAACCCCCTGGGAATTGAACCCAGGACCTTCTGCATGTTAAGCAGAGGGAGAAGCCTGGCCTCTGAGCTGGCCCACTCTGCCCCTAGGCTGGTTCTTCCTGCCCCCAGAGCCAACGCTGTCTCTGCACTCCGCCACCCCTTCTCCTCTTGTGCCCCCCGCAAGGGATAGCTCTGCCTCAGGAGCGGGGATAGAGACAGAGGCAGGGGTGGAAGGGCCTCCAGGCCTCAGGGGAACACACAATCATCACGCCAGGGAAACCATACCTCCCACCC
Source organism: Podocnemis expansa (assembly GCA_007922195.1). NCBI lineage: Eukaryota > Metazoa > Chordata > Testudines > Podocnemididae > Podocnemis > Podocnemis expansa. Next base: position 46,197,432 of record ML681990.1, on the reverse strand, counting down.
GCCAAACCAGAGGCAGAGGTTTTGATCTCTGGCCCAAGGGCTGCACTAACAGCAACACCGACGAGACCCACCCCCCCTTTCCAGAATTGCTTAGGCCTCTTCTGTCACCAGTGAGCCAAAATCACATCAGACCGCTGGATCCTGGACACTGTCTCTTAAGGCTACTCCATCCAGTTTAGATCCAGGCCTTAAAGCTGAAAACTGCATCCTCACCACAGCGGTGGGGACCCCTCCCACAAATTTCTGCTAGAATTGGAGTGCCAAAGGCTTCTGTCTCTTGGGGCAATAGAAAAAGTCCTCATAAGGAAGCGAGGGAGGGGCTTCTACTCCCATTATCTCTTGGCCCTGAAAGAAAGAGGTGGCCTGCAACCCATTCTGGACCTCAGGGCCATGAACAAACACCTAAAGAGAATAAAGTTCTGAATGATATCCCTATCTCAGATGATTCCCTTCTTAGACCCTTGGGACTGGTTCATGGCCCTTGATTTGAAGGACACATACTTCCATATCTCAATAAAAAAAAGGACACAGAAGGTTCCTCCGCTTCATGGTGGGTGGGAACCATTTTCAGTTCACCACGCTCCCTTTCAGCTTCTTGCTCACCCCAAAGATTTTCACAAAATGCATCGTGGCAGTGGCAGCTCACCTGAGAAAACAGGGAGTCAGGATATACCTGTACCTGGACAACTGGTTGTTAAGGAAAAGGTCCAAACATGAGGTCTGCCACCGCGCACACAACCGGAAACCTGTGCAGCAAATTAGGCCTCCTACTAAACTTAGAAAAGTCAAAGCTTTCCCCCTCGAGGAGAAGAGAGTTCATAAAGGCTGAGCTAGACTCAATGAAAGCAAGGGCCTCACTTCCCCCATTGAGGATTCGATCCATGTCTACCATTATTTCAGAGCTGAGGCGCACACCCACAAACACTGCAAGGCACTGCCTAAAGCTGCTGGGCCACATGGTGGCCTCCACCCGTGTGATCAGGACAGCTCACCTGCACAAGGCCTTTACAGCCAATGTTCCCTCTAAGGCCTGAAGACAGCTGAGCAACATAAGTTGCTCACTGCACAGGCCCCCCTCACCCCCCAAGCGGCCCCGATCCTGTCCCCCCCGCTCTCCCAGTCACCCCCAGTCACCCTCTTGTCAGCCTGAGCCTGCCCTGCCATGCACCCCCCCCCCATCAGCCCAACCCTGTCTTTCCTCCAACCCTCCACCCCCTTTCACAGCCAGCTGCCCCTGCCCTGTCCCCAACCCCCCCCCCCTTACCTGGCTGCCAGAGCAGTACATCCTGGCCCCCAACTGCTCCTCCAGCTGGAGGAGCTCTCATTGAGCATGTGCAGAGATTCTCCATATAGGCACGATACCTACATATAAACCATATAATCACTCTTAGCAGATTATAGCCTTTCTATTGATACCAAACATGGCATATCACATATGGATTATTACAAATATGAAATATTAATATGAAAAATCATCATAATCAGTCCCATGGACCCAGACAGTGTCACAGGCAGCACTTGAACCCACCTGCTCAGGGATTCTAGGCTGTGGCCCTGCCCTTGCATTTGAGGGCACACTGCTTCTGCCCCCTGCCTCACGTTTCTTATCACGTCTGGAGGAGCCCTGCCCCAGCTCAAGTTGCCAGCCCCGTTGGCCCACCCAAGGCATCCTGAGGCCCAACTCACCAGCTGCCCTGAGCCACCTGCCTCAGTCCATGAGCCAGCCTGAGCCACCAGCCTCAGCCCTGGGCAATCAAAGTAATGGGCAGCCCCAGCCCTGGAGTGCCAGCTGGATGTGGCCCTGGACCCGGCCCTGGATCACCAGCCAGGAAGCCCCAGTGCCATCCCTGGAGGACTAGATGAGTGTGACCCAAGCCCCAGAGTGACAGGCAGCCCATATTCTGGTCCCAGCTGCCCCAAGTCCCAGACCAACAGCTGGATGGCCCACCCTTGCCCACTTCAGGGGAGAGACCAAGCAAGGACAGGAAGACCTGCTGCAGCACATGTCTGCCTAGACTGGGGCCCTGAGGGAAGAGCAGGATGCATCCAGGGCTTTGGGGCAGAACATGGGTGGGATCACACCTAGCTGTTTGGGAAGGCTAAGCCTTAGTAGGCCCCTATGGTGTCGATTGCTCTTATAATAAGCCAAACTGGGCTTGTTTGCAAGCCCAGTGACTTATAAATTTTAAGACTTGTGGTTTTGGGTTTATAATAAGCCAAATTGGTCTTATAATTTGAGCCCTGTGCTTTGGACTTGCATGTATACTTCCATGGGTGGGTTTGGCTTCTTTTGAAAGGTTGATTGGTTTCTTTGTGTTGTGTCAACTGACATCATATTGGCCTGGGAAGGCTGACCATGAACAGAAGGTCAAGGATTGACTTGACTACAGTCTATAATGCCTAGAAAGAGAAAAGAAATTTGACACTGAAGGACACTTCATGTTGCAAGATATAACAAGATCCAATGACTGGAAGATGAAATGAGAGACGTTCAAACTAGAAATAAGCTGCAAGCTGTAAGAATGAGGGTAATTAACCACTGGAACAATTTACCAACTGTAGTGGGAGATTCACCATCACTGAAAAACTTAAAATAGAAGTTGGCTGTTTTTGTAAAAGACACACTCCAGTTCAAAAACAGGAGTTAATTCAGGGGAGTCCTATGATCAGTCTGGAGGATCCCTGTGTCCCCTTCTGGTTTTACTTTATGTGAATCTATAAAAGGCATATTTGATGCATTAGTCCAATTCCCATTAAGTCAATGGGATTTCTCTGGTAAGAAACATGAGCAGGATTTATGTAACTCTTAGAACTGAAAAGGTCGGGGAGTGTTGGAGATGGGGAAAAAATCCCTCCTCAGGTGTCTCTGGCTACTAGCACACTGGCTCAATCTATTTGATACATCTGGTCTTTTAAGAATGAAAATTCACTGCTGTTAAGCTCCAGAAAGTAAGATTTTTAACATAAAAAATTATTTTACAAAATGGGTAAAAGGTTTCATTTAACATCTGCCTTATTAGTCAAAAACTCTCTTTGCCATGAATATTTCACCCCATTCCGAAGTCCTTAATTTGTAATAAAAGAGGAGCTGGGGCTCAAGAAATTAGATCTTGGGGCTCAAACAATATTTTTTTACATTCATAAGAGATGCAGCAAGGCCAGAGACGCCAGGGCTATGAACTGTCAAACAAACCAGCGGTGCCAGGGCTCACCTTAGCAAGCCTTGACATAAATTATGTACTGCAATTCTGGTCCTTAGAGTGGGAGCTTGTACTTATTGTGATGAATTTATGAGTATTTGATGTCCCTGTCTGAATTTTTTATAGTAAGTTGGATAAGCAGCTGCCTCATCATGGATACCAGTTCATTACTGTTTAGTGGTGTTTCTTTTTTGGTTGTTTTTGCAGTGTTTTGTATTTAGTAGAGCTCCTAGGCCTCTTTAATTGTAGTGGTCTTTGTTGTTCTTGAGGTACAACTGCATCAGTTAGGTACCTAACTCCCATTGCTATGAGCATTCATTGCAAAAACTGTTACCAAGAACTTAAATTCTATTTTGCCCTGATTTGGGATTGGAAAGCAGCTTTATCCAGGAAGGGTGCTTAATCACGTATTAACTTTAAATGAATGCTTAAGTCCTCGCTTAAACACTTTTCTGAATAGGGATACCTTAAGCATTTGTTTAAATGCTTTCCTGAACCAGGGCCTTCAACTGGCTTATATACTTGTATGGGATTCACTAGAAAAGTTTTATTTGAAAGAAATTATCTTGTGTACAGGAAATTAAAAACAGCAAGTAAGAGAATCAATGTAATTTTAGACCAAGAAGCTGCTCTGTGAATTACATTTTTCAGATGTAAACAAATTGCATTAATCTCTGTAAATGAGCCATTGGGGACATGACAGATCCTAAAATTGAATTAAGATTATATTAACCTACATTGTGATTCAGTATTACAAAAACTTGTTTCACTGCTATGTTGATGTCATATTGAAAAACAAATATGAGGGCATCTGACATTAGAACCTGGTATTCTTTTAATGCACCATGTGTGACTATGCAAATAAAATATGGTACTGTTTTATAGGATATGCTCAATGGACCACATTCATCCCTGGAATAACTCCACTGACTTAAAAATAAAGACTTTAACACCCCTGCTTAACATGCAGAAGGGCCTGGGTTCGATTCCCAGGGGGTTGGATTTGATGATCTCATGAGGTCCCTTCCAGCCCTATGATTTGATTGATTGAAACTTTATTTGGCCCCCTATCAACAACAGAACAGTGGACAAATTAGTAGATCTTTTCTTTCACTGTACCATTAGGGGAAAATGCAGTCAGAGAGTTTTTTATTATTAATGTGGCTAGTAGATGGAAATAATTGCATTCATGCCTTGTGGTACTTCCTCTTGGAGCTCAAAAACAACAAACTATTGTGTGAACTAAAAAAACTGATCTAAGGGGAAATATACTAAAATCATCAAACAGACATGTTAAATATTACACGATACATTCATATGCAAACACAGAGGTTCCAATACTGCAGAGAGACTAATATTGGCTTCTCTACCTCCACAAAATCCCAATGAAGTACTGTATGCAACTCAGAGCAAGGATAGTGTCTGCTATCTATTTATGGAATACCTAGCATAATGAAGACCCAATTCTTAGTGGAGTTTTGGGTGCTACTGCAATAATAAATAATAACTAGTAATTTCTGTTCCTTTTGCAGCAAGGCCATGCTAGCACATCTATTTGTAGGCTCTAATTACTAGAGATGGGATATTCAGAGGCACCCAAAGGAGTTTGGGGCACAGCTTCCATTGAACTTCAGTGGAATTTAGGCTGTTTTTGAAAATTCCAGCCTAGATGTTTAACATAATAATACAGTGTGCAATAACATGTAGATATATACAGAAAATCCCTGTCAGTGACATGTAGATATTTATTTATTTCTTTGTAAAATCCACTTTGCATAAATTTACAATTCTTTGCATTTAGGTTCTTTCCTCCTGTGTCCCCTACTTGCATGAAGAAGTCCTCCTATTATAAACCTTTGTTTATTCAAATAAATTAAATGTCCCTGTGATGGGATGTTCACCCCACACCCACACCAGTCTTGAAAGGGTTCAGGGAAGTGAGAAGGGGTTCATGTAATAGGCCAAGCATGATGGAATTGGGCTGGAGAAGCAAGCCCTGATTGGAAGATGAAGTGTAGCTGCATGGGTATGAACAGAGCTAGTATAAAGCAAGGATGTGGTAACAGAAATGGCTGTAGTGAAGAAACCTGTAGTCACTAGACATTAAGGAAGGAAGGACGGAAACCTCAAGTTGGCACAGGCTACTCATTCACCCCAGGTGACACCTCTTTCTGGCTGTTCTAGGCATTAGCTCTCTTCCATGTCCAATGCCTCACTTTGCAGTCTCTCAGCCTATTGTCCTCAATCTCTGCAGTCCTGTTTTAATTCCAGGAGCTCTGGCTCCTCTTTATGACCTGGCCATCTGTCCAGGGCACTAGGTGGTTTCCCCTTCTCTGTAGAGAGAACCCCACTGGACCTTCTGTCCAGACTATACCACTCTGTCAGTGGCAGTAAGGGAACTGAGGCCTACCTACTACTTTGGGTTCCAGTCTAGAGATCCTACAATATGCAGCAAGGTCTGCTACAATCTCCAACCTTGCTTCTTTCTCCCTTGGCTGCTTCCTACTCTACCTCTCACAGTGTCTTTTTTCTACTTCTTTCAGTACCCTCATTCCCTCATGCACAGGCTCCTGGGAGTTCTCTCTTTCCCCTTTGTTCTCTTTCTCTCTAATGCACCAAAGGTGCCTGCAGACTTTCTCACTGCAGCCATTTTTGTCCCCAGCTTCCCTTATACTAGCCCAGACCATACTTGCTCAACTGAACTTCCTCTGCTGATCAGGGTTAGCTTCCAGCCTAATCCCTTCATGTGCGGTCTATCACACTAACTGAGCCTTTCTCAGCTTCCTTAACACTTTCACCGCTGGTGTGGGGTGAACATCCTATCTCACTTCCACAGTCCTTTTTAATAGAATGATTAATTTCTGTCTGTATTCTGGCAGCACCTAAAGACCCCAGCTGGAGTTGGTACCTCTTTGTGGTAGGACTCTACACCCAGACTAGAAGACAGACCCTGTTCTGAAATGCTTACCATCTAAAAAGAAAGAAACACATATACAGAAACAAAAAAGTAATGTTGAAAGTTCAGTACAATTTTCCTTACTTTCAATTTGCATAATAATCTAACCCTCCACTCCATTCAGCTTTCAGTTACATTCTTTCACAACACTTGCATACCTCAAACATCCTCCCTTCTTTCTACCTCCCTCCCTCAAGAAAACACTCAACCTCCCTCTGTTAAAATGAGTTCATCACAACACCCATAATCCTACCACCTGTGTGTGGCAGGATTGCCAGGCCCAAACATTCCAAAATCATGTGTCAGGCCCTACAAATTCATGAGTGAATTAAAATCACAGGAATTTAAAAAAGTAACACAGTGGGAGAGTAGTTCTTTTCACTTGACTATTGTTTTTGAGTTTTTATGATGAACTTGAGCCACATGTTCAAGCTTTTCTTCACAACCACGAAAGCTTACCTCAAAACATCAAAGCCGAGATTCATGCAAAATGACACGGCTGGCATCTGGGGCTCTATGACCCCTCCCCCCACTGCCCCTCACTAAATAGTGCATATGCTTTCAGCTTCCACATGCTTTCAGCTTCCACCTCTCGGCAGAGAGGATGAGAGAGGGGCTTTACTGCCATCCCTTAGTGCTGCTCCATGGATTCCACTGCACAAGCATTTGCAGGAAAATGCCATACAAACTGTGTATTGTACTCTTCCTATTCACTGAAGTATCTGCACGCCAAATTTTAACTCACCTAAACTACTATCATGTGTGAAGAAAGTATAACTGTCCCAGAAACTCTTTGAAGGTACTGAACTCATCATGCACATTCAAGGACTTTGTATGCAGACATGCATAGGATAAGAAACTAACAAGCTTTTTCAAATTGGAATCTATTCTAACTTCATCATTACTTTGAAGATGAACATTCTGAGGGCGACAAAGACCAGAAGGTTACCTTGTGTCATTCTAGATTAATTGCCTTACTTTATACAGTATTAGGGAAAGAGCTGCTGAAATTATTCATACACTGGAGCATTTTCTAAGACAAATTATTTATTTGGGCAACATAGAGCCATTTTCTTCATTGTTAACAGATGAAACTCTAATGATTCCAAAACCCAGTGAGCATAGAAAAAAATCTAGGTGCAAAGTTAATCTTCAGTGATCTACTACTCTGAGTTACAGCATGAATTCAACAGTCTGTTTCCTGATGATTTCACTAAGGCTCATAGAATTATGTTGCATAAGATCTGCAGCAAAAATCCCTATGGATAAACAAATCATATCTATTGAAGTATTTTGTCATTGAGAACTTTGCCTTTGATGGCAGTGGGAGCCAGAGCAGCCCCTGTGTTTTAGAAACAGTATTACAGTTTAATGGTTTCCACACAAAATTGGCTTAATCTCATTTCACAAAGGTATTATGGTGTCCTAGCAGAATGTTTGGCAATGCTACCATCTGTTCAACCATGTTGTGTATGTGTGCTTTTGAACAACAGTCATCTAAGTAAAATAAGATACGTTTGACATCAGAATACAAGATACAGTAATTTCTATGTGCCATTTTTGTCATCTCAAACATTATTTCCTTCCTGTAACATATTAAGCAAGTTCATATAGTCTAAACAGCAGTGATTGTTTCAGAAGGTATAAACCTTTCTCTGGCTAGCTGCTTTTTTATTGTACAATATTGCATTGAATTTATTTACCATAAGCTTATGTTTAAAGCTGCTGTCGACCTCTGGAATTCTCTTGATTAGTTAAGGCAGTACAGATACAATTATTAATCATTTTATAAGGCTTCTATCATGTGCCTACCATATATGCTAGAAAATATTTTATTTGAGATTAACAGTGTGTTTGTCCAATGTAAATCTTACACAAGCCAGTTTATAATTTCTGTCAAGGTGAGAGAAACCGCTGAGGAAATATTGAATTTTTACATGATCTACCCACTAGGGGGCAGCAAGTATCTTTCTATTGTGATGCATAATAAAGAATTATCAGCTATAATGTAGCTATAGATGTCAAAAGTAAATGCATTGTGATATCTGCCTGAAAATATGATGTCTCCCAGTTTACACTGAGGAACTACCTATCAGATTTAATCAGATAGCATAAATAAGAATTATTTATGATCCAATAATGAAAAATATAATGAATGTTAAAGGTCTTTATAGAAAACTATGATTCAATATTTCAGTATTAAATATTTAATTCTATTAATAAATTAATAATGACAAAACCCTACTTACATGTAACATTGACTTTTAAAGATACGTGGGGACCAATCTGTCCCTGGTGTAAATCCACTGACTTCATGACCAGGATTAAATTTGGTTCATACTGTAGAGAGATTAAAAGCGTCAAGTGAGACAAACCTGTGAGTACTTTTACATATAGCTATTTAAATGGTATCTAAACAAAATGTTATATTTTCAGGAAAATTATTGAATTACCTCCTACGCTGCAGCTATTGGGAACCCAAAGGTAACAATTTCCCTGTAACAAATTCCAGAAAGGTTGCCGTTTTAAGCAATTCCAGCAAAAGTAAAACAAAGAAGTAGTTCTGTGGCACCTTTAAAGACTAATGAATTTATTTACTGCATAATATTTTGTTGGTGTAATTCCACTTCCTCAGATGCATGAAATATAAAATGTGCACCTGACAAAGTGGAATTACACCCACAAAAGCTTGTGCAATAAATAAATATTAGTTTTTAAAGGTGCCACAGAACTACTAGGTTGTTTTCAATTTCCTGCTAGAAACTGGTAACCACTTAATAAATTCGGGGGGGGGGGGGTTCCACCAGAGTGGGAACTAAAGATCACATTTTTGCAATAGAAGCTCAGATATATTATACACAAGATATATTTAGGGATGCTATCAAACTGAGCTCCACTCTGTTGCTTTTGAATTTCCACTCACATTTTCTGTACAACTCTCGTCTTCTGGTAGGAAATTGGATCAATCCATTTCAAGATTCCTTCCAAAGGTTTTAATCTGAGTTTTGGAAGGCATTATTTTGACCATCATTTGCATTAATTGATGCAATGCTTCATTACCCTTTAATGGAAGTTTAAACAATGGGGCCTTTTGCTAATGTGCTTTGCAATTGCACACTGAAATCAATGCCAAATTGAAAGCAAACTCTCCCATAAACATGGTCTGAAACAGACAATAAACAATTAACTGGTGTTCTTGTTATCAGATATTGGCTTGAAACAGAATAGCTTTTATGTTTTCCCACCAGGTTTGATAAACATTTGTCTGATCCTCAGGAAAAAGGTATAGTGCAAGCAAAGGATACAAAGGATAGACTCACCTCTTTCTCTTCCCTTCAGTGACAGGGGTCCCTTACCCAGCCACAGGGACAGCCGTGGCTTACCGAGGGGCACATCTAGGGGGTCGGGGGCTTATGTGTTTATTTTCTCAATAATTTGTTAGTCTTTAAAAGTGCCACAGCACCCCTTGTAAGTTTTCTCTTTTATATTCTGTGAATATAACTCCTTATTAATTGGCCTCAATAGCCAGTCTATCATGACGGGCATGGTAGCTGAAAGCCATAGGAGACTAATAAAATATTTCAAATAGATACAATGAATAAACACAAACTAGTACTGTCAAGTTGAGCATTCAAAATTTGAGAATCAAGCCTGCCCACTCCCTCCCCATAAATAACAAGACTTTAAAAATAATAAACTTCCAATGCTCTTTATGTGCATTCTGATTTTCAAGTCCTAAGGGTTCATGTGCTCAAGCTTTTTTTCCACAAATCACGAGGGCTGGAAACCGACTTTTTTTAAAAATGGTAGCTAAAATTCTCACATTGCCACACAACTTTCTGGGTTTCGGGAATTTAAGAAAAACATCAAATATCACTAGACTTGCAAGAAAGCAGTTAGCAACATTGCAAAACAGGAAAAGTCTTAGAAGACTTCTCTGTGTGGAAGTAATGCTACTTTGCAATTAAAATGGCAATATTATTTAATACCTTAAATATATTCAAATAATTGCTTTTCTTATGAGTTATCTGACACATGCTTAACCTCACTGGTTATGTGTTAATGAGCCCTGTAATAGTCTTCTTTGACCAATCTAACTTTTAATAGGCCCGAATAAGAGTAATCTCCACTTTCTACATACTCTAGAACAGTGGTTCCCAGCCTCTTCAGTAACACAGCATGCTTCAGTGAGACAATTCCATGGCACATCCACTTTTTTCAGCTGAATTGATTGCTTATAAACATCACATTTACTTATATTTACTAAGTTTACAGCCTTACCAGCGTGGTTTGCAGCATAATGCACACAACAAGCTAAAGAAGGATCAAATTATTAATGTTTCAAATCCACCAGAAAGAAAATGTTCACATTTTAGAATCAAAAGACTGATATCTGGCTTTTAATTTGATGATTAATTTTCACAAGTTCCAATTTTCAATGGATAGAGTATTGTTTGATATGAAACAATGTTTGTTTTACATTACTTTTCATTACCTTTGAACAAAATTTTACAGCACACTTGGACAGTTCTCATGGCACACCAGTGTGTTGCAGCACACACATTGAAAACGACTGCTCTAGAGCAGAAGCGTCAAACTCACTCTATAGGGATTATTATCCACTGGTAGCCTCCGTACAAGCTTTGTGGGAAACTTTAAAGGAAATCATTAGAGGGGTGACCCATTATATGAGATACAAACCTGAATAGCCTTCTGAGTAAAGAATTTTATCTTGGAAAAGAAACAAAAATCCTACCGACAACAACTGACCAGTGATAGTTCTAGAGAGACAAAAACTGTAAGGGAAGATTTTTTTAAAAAAAAGTTTAAGGGATTTAGGAATACAAAGTAAGGGCTAGAACAGGTTTGCTGCTATACCTTTGCTGGTATCACTATACTGGTAAATACTTTATACTGGCACCACAATTGCTCATACCAGTTCTTCAAACAAAGAAACTGTATGGGGGGTGGAGCAGTGAGAGAACAAAAATGAAACACCTCTCTTGCCAGTACAATTACTTTTGCAAATAAAAGAGTTGTAAAGTCCCATTGCTTTCCCCTGCCAACAAAAAAAAAAACATCCCTAACCAACACTGCTATACCAGTGCCAGTAAAAGTTTATAGTGTACACCAGGAGCACATCCCATTGATTTTAAATGGGACTTGTGTTCCTAAGTCCTTTGGAGCTTTTGCAAATCTCTTGCTGAGTCATCAACATTATCACAACTTCAACACATCTAGAGCACAAGCAAGTCTCTCAATGTGCCCAACAGCAGTTTATATTTGGAATTAAATGCTTTCAAAAATATATCAACTCAGTAATGCATTGCACATTATGCCTACCATTAGGATAGCAGATTAAAAGAGTACAATGCTAGGAATACACTTTTTTTTTTTTTTAAAGTTCTGCAAAAAAATGTATTTCCCCCTCATGAATTCCTACTGAAAGATATATATGTAATTTCTGGGAGAATTTAAACATCCTGCAGGTTATTGAAGAATAGAAAGTGTAATTTGAAGGAGAAGTGTCAACAGATAAAATTCAAAATGTTATAAGGACCCCTCCATATGGCTAATCTCCAGGGTTTGGAAGCAGGATCTTTTAGTCTCTTCAGGAGCGTCTAGTGTCTTGAATACTTCGAATAGTCTCCTGCTTCCTTAAACAGGGAAAAATTGTCCAGTTCCTATTAGGAATGCAGAATACAGAATCAGTAGTTGTGATAAAAGATTAAAAACAAAACAAAACAAAAAAAATCTTTAAATATTGTGTATAGTACCAACCAGTATAATTAGTTTAGAATACAAAATATTAGCAAAGGCCTAGCAAGTGAACCATCTCCAGTAGGATTTTTTGGAACCACATTTTTGTACTGCTGAATACATTTTATTTTGGACATCAATTTAGAGCTCCCATCAAGCAGTTTTACCATTCTCCATTTGTATTTCTTTGTTTGAATGTCTTCTGAGAAGACACTTCTTAAAGAGTGGTACCAAGCAAGAGCGTCCTTACTCACCTCCTTTCCTTTGCTCTAGCCATTGAATTTTTGTATTGGCTATCAGATTTTTAAGAGATTCAGAGCATCACCAGTTGCAATACAGAATATAAAAAACTGCTGTTTTCACACGACATCCTGCTTTATCTCAGTAATGCATGAGACTCCATTCAGTTATTTCAAGATGTCTCAGATACCTACAACACTAAAGTATATTTGTTTTATTTAAAATATGACAAGTCAAAGGTGATGTCATCAGGCAACCATGCAGTGAGACAAGCGAGATTTTTCCATGCTGATGCTCTGTGGAGGTGTTCACAAACCTGGAGGCACAAAGATCCTCAGATTTTACTATGACGTCTTATCTGCACCCATTTTTATGCATATGAAGGCAAGCCTTCCAAATGTGTCAGGATCTTATAAAAAATTCTTCCCAAGTACTATACTTCTTACGAGTCCTCCCAGTGTATCTACCTCATTGATAGAAAAAGCAGCAATTTTACATGGCATGAAAAGAGCCTAAGAAACTTGTTGGGCCACAAACCACAGCAATTTCAACTTTTTAAAAACTCTGAGATAATTGGACAACTGTAACGCTATGTTTGGAACAGGCCACATTTTACAGGACATCAGAACGGTCCTCCTTGGAAAGCACTGAAGCAGCATAGTAAGCTCATTTTGTTCTTTTCAACCTGATTTATGAAAAGGACACTTTTCTCTCTGATCAGACAACATCCTATCCTAGGCACCACTGTGCAGATATAGAAAAAGGCTATCAAATAACCTGGGGTGATGCCAAAATTCTGTGCATCTTCCTGACTACATAGGCCAGTAGCTTTTCCTCCCAGGCAGTAAAATGATAACTTCAAAGACAGGATGCCAAATGACAATCTGGTACTGGAAAATTTTTCCCAGGACCTAACACTACTGAACTTTGAATGTCTCTGGATTGATTTACCTTCAGTTTTGAACAGACCAAATCAAGATTTACCTTTAAGATGCTCTGTCTAAAAGATATTTGTCAGCCTCATTCTTACACAGTGCAACAATGGACCATTTAATATCTGCCACGTTAATGGGTGACACAGTGTTTAAGCTCCTGGAAGCTGAGCATCAAGTCAAATTTCTGGCAATGATTTAAAAGCCCAAAGTACGTCTATTGTGGTTAAAAACCATCCTTGTCCTAAATCTACTGACTGTGTAAAGCATTTTCTGGCATGTGACAACACAAAAGCTGAATCTCCCTTAATCTTCTGAAAACACAACATAAAGAGCTTCTGTAAACTATGAGATTATATATAGAAATAGTTTGTGACTTTGCTAAATGGTAAAGCCACCAAGCGTTCACCAAAATCAACCCATATTCCCCAAATTATCAGCACCATTTAGTAATTAGATTTGTAATGAAGGTTAATAGGGGTGTGACTAAAAGTTCACTGCTTAGAAACTTACAATTAATATTTCACATAGAAATTAAAAAAGAAACAAGACAAAACAAGTCATTAACGGCTATGAAATACTTAAAAAACAGAACAGTATTTCCTCTCTTCTTATGGATTGACATAACTTTTGGCATTCAGCCATTCCCATGGAACTTTTCCTCTTTGTTTTACCCTGAATGCAATACAAGTAAGGTTAGAAAAAAATGTTAAAAGATTATTTGCATATAAAAAATGACTCCATTGAGACATGTAAGGGCATCCAAGTGAGACAGAGGAAGTTATTTATGCATTACGGAAAGGAAATATGGCCTTCTGCTATTGAAGGCACCCCCATCTAATCATGCTGTTCATAAACTTATCAAACTCCACCTTAGAGCTAGTTAGGCTGTTTGCTCCCGTTGGTTAGTTGTTTCTGTCAGAGGAAAGAGGTTCTGTATCAGTCTTCAAATTTCCAATCTGAATTTATGGCCAATTTATGCTATTTGTTTGTGTGCTCCCTGGGGTTTATCCTCCTGAAATATTTGTAGAAACCAATCATGTTCCCTATCAAACATTGTTTTGCTAGACTGCATAAATTAAGCTCTCATAGACTCTAAGGTCAGAAGGAACTATTGTGATCTAGTCTGAACTGCTGTACAACACAGGTCGCACAACTTCACCCATCCACTCCTATAATAGACCCCTAACCTATGACTGAGTCACTGAAGTCCTCAAATAATGATTTAAAGACTTCAAGATACAGAGAATCCACCAGTAAGTGACCCATTCCCCCTGCTGTGGGAGAAATGAAAAAACCCCCATCTGCCCTGGTTTATATGTAGGTGTCAAATCCATATTAGAAATTAGGATTATGATTGCTCTATTTATGTTCCAAGTTATTTGATTCTAAGGCAATCCCAGACTGGCTGTCTGCAAAACCATTGTCCTCTTAATGGCCCATTAAGGCAGCTCACAGCTACAGTGGGCCTAGGAAGAAAACTGTTTGACAAGTCACCCAGACTGACCATGTGACTCAACTCCATTTTGATTTTGCAAGGTCTCTGAAAACAGAGGTGATAAAAGACAATGGCCTTGTCTCCATTTTGTCTTCAGTCTGTCTGCAACCAATGCTCTCCTCCAGAACTATTCTTCTGGGACTGAACAAAGAACTGAAACCCACCCATTTGCTGGGTGCATACCAGAGGAATTGGACTGAACTGCAAACTGCATATTCTTCAAGGATTTGCTTTCTATGGGCTCTAAATCAGGGGTTTGCAACCTTTGCCAACCCCCCATGCCAGCCCTGCCCATCGCACCCTCAGTGGGTGCCAGAGGTGGGGCCAAAAAGAGGCAGGGCCAGGCTTCTGGTTTGGGGCCAGGGCTGGCACCCACCCCCCGCAGCAGCAGGTAGCCTCTGAGGGCCGGGATTAGGGCCTGCATCCAACCCTGGCAGCAGCGGTTCCCACCTGGCCAATCTGTCCCACTCCCCTCTGGCCCTACCCACCAGGGAAGTGTGGCCAGCTGGGGTCTGGGGGAACGGGTCCAGTGGGGGGGACAGGACTGAGCAGTACCACGTCACTCTCAGGCTTGGCCCCCATGCCATTTTTGGCACAGGTGCCAAGGGTTGCCAACCCCTGCTCTAAATCATTTTATGTATGTGATTTACTCTGACCCTTTAGCATCGCTTATATGTTGCTTCTTTTCTTTTTATATTAAACCTTTAGGTTTAGTTACTAAAGGACTAGCTGGCAGCATGGTATTTTGGGTAAGATCCAAGCCTATATTGTTCTGTGTGATGTTGCTGACCCTTTGGGGTCAGAAGAACGTATTTCTTTAAGAGACCCAGTGGCTAGGTGGGGACCAGAGGAACTGATGGGCAATAAAGGGGGCTGTTTCTATTTTGTAATGCTTGGTGATGACCAGAGTGGGGAATCAAAAGCATATTTTGTTACTGAGTGGGAGACTGGTTTACGTACCACCCGTTAGTGGTTTGGGGGTTTGGCCCCTGGTTTTGCAGCTTGCCCTGATTTTGGCACACTCAGAACGTTATGCCAGGAGGCAGGCCCATCCCTAGGGGGTGTGAAGACCCTGGGCAAATCGCATTCTGTGGGGCCCCACTAACCCCCCTAACCAGCACTAGAGGGCAGGGCTGGCCAGCCCAGAGGAGGCACAGGCCCCTGCACCAGCTGTACCATGCCAGAGACTGGGTTAGCTAGTGAAAAGTAGCAGCCCAATTCAGTGCTGCTAGTCCATGCCCCAACCCCCTGCCACGGGCACTGCTTTTGGATTTGTGCTGGAGCGGTGGGGAGAAGGCAGGAAGCAGCGCGTGTGGCGGGGGGGGGGGCAGATCAGCAGCCCTGAATGGGGTCACCACCTTTGGCCAGCTCACCCAGTCCCCGGCATGGGCCAGCAATGGTGCAGGCCCCGTGGGGCCCCGAGAACCACAGGCCAAGGACGGTTGCCCCTCTTGCCCCACCCCCACCCCCAGGAATGGCTCTGCCAGGAGGCCCCGGTCACAGCCTGCTTGTGATCAACCAATATGCCCAAGTTCTTTTCTTCCTCTTTCATTTCCAACTTAAACACCCCCTGTGTATAGCAAAAGTTCTTGTTATTAGTCCTTAAATGCATGACCTTGCACTTTCTACTATTAAATTTCATCCTGTTCATATTGCTCCACTTTACAAAGTCATCCAGATCTTGTTGTACAAGATCCTCATTTTTCTCTATATTAGCAATGCCACCCAACTGGGTGTCACCCCAGTAGTTGTGCCAAGGTCAATAATAAAAACGCTAAACAAGATTGGACCCAAGACTGATTCCTGAGGAGCACCCCTACTAACCTCCCTCCAGCCTGACAGTTCACCTTTCAATATGACTTTTTCTCTCTCCTTTAACTAGTTCCTTATCCACCTTCCTATTTTCATATTAATCTATATCTTTTCCAATTTAATGAATAATTCCCTATGCAGAACTGTACCAAGTGCTTGCTGAAATCTAGGTAAACTAGATCCACTGCATTCCTTTTGTCTAAAAACATCTGTTAATGGCTCAGAAAAGGCAAACAGGTTGGCCTGGTATAGAGGTCTGCAACATGTAGTTCTGGAGCTGCATACAGTTCTTTAGCTGTCTCCCTGTGGTTTTGGGCTCTGCTTCGCTCCCACCCCCCACCAGCACCACTGCAGGCCCTGCAAGCAGCCTGTGCCCTAGCTCCACCTCCTCACCACACCAAGGGGACCCTGCAGATGACCCAAACAAGGCTCTGGGCTTCCCACCACCATCAGGGGACCCTGTAGGTGGCATGGGCCTGGTTCTGAACCCCCTTTGACTTTAAAGGGCTATGGATCAGGATCTAGAAGAGCATAGAATAAGTGCATAGGAGCCCTGACTTGTAGAGATTAGAGCAGGGAACTGGATTACTTCTTTCTACTGCTACTATATTACCAGTATACCAGTCATTCTCATTATTACCCTACCAATCTGGCTCATTGTTTGAAATTTCACATTGGGCCACATCTCTTTATATCAGTTTCTAGAAGGAACAGAAAAAGAGGATGTACTGAAATAGATTTACTGTGAAATTTTGAAAAAAAAAAAAACCACAGGACAGAAAGTCAGCAGTAGTGATTATTTCAGGGAGATTTCCATAACCCCAGGTAATATTTAAACTAAGATGTTTCCCTTCAGAGCACAAACACATCTTTTCTGTAATCCACTGGCTTCTTATTTCTATTTTAATTGTACGCTATTGTGTTTTCCCCTCTTCTGTTATGCCTGCAGTGAAGAGATTCTTAAGTGGAGAGACATATCCTTTGCATCCCTTTTTGGGGGGAGAGATCTCCTTGTATTCCTTCTCCCATATTATCTCATCTAACTTCATTATTTTTTTAAACATGAAAAATCTATTCCCTCTCCCTTGCACTAATTTATTTCTTTGTTATATGCATTACTCAGAACAGTAATACAGTGGTACAAGAGTTAGATGGAAATTCAACTTGTACACAAAGCCTACAGGAATGTCTGGGTACTGATGAAGGGATTGAGATGCTAAATATAGAAATAAAATAGCTTCTGGAGTTAAGATAAAGTGTATTAAATATTTACTATAGAAATTAAATATCCTGCATGGCATTTAATCAGTAAACTGATCGGTCATATTTCCAAGTTTAAAAACAGAAAACTCATTGCTCAATATGTTTTCTAAGTGTGGCTCGTTATGATTTGAAGCATTTTTAAGTTTCTGCACATTACACTTACAAATCTGAATCAGACATCAGAGACTTTAGATCATGGTATTGTTTAGCCACTATACAGCTGAAGATTCACCACCAGCTAAACCATGACTCCTGCTAAACCTGGCAGGATGAGTTGAAAGTCAACTGGGTACAGGGTGCAAAGCAAAAATCTGCCATACTAGCACTAGATTACAGGACTGATCTGACTGCTCCATGCCAGTTTAAGCACAGTTCTGCTCCAGAACCATTGTATTCCATCTAAATGATTTCTTGTTTGATTAGATGCTGTAGCATAATTTTGATTCACAATTCTGTTGGCAACTGCTGCAATGAATGGATCAAACAGAAGACTAAAACAGGAAAGGGAGCTCTCCCTACACCAGACAAGGAGGAGGCGGAGCTGTGGAAAAGTGTTCTTCTTCAGAAGGGAAAGCAGACCTCTCCTTCAGTCCCAAGTTATTTAAGTCATAGATGCTACAGTAGCTTGCTCTCCACCTTTGAGATCTAAATGTAGTCCTTTTAGAGTTCTCTCTGCTCCATCTCAAGCACAGTCCTAAAGGGATCTTGAGTGTCTCCATTCCTTTTAGTTCTGGGATCATTGTTTTGTTCTTCAGTTGACTACAAACAGGGAAGATAGGTCAGCACAACAGCCCTCCTTGCTGCTGGGCATAATTTATTCATCTACACCAATACTGTGATTCCCCAGAAACCAGGCAATAAGGGCATTCTCCAGGTTCCACAATAAACATCTATCTGGTTGTACTCATTTCTCCATGACCCAGGTCTCTGCTGCCCAAGTTGGGGCCAGCTGACCACTCCAAGTTGCATGGGCCACTTTCCTCTGAAAAGGCCAGTGTTACCCTGTGACAGACCTGAGCATGGGTTTCCCAATACAGAGGTGGTGCTGGCCCATTAGGAGCACTAGGCAGAAATACTTCCCCCACACATACACACAGACAATAAACACATACTAAAAAAGCAAGTGGGGAGTGGAGGACCTTGAGCTGCTCAGTGCCCAAGCAATTGCTTAGTCTGCTTTGGTTTGGTACCACCATTATCCACCTCCTAGGCATGTGCTCCAACCACCAGGCCATTGGCTATTCTGGGAGCTGACTCTCTTTCAGTCACTTGTGTTTTTTTCATAAAAAGATTGGAAAGGTCGAATTTTCATTTTGATGTGAAATGAAGACCAGTGTTGAAACCTTTATGTTTTTCATATAACAAATATTGTTTTCTGGGCAGCCCTATTTCTAACAGTGCAAGGCCTCTTGATTTCCTTTAGATTAACTTCATGCCAATGAATACTAATAATTTATATCAAAGAGATGAGGTGGGTAAAGTGATATCTTTTATTGAAGCACTTTCTGCTGGGGGAAAAGATGATTTCAACCATGAAGGGCTTTTCTTCCAGTCTGGAAGCAGTACTGAGAAGACAGATGCTGGATATAGGGGTGCTGCCACACCCACTATCTTGATGCTGTTCTCATCATATACAGGGTTTATAGTTTGGTTCAGTGGAACCTCCACTACCCATGCTGCTCCAGCACCTCTGCTGAGAAGTAAAGGTACCTGGTACTTTCCAAGACCTGAAGAAGAGCTCCATATAGTTGAAAGCATGTATTATCTCTCACCAACAAATTAGTCCAATAAAAGGTATTACCTCACTTACCTTGCCCCTAATATCCTGTGACCAACCTGCATACAATAATTTACAGAGTGGATGTGTATCAGTACTGTCATCATAAACACTACAGCTGTTTTAATACTTACTGCAGTATGTACGGGATACATTTTCATGTTAGGAACAGCACACATGGCAATAACATGGCAGGATGGATAAAATATTGAATACATTTGAAAATAAGTTTTGAAACCTGAATATTTCAGCACTTCCACTTCTTTTCTTTAGATGCTTAAGTGGAACTTGCACTCTATGTCCCTAACAAGGCCTATAGATGCATTGACTTTATTTTAACACAGTGTAGCAAATTCCTGAAAATAAATAAGCTAGTAGCTTTTGAAGGTGCTAAATAATTATTATAGAGCTCCCTTTTTTCCAAACACGTAGCACAGGAGACAAAATTAAATAACCTCACCTGAATTTTCTTTTCAGAAGAAAAAAGGAGAAACTGAGAATCATGTATGATAAATACTAATCATTTTGCTTAATGCATTTTTGGAAAGTGCTCAGATCCACAGCAATAAGAGTGTAAGAATCTGATAATGCTCAATTAAACTCTTGAAGTGTTACAGAATCAATTCACTTACACCCAAAATGAAGTCATACTTAGGTTGGAATAGCATTTAACAGCACCTAATAACGTTAGATACTGGGTTTGGAAAAGAAAGTAGAGAATGCCACTGAAATTGCGTTAAGTGTCATGAGGCATAGTGAGAAACGAATACCTGATTTGCACTGTAACATATAGGGAAAACTATGGTTCAACAATGCAGACACTGCCCTGTTGCCTATGGTGTGAGTGACTTTTATTGGATTGTTTAATTGTGCACTTATTTTCATGCTCCTGACTTTTTCCTTTCTATTGTGATAATTTTCATAGAGAAATAATTTGTTGGTAAAGAAAACCAGTGGTCCATCTAACTGAATAACAATCAGAACCCCAGCCCCACAACAACAAAAAAAAAAAAGAGAGAGAGAGTTAAGCTGTAGTCCAGGGGTCTCACACTCAAATCACCATGAGAATTAGTACATTAGTCCAAGGGCCACGCCACTCATGAGGACTAGTACAGTAGCCCAAGAACCACACCACGGAACCTTTTCATACTACAGTATTGCAAATATTGATAGTGAAAGTGTTGTTGTAGGCCACAAGAAGTAACTTTAGGGGCTGAATGTGGCCCTTGAGCCATGAGTTTGTGACTCCTGCTCTAGTCTCAGCCTAACATAACATGCCCAGTGACAACACATGTAATGTTAGTGTGAGACAAACATCCTGGTTGAAATCAAAGGGTTGTATTTTTCCTCTTACTGCCACTGATGCAAGCAGGAGTAACTCCTCAGGGTGGGGTGGGGTGGGGGAGAAAATCAGTGGAGTTCCACCTACGTGCAACTAAGGTAAGCAAGAAAAGAATCAGTCCCCAAGGGAGGTAGAGAGAGAGAGAGAGAGAGAGAGTCCAGACAGCCCATGCTGTGTATCATCATGTTCCAAGCATGCAGCAGGCTCCTAAAAAGCTCAAATCATGCTGAAAGCAAACCAGCCCCCAAAGACAAAGATGAAGAAAACATTCATATTTAGCATGTAAAAGAAAACTGTGCTGTACAGTGTAAATCAATGCCCAGATTGAATTAGTGCCAAGAGAATAAATTCAGTAATGAAATTTTAAAAAATCTTTTATTTTAGTTGATTTTAGATTCAGCATCTCTTCACCATTCTTCAACTACAAAGTATCACACAATAAAAAAAATTAAAACTAATAATTAGTTGTGGCTTTATAGGACCAGATTCTGTACCACTCAGGAGAAATGGCTTTAAGCGCCTTGTGTGCCTCAGGGTGTGGGCTGCTCTGAGGGTGGGTGTGGACTACAGTGCAAGTTAGAGCAGTCCATACTGCACAGAACTTTTCATCCAAGAATGCTGAAGTACTTTGCAAGCATTGATTAAGAACAGCCACTCTGTGTCCTCCCTCCAGTAGCGTCATATTTTGGATGTTTCAGAGGAAGATGTGAACACTTAATGGGCTTCATATCCTTCCTGAACATCTGACTCATCTGTATCTGTAAAGCGTGGATAACAACACTGACCTCCTTTTTAAAGTGCTTGGAGAGCTACCACTGAAAAATGCAGCATAAAAGCTGGGTATTGCTATTAATTATCATAATATGCCATCTAGCCTGCTGAGATCTCAAGGAAAGGGAATTCTGAAACCTGCATCTTACAGGAGCAGGAGTGTTGCCTCTGTCCATTTGCTTCTGCTGTCCCAGGCTGTGCAATGCCACCCCTTCAGTTCAGAAGATGAGAATAGAACAGTGGTTCCCAACCTGCGGTCCGCAGACCCAACATGTTCCAGGAGTCTGCACTGCTGCTCCCTGCCAGGGCCAGAACCCAGCTGCGGCCCCGATGCTCCCTGCCAAGGCTGGATACCGGTGGGGATGGTGGCGTGCGGAGGGCTGCCTGCTGCCGCTGCTCACCAGCTGCAGATGCCAGCGGTGGCTTGGCTTCACTTCCCTTCAGGGGCTACCTGGAGCTACGGCCATGGCGGTCCTGCTCACCAGCACCAGGAAAGGGAAGGGGCCATGGCTGCAGTGGCTCCCACTCCCCGCCTGGATTCTGGCCCCGTGGGTCAGATTTTGGCCATGTGGGCCAGATCCTGCACATGGCATTGCAGCCCTTCATGGTAGGGATGAACAGGGAACCGTGAACTTTTTTGAGCTACAAAAGGGGTCCCCAGCCTGAAAAGGTTGGGAATCTCTGGAATAGAATTCGTCCTTTAAAACTGGATTTAAAAAACCCTTTTATTTCACAAAGCTTTTGGTACAGCATGCTGATTAATTTTTAGCTTAGTACTCATTTGAAGGACAGTTGTAATCATGCCTGGTTTTAAACATTTAATTCTGGAGTCTATTTCCACAGAGGTGAGTAGACTTTTTACCATTAAATTCAACAGGGAGCACAACTGGTTCCTTACACTGTATTTGTTATAGCAAAAAGTATTAACATGGGTTTTGCGTCTTTGATCTTGCCTCCATATGTTGGCTGATAACAGCAGGTATAAACATCCCATTACTCACTGGTGGTAAACAAACATCTCTTCAATTCTGGGGTAGTGTTTGATGCTGAAGATCTTAGGTCTAATCTCTGCTGGTCACCACTGTTGTGCATATATGTATATAGCCATGGTTAGACCTAGTCTACACTCACTTTGGCCCTTGGTGGCAGTCGAAGGGAGATACCCAGGCTATGTAAAATAACTTGTGTATCTCCCTTCAACTGCCTAGCACCTACTTACCATGGTGGCTCCACTGCACTTAGTCAAAGAAAAACGCCCTGCCTTCAGTTCAGCACTACCCTTTTCCAGGAGTGAACTTAGCAGGTTGACTTCCTGATCAATTGAGCAGGTCTTCACTGACTTGCTCAATGGATCTGGAAAGATCAAATTGATGCAGTGACTATGCTGCCATCAGTATAGACTTGGCTTCAGTTACAAAAACACAAAGGAAACTGTGGTATACAGGCATTGCTGTGAGGTGGTCTGCCCTGTGAATGACACAGGTACAGCTCCCATGTGCCAGAGTAGGTGCTCCCACTGGAGCTCCAATTAAGAAGGTGGGTCAGCACCTGGGAACTGTAAAGAATCAGAAAAAAAATGTGACCCAGGACCCCAGCTTGCATGAGGCACAGAGGGTGAATTTAGGGTTTAACAGGGCGTTATTTGTGTGCCAGTCATACATTCTAAGCTTCATGATGTAGGTCTGTTTTTATATCAAGCTAGGTGCAAAATAAGAGATTGTGAAATCTGCAAAAGAGGAAATGTATAGGAAGAAACAGAGAGCAAAGAGTTATTCTGTTCATGAAAAAAGGGAAATGGAAGCAGGGCCATCCTTAGGGTAGGGTGACCAGGGCAGCCACCCAGGGCCCCACGCTGCACCACAGCCTCCCCACGCCAGGGTCTGGCGAGCTGGCCAAAAGGGCGGCCCAGTGCAGCGCTGCCAATCCAGCCGCTCCCCCGTCGCTGCCACATGCACTGCTCTTGGCTCTGTGCCAGAGCAGTGAGGAGGGGGCAGGAGGCAGCGCAGAGCCAGTATCAGTGTCCCCCCCACCCCAACCATACTACCTCACACCTCCTCCCAGCCGCTCTGGCACAGAGCCCAGAGCAGTGCACGTGGCCTTAGGTGGACCAGCAGCGCTGCACCATGCCACCCCCTCTGACCAGCACACCAGTGTGGTATATAGTGGCCCTGCCCCTGCGCCCCTCCCTTCAGTCCTTTCTTTCCACTAACTCCAAAAGTGGGGATGGAGGAAGGGTACAGAATGTATGTGAGCAGCCCATCCTAAGGAAGGACTTTTACTGGTAGGTAATTTTCTGATGTTCTTCAAGTGCTGCTCATGTCCATTCAGGAATAGGGGACTAAAAGCTGTACCTTGGATGGTGGGCATAGTTATGGTTTTCCTGCTCAGAGTACAGCTCTGCCCAGTGCAACATCATCTCTTGCTTGTTGGACAATGGCATAGTGTGAGGCAAAGGTATGCACTGAGGACCAGGTCACTGCCTTGCAGACCTCCTGGATCAGAACCTTGGCAAGGAAAGCTGTGGAAGGTGCTTGAGCTCTGGTGGAATGGGCCCTGATCCTCTCCAGCAGGGAAGTGTTCACCTTAATAACCATCCTTGTACAACTTGCTATCCATGAAGAAATGTGTTGTGTGGATACTACCTTGCCTCTCAGGTGTTTGGAAACTGTGATGAATAGTTGAGTTGTCTTTCAGAAGGGCCTGGTTTGCTTGATGTAGTTTGAGAGCACTCTCTTTATGTCGAGAGTGTGCTACTTCCTCTGATCTTCTGTGACCTGGGGGTCCAGGAAGAATACTGGGAGGTAGATGTCTTGGTTGACATGAAAAGGGAACATCACCTTTGGCAGGAAGACTGCGTGGGATCTTAATTGTACTTTGAGTGAAATGTTGTGTAGGGGGATTCTGAGGAGAGGGCTCTTATCTCTGATACCTTTTGGGCCAAAGCAATTGCCACTAGGAAGGCCACCTTCCAGGACAGGACCAGGAACGTTCATGACATCAGGGGCTCAAAGAGGGGGTTTTGTGAGGCTCTTGAGAATCAGGTTTAAGTCCCACTGGAGGACCAGTACTCAGGTTTGGGGATATAGTCTCTCCAAGCCCTTGAAGAATCTCACAGCTATGGGATGTGAGAAGGGGGTTATCCTTCCCAATGTGTAATGCAGGGCTGAGATGGCCACCAGTTGAACCCGGAGGAATGGGAACATGAGCCCCCTCTCATTCAGGTTTAGGAAGTAGTCCAGGATCACCTCAATTGGGGCATTCTTTGGTGGTATCCTCTTCCCTTGGGCCCAGAGGAAGAAGCGTTTCCACTTGGCCCTGTATGTGGCCCTTGCAGAGGGTTTTCTGCTTTCTACTAGGGCCCTTTGTAGCTCCAATGAGCATAAGCACTCCTCGGGCCTTAGCCATGGAGTTTCCATGCTGCCACATGTAGACTGCTTGGGTTCAGGTGGTGTAAGCTGCCTGAGTCCTGGGTGAGCAGGTCTGCCCTGAGTGAGAGTGTTATGGGAGATGATACTGATAGGACTAGAAGGGTGGAATACCAGGGCTGGCTCAGCCATGCTGGGGTTACCAGGATTGCATCTACCCGGTCCCTCTTTATCTTCAGTAGGGTCCTGTGAATTATGGGAAAGGGAGGGAAAGCATAAAGTGGGGGGCCCCCAGCTTATCAGAAGGGTGTCCAAGAATGACCCCCTGTACCTGCCCCTGATTGAGCAGAACCATTCGTATTTGCAGTTCTTCTGAGAAGTGAACAGGTCCATCTGTGGGATGCCCCAGGTTTGGAAGAGGGATCTCACTATCTGTGGGTGCAGGGACCACATGTGTTGGGAGAGGAACTTCCTCCTAATGCTGTCCACCTGTGAGTTCCTGTGTCCTGGTAGGTGGGAGGCTACAGTATTCAAATTGGGCTGTAGGGCTAGGGCCCATAGGAGGGATGCCTCCTCAGATAGCACTGGTGAGTGTGCACCCTGTTGGCAGTTGATGTAGAACATGGCCGCCGTATTGTCTGTCATGATCTGCACCAAACTCTCCTCTATCCTGTCTAGGAAGGCTATGCATGCTAGATGGATTGCCCTTAACTTCTTTACATTTAAGTGTAAGGTGCTCTCCCCATGGGACCACATGCCCTGTGTGGATAAGCCCCCTGAAGTGTGGGTACCTCACCCAAGATCTGATGTATCCGTGATGAAGGTTAGGGTGGGGCTCAGGGCCTCAGAGGGGACCCCCTTCACAAGTGAACTGGGGGTCCTGCCATACTCCCAGAGATTTCAGAACCCTCTCAGGGCTTGTGACTGCCATGGTTAAAGGATGTCGGTGGGGCTGACACACCAAGGCTAACCAGCCCTGCAAGGGTCTCAGGTGCAGGCAGGCCATCCTTATCATGTATGTGGATGCTGCTATGTAGCCCAGCAGTAGGAAGCAATGCCTCACAGTTGTGATGGGGGCTCATCTCATTTCTCAGGAGTGAAATCTGGGTAGGGGGAGCGAGGCTCTTGCCCTGTATGAGTCCAAATGGGCCGCTATGAAATTTATTGTCCTTGATGGGAAGAGCCTCGACTTCTCTCTGTTTACCAGGGGGCCTAGCCTGTGCCACGGGCACTATACAACACGTACGCCATACTGCACTTGGTACTTTGATTTTCCTCTTATTAACCAGTTGTCCAGGTAGGACTATATCTGAATCTCCTGCCTCCTTAGGTGCACAGCTACCGCTGCAATGCATTCTGTGAACACCCCTGGGGCTTGGGCAAGCCCGAAGAGGAGAGATGTGAATTGGAAGTGTTCCCCACCAACAGTGAAGTGGAGAAATCTCCTGTGATTTTGTTTTATAGAAATGTGAAAGTAGGTGTCCTTCAGGTTGAGGACCGCAAACCAGTCCCTCGTGTCCAAGGAAGAAATGATCTGCAAAAGTGGATCTTTATTTTCTTTAGATATTTGTTCAGAGCTCTTAGATCTAAAATGGGCTGTAGGTCTCCACTTGAATTCAGGATCAGGAAGCATCAGGAATAGAAGCCTCTTCCCCCTCGGTTTCGGGGGACCCTTTCTATTGCTCCCAAATCTAGGAGTTTCAGACACTTTTGCCTAAGTATCTGTTCATGGGAGCTGTCCTGAAGCCTGCACTGAGGGGGCAGTTTTCTGTCTGGAGGCTTGGCTCTGAACTGTACAGAGTAACCTTGGGAGATCATGTCTAAGATCCATCAATCCGAAGTTACTTCTCCTCACTGGTGATGGAACCTGGACAAGTGATTTCTGAATGGTAGGAACTGGGTGGCCCTAGAGTCTTTCATGCTATGAAGTTTGGCATCTGTCAACTCTACAAATAACAGCAGGGTCCTGGATAGCCTGTTGCATCTGCAGGGACAGTCCTGAGCTCTGTAACCAGGAAGTCCTTTGCCTGGCTACTGTGGAGGTTACACTCTGGCTTGCGGTGTCCGGGGCATCCCAGGATATCATCAAGGTGTCTTTTGCTGTCAGGAGGCCCTCTTCTACCAGTGTGGTATAATCCAGGGCATGCTCCAGAGAGATGAGGTCTTTGAAGCATTCCATGGAATGCCATAACCTGAAGACACATCACCCCATGAGGGCCTGATGATTCGCTATCTGAAGCTGCAGGGCCATGGTGGAATACATCTTTCGGCCAAATAGGCTTCCTCATTCTTGGGAGTGGTTGCTGGTTGGCCCTATCTTTCACATTGGTTCACTGCATTGATGACCAGGGAGCCCAGGGTGGGGTGGTTAAAAAGGAAACCAAACCTGTCTGCAGGGATATGGGACTTCATTTCTGCAGCTTTGGAGACTGCCAGGATTAAGGAAGGGGTCTGCCATCTGGCATGCGCTATCCTAAGGACCCCATCATGCAGGGGCACCACCACTCTTGATGGAGTGGCTATGTCACCCACATCGAAGAGGAGATCAAAGTCCTCCCAGACAACTTCTACTTGTAGGTTGAGGTAGGCGGCCATGCATTTCAGCAGGTCTTGTTGCCATCTCGGGTTGTTCCTAAAGGAAGGGACCTCTGATAGGCCGCTTCATCAGGTGATGACAAAGACATCACCCTTGAGGTGTCTTGGTTTGAATCCAACCAAAGTGCTCCCAAAAATCATTCCTCATCAGAATTTGAGATCCAGGTCCCCTCAGGCAAGTCAGGCCTGGATATGGTCTCCAGAGTTGGCTCTCTTGCGAGAGAATCCCAGGAGTTTGTCTCCTCCATTCTTTAAATGGTGCTGACCATTCTTTAAAAGTTCTCAGCGCTGAGTCTCATGCAGGGGTTGAATGGCCCCACACCTGGTGATGCTCCAAAACTCTGTGCCAAGATGGTGGAAAGTGGCCCCCTTACAAGTCAGTACTGTAGCAGGCTTGTGTCCTGAGGATGGTGCCAACAGCCTAGCCTTGGGGGTCTGGTGCCGAGGAGATGTGGGGGAGCACTTCCTCCTATGCTTACCCACCGGACGGGTCGGTGCCGTGGTCAGTGCCAACAGCTAAGAGGCGTGTTGGTGGTGGTGCCTGGCATCGGATGCCTTCGAAGACTGTGACAAGAAGCTTATGTGGGCTGACCTCTGGGAGCAGGGCTGTAATCAGTCCCGTCATGAAGTCTCCCGGGAGAACTGAAGGTAAGCCCCATCCTCGTTGTGCGAGCTGGAGGATGAGGAGGCTCTCACCAATGCAGACCACTTGGAGTGGTGGGAACATGGACCTTGAGACAGAGGAGGTGAATGGCAGCTCCATTCCCGCTTAAGTTGCCCTGGTACTTGGGGTGATGTCGAGCAGCACCGGGGTGGGCTCAGACATCTGCTGCTGTCCAGTCCTGGAGACTGTTTGGTCAAGTTGGTGCCTCGCTTGGAGCCCAACCAGGCCTTTGACAGGAGAGCCGGTTTTCCCCTGGATGGGCCTGGCCTAGGTGGTGTCGGGGTTGGCAGCTGTAGGCACGTCCTTGCCGCCTTGAAGGCCTCCGGTGGCAAAGGAAGCGGCAGGGGCTCTTGTTTTTGCACCAATGATGAAGGATGTGCTGGGGACCCTGACCTGTGCCAACGACATGGCTTGCTCTTGGAGCACGAGCTTCTTACAGGCTCTGGCCCTGCACGGGCCTTCTTCGATCCCCTTGAAGGGGAACAGTGCAGAGGAAGGGCCAGTGCTGACTGGGGCTGTGATGCCAAAGGTCCCAGGGCTGGTGTTGTCTCGCCTGGTACCGAGGCGGGTCTCAGGGCCTCTTCCACAGCCATGGACTTGAGGTGGTGTTCCCTCTCCTTTTGGGTTCTTGGCTTAAAGGTCTGGCAAATTCAGCACTCATTTGTTTTGTGGGTTTCCCTCAGACACCTCTTGTGAGGGTTGCTCATTGGGAAGACCTTCCCACATGTGGCACAGGGCTTGATGCCCAGCATGGTCTTCTCAGTGCCCACACATGTATTACCTTTCAGAGGAGATGGAGGTTTGCTCTTTCTTGCTAAGCTGGACTGCGGAGGTGTCACCATCACAAACCAAAGTTCCAGTTTTGCTATTGAGCGGAATATGGCAGAGAAAAAAAAAGTGGACAGGCACTTGCAAGGAACATAAAAGCGGGCAGTTCCAGTATCGTTGCTATGGGCAGAAAGAAGGAACCGAAGGGGGGGCAGGGGCAGGGCCACCAATATACCATACTGGCATGCAGATCAGAGGGGATGGTGGCCACTGACCCTGCAGCAACAGGCTAGGGCAAAAAGCTTCCAGGAACCTGTGGCACATATGAACCTATTCCTGAATGAATGTGAACAGCTCTCAAGGTAGTAGTATTGGTCTGGTACAGGGGTCTGCAACCGGTGGTTCTGGAGTTGCCCCCTTACAGCTCCAAGTCCCCCTTCCCCTTCCACTGTGGAGGACCCTGTGAGTAGCCCATACCAGGATCTGGGCTCCCTACCTTCCACCAGGGGACCCTGCAGGGGGACCACTCCTGGTTCTGGACCCCCCCCCCCCCTCTGGGGGGGCCTGGGGGGGGCGTCGGGGCCCAGCGCCCCCCCCCCCCCCCCAGAGGCTATACCTATTCTGGCTCTCAAAACATTTGGATATTGAAGGAATTTAAAATAGCTCTTCTTATCTTTTGGATTCTCAACCCCTGGTCTGGTATATCTTGTGGTGAAAGGAAACACATAGGCCCCCTCTCCCAGAAAGCAAGCTGACAGCATGCTTGTCTCTGGAAAGGAGTGTCATGGACAAGACAGGCTGTGAAGCAGGGGTCTCAAACACGCAGCCCCTAAAGCTATTTCCTGCAGCCCGCAACAACACTATTGTTACCAGTATTTGCAATATTGTTGTATGAAAAGGTTTCAGTGGTGCGGCCCTTGGGCTAATGTACTAGTCCTCATGCAGCCCTTGTGGTGATTTGAGTTTGAGACCCCTGCTGTAAAGCATTGCTAAGGCCTCTAGGTGAACAGTATTCTTTTAGACATGAAAGTACCATGTTAGGCTCTAGTCTGCATGTTATGATTTTATTTCCTAAGCAATCATCTCTTTATAATACTTCTACTTCCTCTTACTTGAACCTCTGGCTTCCTTGAATAAATTTACACTTGATTTCACTATGAATATAACTGAGTGCTGGGAGGTGAGGGGGTGATTTGGGGTGATTTGCAGTGGAAGTGGTAAGCTGAGGTGTTCTGTTTAGAAGCAGCAAATCTGGAGCTACTAAAAGCATCCAGTTGAACATGGGTCAGACACCAACAAGGCTGGAGCGTTGAAGTATGTCAATTATTAACCTACAGAGAGACAGTGGGGCCTATGAGACAGAGGGCAGAGGTGAAGTCAGAACTGTTTTTTTGGCAAGGCCTATGCTGGACACAAGCCTTGTATCATAAGCAAAACAGAGTCTCATACAATCATGGGGTGAATTCCTTAAAATCTAATGATCTGCTTTCAGAATGAGTTGGCCATGGCCAACCTAGCCCCACTTGTAGCTATGTCACTGATAGAGGGGAAATGCTTGTTTTGCCCCACTGTATGCAGCGGGTGAGCTGACCTGCAGCAGGCACAGATGAGGCTTCCTTACACTAAGGGCAGGTGACAATGCAGTATCTCATGACTCTACAAATCTCTGGAAAGCAAAGAGAATCAGCATGAAGAAGAGTCCCAGTAAGTTGGAGAGACCTAGTGAATCAGAGCTCCCTGAATGGGAGTCAGAAGCTGGTGAGCACTACCCAGGACTGTAGGTTTGAGGCATAGGAGAAAGCTGAAGGCAGCAGAACAGGAAGAGGGGTTTGCTGGCGGGTGCCTCGAAAGCAAGATAACCAAGGTCAGAGAGGGCTAGCAGACAAAGAGCAGCAGAGGGAAATGCCTGCTGGCCTTAAGTCAGAAAGCTGGAACTAAAAGGACTGAAGGCAAGCAAGAGAGGTGTAGAGTAGCTTACCTGCTGATATATCCAAGTTCAGAAACCTGAACCTCAAAGACCTGTGAGAGAGCAGAGGGAGCAAGGTATGCTCCCCCGTGAAATGTAAGCTGAGCAGAGAAGCTGTGAGGATCCCCTGTGGGAAACGGTAGGATTATACTCTAGTCAGAAGGGCCTGAGTCTCTGTCTTGCTGCTAGGCCTAAGGAGGACTGCCAGAGAGTACGGATTGGCACCTTTGATCGTGCAAGGAGCATTATGGGATTAGACATGGGGTGATCTTAATGGCCATTTCTCTCACTTGTTTGCACTGGTAAGAGAAATAAATTGTAGGTGTCTCAGACTTATGAAACATTGTGCAAATGGTCCAAAACATAATAATGCCAACTTTGGGGCTAGTGTATTAGGTCAAGAGAGCTTGCATGGATTTACTAGGAACTCTGAGTGAGGAAACTGAGGCAGGTGTGGCTGTCATGCCGTGGGCTGACAAGTAGTTCACAGCTGGGGCTGCCCTACAACAGGCACTATGTAAAGAGGTTTAACAAAACAGTAAAACAGTGTTTCTCAACCATTAGTGACCCAAGGAACATGTAAAGATATTAATTATTTTATGCAGAACAGCTGATAAAAACTCTTAAAATAGCCAATATATACCAGCTGTAATGTTCATAAGTTTGGTGTACAATCAGAAGCATCGCTGCCCCAGGGAAAGACCCAGGGCACAGGCGCAGGCCCTGCCCCCTGGCCATAGGTCCTGCCCCACCGTGGTCCCGGTTCTCTGCCAAGGCCCAATCCAGCCTTGGGCTCCTGCTGCCGCCTGCCTGGCTCTGGATCCCCAGCCGGGGCTAGGGACTGGGCCGGGAGAGGTGGGAGCGGCTGCAGGTGGCCTGGGCTGAATTTCTGGCTGGGGACCAGGCTGGGAGCAGCAGGTGTTGTTGCGGCTGAGAGAGGCAGGCACCACCACCCATGGCCAGGTCCCAGATCTCCAGCCTGGGAAAGGCAGGGTCTGCCCCAGACATTCAGGGCACTAGGACTGAGACTTGGGGCATGTGCCCTGTGTGCCAGGTGCAAGCGACACCCCTGCATACAACACCTTCCTGTGAAAATGATTCAGGAAACTGAATACAATTTTATGAATATAACATTTATTTCTAAAAAAAGATACATAATAATTATGCACATGACTGAAAACTGAAAATTATACTAAAGTTTTAATGAGAATTTTGGGTCTGCATGTTTGAACAAAGCTCATATATTTTGGAGTAAGGTTCATCAAAGAAAAAGCCTTACTGTGGAAGTTATGTCCAAGTGATTTTGATGCTGGTGTAACAGCAGCAGGAAATTTAAAATGCCCCAGTGACAGCAAAGGTGCAAGGCAGTGGGTGATGCATGCCTGGAAGCTTTGCTTTGGCTAGGGCACTTTATATCTCTCAGGCCCACTGCTCACCACACTGCTCTTTCACCCCTTCCTATTCAGCCACCCCTCACCCATCGATTGCAGGACACCTTCACTATATCTGGAGCACCAGTTGGGAAATACTGTACTAAAAAAAACCTACCACAAAATATGTTAAATGTTTTAGATACAGGTGAAGTGAGGTATGCAGAGATTAAGTGATATATCCAAAATGATAGATGCCTTTTCCAGGTCTACCATTAAGGTCTTATTTACAGTGTGGCAAGGTGCATTAGAGCAGTGTGATTTGAAACATGCAAGAACATGCTGCTGTCCACTAATTGGCCCCAAGGACCATGCTGGTGCACACTACAAGTTCCGTAGTGGGCTAGTGAACGATAACATCAAGATGTTAAACAGAACTCTTATGCCTAGCTTGTGGGGCCAGTTCTGTTCAATATTTTCATCAATGATTTAGATGATGGCATAGAGAGTACACATAAAGTTTGTGGATGATAGCACGCTGGGTTAAGTTGGAAATAAGGGCAGTTAGTTTGAACTAACAGAGTGGACTAGTTGGAACTAATGTTAGTTACTAGTCCACGCTGTTAGTTGGAAGTAATAAGTTTGAAGGTTAGTTTGAACTAACCTTGAACTTATTAGTTTGAACTAACAGGTTTGAACTAACTTTTCCTAATGTCAACATAGCCGAAGAGAGGAGACAGAGGGGACATGACAATTTTCAACTATCTAAAAGGTTGTTACAAGGAGGACGGAGAAAAATACATTCTTCTTAACTACTGATGATAGGACAAGAAACAACGAGCTTAAATTACAACAAGGGAGATTTAGGTTGGACCTTAAGAAAAAAATTAGTAACTTTCAAGATGATTAACCACTGGAATAAGTAGGCTAGGGCAGTTGTGGAATCTCCATCATTGGAAGTTTTTAAGAGCAGGTTCGACAAACAGCTGTCTTAAGATGGTACTTGGTCCTGCCATGAGTGCAGGGAACTGGATTTGACATTTGATGGTCCCTTCCGGTTGCTACGATTTCATGTACACCAGAGAACTTTTAGTGCATACCTCTAGGACCCCTGTGAGCCAGTTACTGCACAGCCCATTAGTGTGCTTTAGAACAGTGTTTCCCGACCAGTGTGCCACACAGTCCACGGGTGTGCTGTTAGGCCTGAACAGGTGTGCCACAGAATTTTTTGAAAAACTACTCTGAGTTCTGGATCAGCTCATGAATATTCATGAGCTCATTTAAAGGCTATATGGTGGTGTGTCTCAAAATAATTAAAAGTATCAAGATGTGCCACAACAGAGAAGAGATTGGGAATCACTGCTTTAGAAATCACATCCCCTTAGTGCATATTGCAGTACTGCGTAAACAAACCATCCATGGCAGAATCAGAACTCAGGATCCTGGCTTCTAGTCCCTGCTCTGACAGCTAGACCATAGATTATTTAAACAGAAGACAGGATTTTCAGAAGTGCTAAGGGTTGGCCTAATTCTGCTCCCATGCCATGGTGACAAGAGAGGCATAGTCACCTGAACAGAACAAAAAGCCAGTCTAAAACTCCCACTGAACTCAATGGAAATAGAAAAGACCCTGTTACAGTCAACAGGTACCTCACACTGCCTTGAGAAATAATTATGTTAGTCATTCATTTTATTGATCAAGGTTTTTTTTTTTTTTAAAGTTTAGCACAAGTAAACGATCAGAGTGTTCGTCCAGACCCTTGGACCATGGGATCAATTTGTGAGAAGCAAGAATACCAAGCAAACTTTATTTTGAGTGCTCCGTCTGTCACAGAAGGCTGCCCTTGTGAGTACAAACAAAAGTTCCATGACTGATGCTTTTGCAGATTGCTGTCCTCAAGGGGGTATGCTTGGGCTCTAGGGGGAGGGTGTTACATGCTCACTACTCAATTGCCTTCAGAGGTATGTACAATCTGCTTCTTATGGAAGAAATATTCTGGACTATTCTGAGCCATAGTGATCTTCAAAGCATCTCACAAAGTGGCATTTTCTCCCACAAAAGCTCATGCAATAAATAAATTTGTTAGTCTACGTGCCACAAGACTCCATGTTTGTTTTATAAAAATCCTTGTTATGGTTTGCATTGTCACCACCAAGGAGAGATAGAAACCTTGTGTTCTTCAAAAGAGAATAGTGTTTCTTTCTCTTGCTGCTCAGACTAAGGCAGTTGCATCATGGGGGAGCACCTCAGGGGCCTCAGCCCCTCTGAAACTCAGGGGCAGCCCCCGAGTAGCCTGCCACTCAACTGAGCATCCTCAGAGCAGGGTCATGAAAGGGGCTGTAGCCTGTGCTGCAGCCCACTTTCTTCCAGTGCCAGGTAAGGGAGCCGGGGGAAGGCATGCTGGCCCAGCGAGGAATAGGCCTGGGAGAGGCAGCTGGCCCAGGGCAGCAGGGACCAGTGGTGGGACTGGGGAATGGGAAAGGCTCAGATCAGCCCTCTCCCCCCCAATAGTTGGGGTAGCATCACACCTGGACTAAGGCTTTGTTTACACTAGCACCTACTGCAGCAAAACTTTTGTCACTCAGGCCTGGTCTGCACTGGAAAATCAAAGTCAGTTTAACTACACTGTGCAGCAAGGTGGAAACAAAATTGAACAGTGTAGAAGATAACACTGGGTTGAAAGGAGGAATTCTTCTTTAAACTTAGTTACTGGCTCTTGGGGAGGTGGATTATCTACATCTAAAGGAGGACCTCTCCTGTTGGTGTAGATGGTGTCTCCACTGAAGCGACACAGCTGGGCCACTGTAGAATTTTGAATGTAGACAAGACTGCAGGGTGTGAGGAAAAACCCACCCCTCTTCAGTGCCATAGGTTTTGCCAGCATATATGTTATGTGGACAACTCTCCCACCAACATAGCTGCTGTTGCTCATTTAGGTGGTTTTTATTATGTCAGCAGGGGAGCTCCCTCCCATTAATATAATGGAGCTACACACAAATGCTTTTACATTGGCACAGCTGTATTAAGTTTTAAGTGCCAAATAGCCTTAAAACCTGCTCCCTACACTCTCTAATCAGGTTACAGCCGGTCAACATTAATCTGCTCAAGCCATAACCAGCACCGTGTCAGAAAGATAGGATACAAACAAACCATTGTTAAGCAACCTCTTTATTGATTTTATTCGTATCACCTGTCTCATGGTTTTTAAATTTCAATTGCTTAACTAAAGAAAAGGACTGGAGAATTGAATTTACTTTTATAAACCTTTTAACTATCCTTAACAGCAGCCATTAATGGCATAGGAAGGATACAAGAAGGCAAAAATTGTATTGACTATGATTTAGCTACGTAAATTAGAAAAAAAGAACCAGTCAATATAACAATTTAGGTTTTTAGAATAAAATTACGGAACTACAATGGCAAATAGTGCTGTTAATTATGATCATGGGAAGGTGACTGTTTAGATTTTTGGCAAAGGGTGCCTCAGAGTAGTGCCTCATTTACCAGTTTGTTAGAAGAAAATAACCTCAAGCTTGATCACAATTCAGACAGTTCCTTTCATGACAATTAACCAATGCCTCCTCCTCAATAGATCTTTCTGCGGCACTGTGTGCATAGGCCTATGTACCAGCTAAGAGACTGTCATGCTGGAATGTTATTAAATTAAATTGTTAACATTGCAGTAAAGTATTTAATGTTTGCATTTACCTACATGCTGGTGAATGGATGACTGTGCTATACACATACTAATCTCTGCATGTCATGTGAAGAGTAAATGTCTGTACGTTCATGTTATGCAACTCTCACCTGACTGGGCCAGATCCCAGGATAACTAAAGCCTTTAATTGTTGCAGAGTTTCATCCAAGGAAGGGATTACACCACTTAGGGAAAAAAGTGTTCTATTAATACTCATTGAAAAACCATAAGTCCTTGGGAAAGGCCTCCATGCTCAGCATAGCAGATAGAAACCAATTCACAGGACAATGGAAAAGGTCACACAGGATGACTTCATGGCTTATTCTTGTGGACTTTCACCAGGTTTGCATCGGTGAGCATTGGGGTCAGATCCATCACATGGCTGGGTTTCCAATACAAGGTGCTTAAGGAAACCAGGTTCTTTTCACCAGATTTGGTCTTAAGATGCAAAGACTGTCTGCTAAGTAAAGAACCTTTGCTGCCACAGCTGAGATAAGCCTCAGAAGATGGACCTATAAAAGACGTTGTTAGGTTATCATCTTATCAAATTTTTTTCAACCTAAGTTTGTCTTTGTCTGTCTGTGCCCATGCCTTTATTATTCATAGCAATATGTAAGTCTCTCTTGCTTTATCTTCATTCAATGAATAAAGCCTACATACATACTCTTTTACAGGATCAGACTGACCATTGCCTTAATGGGTAGAGGAGGAAGGTCCAAGGAGGAGCTGACCTAGGGTATATGTCTGCTCATTTTGGAGCAAAGGAATTTGGCTTTTCTGTGACATTATGGTGAAAAGGGCCTGATGCTACTGGGAGTCAAGAACGACTGCTTCCAAAGGGACTGTTTCAACTCTGTACTGAGGCCGGCAAAAGCCAGTGGAGTTAACAACAGTGTGATTAGCCTAAGAACCTAAAGACACAACCGGCACTGGGTTGACTTCCTTGTTATTGAACATTCTGTCTTCACGTGGAACAGAATCTTGTGATTACAAGGGATGCAGCAGCCCCAGAATCTGATTAACACTTCTAACTTGTCAAAAGGAACTTCGACATGCACGATCGACTGAATGCACTTCAAAAAGCTTGCATGTGCGGTCCTATTTCCTGTCTAGATACACCTGGAACTTAGGTGATGTGGAACCATTAACTAGAGCACATACATGCAGAGTGCTCTGTGACCCTCATTAACAGTGACCTGTTCATTTTGGGAGCGATTTTAAAGCCATCTTGACTGTACCAAAACAAAGACACACACCAACAATTTTTACAACATATACACAAGTATGTCAGAGACCTGGGGCAGAATCAGCCATCTCCAAGTCAGCACCAGTGGTCAGAACTCAGGTTCCATTTTCAGATTCAAAAGAGGCAGCCGTGTTAGTCTAGTCCAGCAAAAAAACAAGGGGTCCTGTGGCACTTAAAGACTAACAGATTTATATTTTCAGAGCAAGGGTCAGACTCCAAGTCAGAGTCAAAGTTGGTGCTGGGAATTTGGGAGCAGAGGAGCAAAATTCCTGGCAACTCACTAGTGATCCACGTTGTTGGCTGGCTGCTTCCTGGTATGCTCCATGAGATGGTATGGGATCAAGAGGCAAACTAACTGATTTGGGTCATCATCACACAAGAACATTTCTGTGTGTTGCTTACCAGTAAGTGTTTACTCAGCCATATGCTTTCAGTTCAGTTATTGCAGACAGTGCAACTGACAAGTATGGTGTCTTCCTGGAGAGATGAAAGGCAACCCAAATTGCTGGAAAATAGAAAGATATAGTTAAATGTACCTATCCCAAAGAGTGTTTGATTTCACCAGAAAGATTCCCAGGTGGCTATCCCAGGACCTCAGTCTTTTCCTTTTCAGACTGAGCAGCAGTGTGTTGAAGGAGACAGGTTGTTTATCCTATCTCTAGTGGGTGATCCAAACTGGTTCCTCTTCCTGGAGGTGCTGGTATGGACCAATCTACTGGTAACCCATACTTTTGAAGACTTGAAATAGTCACTTAAAATGGAAATTGTCCTATTCCGTGATTGGATGGTGAGAGAGGACATCTGTTTTTAAATTCCTGCAACTGGGACCAGAACTTTCCCCACACTCTGTGTAACACATCTTGTCACATTAGCTTGCAAAAGAGAAGCTATGCCATAACTCTTGGTACAATCACCTTGAACACTTTGCATGTCATTTTCTGTGGTCTCCTTTGATGTATAACTACTAAACTGACTAAACCATGATTGTTCATGTTGCAGTTTCTTCATCAATGCTCTCCTAGCTGCTGAAATGTCCAGTCTGAAGTGGACATAAACACAGATCAGTCCATATTCTTTGATGCTCTTTAAACAGTCCATTATAACAAGTCACTTCAAAAACTATCTGCAAGCCAGAACAGCTGTATAAGTTTTCCATTTAGGTTCTTGTTTTAACAAGAATGATAGGATCTTTGTGTATATGGCTGAGCTGACTCTATGCATAATTAAACAAACAGTTACAGTTCTGATTATTCCACTGTGTGGTTAAGTGTACTTATAAACATGCTATTTGATTTCAGTTCCTTTTATTTACTGCTTCTTTCAAGACAGGTATTTTGTTAATTTGATAGCACAAGCATGCTTCAGTGCAAATATTAGTCTTGCTTCTTCACTAAAAAAAATTGATATGAATACAACCCCTTTGCTTCTAACAGGATTGCCCAGGAGGTAAATTTTGTCTTTGACGTTTACAATATTTTGCAAATAGCTACATCACTCATAGCTGACTTCCCTTTCATATGCATTTTAAATTGTCAGATTCTATCAAGCTCCCTAATTTACTACTTATCTAACATCATACAAGATCGGTGTTTGATATTAATATAATATGATTTTAATTTATTCATTAGACAGGGAAAAGGGGGAAAATCACTTTAGCTGCTTCAGCTGTATACCCTTGTGAAAGGCTGTAGCAGCTGTGTTTTCTCAGGCTACTGAAATCTTGGTGTTAGACCTTGAGCTTTTATTTTTTCAGTCTCCTGTTCTATCTTTACTAAAAAGTCTCAACTCCTGGCAATTCCTAAATAGTAAGAACTCATTTTGAGGCCTCAGTACTACCACAGGATGCAAGGTGGGGGAAACAGGTAACTATATGCCAAATTTATGTCTTCCCCTCTGTAATTCTGGAGATAATTTGCTGCCCCCCAGCCCAAGCTTTGAGCAGTGTCAGTGCATCTCAAAATTGCACCCACCTGCAACAGTCCACAAAAGCTTCCGTGGAAGAAAATCCCACTGAAAGCTCATGCGATAACTGTTAGTCTTGAAAAGTGCCACCCAAATCCTTGTTTGTTGTGCCAAACTAGATTAACATGGCTACCCATTTGGTGCTCACCAGAGCCACTCTGGGAACCAGGACTTTTTTAAAAAAAAGGTGCTGGTGGGCTCCTACCCTTCTCTTTGCTACATTCCTTCCACCAGGGACTGTGACTAGCATAGACAGCACACAGGCCCCGTGCCTCAGAAGGAGTCCCCTACGGAGGTAGAATCATCAGTTGGATACTGAGAACAGCTCCACTTCAGCTTTGTACAAAGCAGATTTGGTACCTCTTTTCCCCTCGGTATGTCATGCCAGTAGCTAGCAACTAATTCTTCTAGTCTAATCAGGTTCTCACACTGTGTCCAGCACCATGGTATTCACATGACCTGAGTGCCCAGTCCTACAAGGTGCTGATTGCCTTCAAGTGATACTGAAGTTGCTCAGTCCCTTGAAGGATCGGGCCTTAAATTGTGAGTCAGTTCATTGACATGTCTCGCAAATGTTAATTGAGGCCAGTAGTGAGCACTGGGGTGGCTAAGCTGGAAGGATGCAGTTGCTGGAGTACAGAGTCAGGAGAGCAGTCTAGATAAGGTGACCCTGACCTTTAATCGATGGCACTATGAAGAGATTTCAATCTTCCTTTGCAAACAGTTTACAGAATGGATGATGAGGGCAACTGGGGGCATGAAGAATCAAATGACTTGAAAGGTACTCAGTGCCACTCCACATTAGCTGACCCATTCCATGTTTCCTGGCCTCACAAAGCACAAATGGCTGCTTTTCAGAGGTGCAGTGTGCTCCAGCTTGATTGCAGGAGCAGTTTAATACAGAATGTTGTGCAACTCCAATTGTTAAACATAAAAGTGGTTTGTCTTCTTGCTTGTGGGGCTAGTGCCACAGAAACCAGCTTCATGAACCATTAAGAAAAGCAATTTTAAGTCTTGGATCTGCACAAGTTCTAGCTGCATTCTGTTTCTAACTCCACTGCAGTAACTTGTCCATACCGTGATTCTAATACATGCTACTTCAATCATAGACAGGAAACGTAATATTCTAAGATAACACACAGGGTTAAAAGAGCCATCCACTACAGAGCATGAGATGAACTCACCAAAGAAACGTGGCGCACTCTTCATTACACTGTCATGGCAAAAGCTTAGTTTGTCTCCTAAACCAGCAGGGGATGTTTGTGATTTGAGTCTACAGCATACGTAGGTATCACCGCCAGTCCAGAAAGCACTGACAACTTGTAGCTTGACTTTTGTTGTCAATAGCGTCACATTACTGCAAGAAGAGGAGGAAACAGCTGCCTTGAACAGGAGAGAGTCAAATCGTGCCCGAGGATGCTGGAAGAAGGATACAAAGATGTGCCTGATCAAGGGTTAGCTGACAAATAGCTATGGCTATGATGCCATGACTGGAGTCTGTGGCTATCAAAGACAGTTCTGGGATTTTGGCTGTGGGAAGTTCTTGCTCCATGTGTTTTCTGTAATGGGGTAACAGAGTTAAAATGTCAGAGCTCAGCTGCAGGACTTGTCCAGCCAAAAATCAGTGGCTGATGGAGGCAAGCTTACTACCTATTTTCATTGGAGAAACGAAGTCAGTGCTGAAACTGTGTGGCCAAGAACCCAGCTGGGTGTGGTAAGACACTGGTAGAGGTGAGAGTTACTAAGGGCTAGTTCTGCGGAAAGCTAGTTAGGGCGTGGCACAGCTAGAAGGTGCTGTGGTACAGAATTCTTCTGGCAACTGTGAGACACTGATACAGCTGGCAGATGTTGTGATTCAAACAAAGTTCTCTGGGGGAAGGGAAACTGAGGCACAGCCAACAGGTGACTTGTGTCAACCTCCCCTGGAACCAAGGTGGCTCTGGACAGTAAAATCTGCTGGCAAATTCATGATACTTGGCAACGGATGAGGAAAGCCTCAGGGAGGTATGAAGCAACGTCTTGGGTGGATGTAGATGAAAGAGAGGTGGATGGTGCCCTTTAGTTTAGGTTTCAGGGTTGTCAGTTGAAGTGTCCTCAAAACCAGATGGGGACATGTGACAGAAACATACCTCACCTTTCCCCAATGGATTGTGAGCATGGAAACTGACCTGTAATACTGTCATGAAACTATTTAGTATGATCTTTGGAATTGTTTACTGAGAGTGTGTGAAATTCAAATTAATAATAGCAGGTGCCTTATCTAGACATGAGGCGCCACAACTTCCCTGGGGTTATTTGTCATGTACCTCTGCTCTGTTCTTTTTTGAAAGGGGGAGATGTATGATCAACTGAGGCTTATATCTATCTGTGTCACTTCTGAATTATGGATGATTTTATGAAGTTGCATCATGGTATTATGTTGTCATAGACTACCTAAGTATGTGGTTCCACCTTCAACTAGCACAGCTGTGTCATATCTGTGCAAGGCCAAAGATAGCGGTGAGTGGTCTACATTCAGAGAGGGTCTACTCAAGGTGAAGATGCCTCTGAACAATGGGTTTCCTCTAACTGGGTAAAGACAGCTCCTTTTCTTCTTGTTTTTCTTTATGCTTCATCATCATAGACAATTACTGAAAGGCAGAAGAAAAACAGCAGGTCATCCCTGCACAGTTCTTTAAAAAGAAAGTCAAAAGCGGCAAGGGAGGAAGCACCAGTTTGTACTAGATTCAGATGAGGGAGGCTACTCCAGGGCACGATAAGCAATAGACTAGACATGATCCCTCAGTGAAGGGTGAGGTAGCAAGGGACATTGTGTTTAGGGTGTTCTATTGTTTTGTATCATCTGCATCCTGCACATCACATAGCTAAATATAATAAGCATAAAAGTATCAGACTGATGACGCATGTGTTGACTGCTTCACAAATGCCACGTGCACTTTAGGAACTTGAAACTGTAAACTAGAGGCTTCATGCCTTTTGGGTGGGGTTCCAGGAGAGGAGTATGTTTTAAGTACCAGGGAGTCTGAAGGGAGAGGGCTGTGCTCAGGGGGCCTAAGTGGCTAGACAGCAGAGTTCCAACACTTGGAGGGAGGTGCCAGAGAGAAGGTCTGAACTGTGAGTGTGCACCTAAGGACCCCAGGGGATCCAAAACAGTAAAGACTTGGCATCCCCTCCCAGCACTCCTATTGGATAGCCAGGGAAGGATGTGAGACAGAAGAAAGTACACTGACTTGATGCTACAGTGCTTACGCCCAAGAAAGCTTGCAAATGTAAACATGCAGTCACATGACAATCCTGCCAGTGTCACTAGGACTAGCCACAAGAGGCAGCTACAGGAGTAGTTCCTCTGGAAAAGGCTTACCTCCCTTTCCATTCAACTATTGCCTACAGATTTGCACTGGAACAAAGCAGCCAAACACACTACCAAATCAGCCTTGAAAAATTCTACAGCCACCTTATGAAACTGGAAATAACTACACAAGGAGCAAGGCAAAGGAGAAAACAGGATCATCAGGGATCTTCTGCTGCACCGTTCATTTTAATGAGAATTCCACTGAGAACAGCCACTGAGTGG
This sequence comes from Podocnemis expansa, assembly GCA_007922195.1. Taxonomy (NCBI): domain Eukaryota; kingdom Metazoa; phylum Chordata; order Testudines; family Podocnemididae; genus Podocnemis; species Podocnemis expansa. The sequence goes on along the minus strand of ML681990.1, from coordinate 46,154,673 downwards.
GAAGGATATTGTTTTGAGAAGTCAATGGTTACTGTGTCATGTGTTATTTTAGGGCTTAGCACCTGGGATACGCAGAATCAAATGTTGCACTTAAAATGACAAATAGAAAGAGATGTACAGGATAGGGCATGAATGGACACCTGATCCTGCAAAGAAACATTTTCACTACACCAACTACCAAGTCTCTCTCTTGGCAATACTTAATAAAGGACTGTCTAATGATCAACACATAGGACTGAGGTCAGAAATTCCTAAATTCTGACACCTGGCCCACCTCTGGGACTATATCATGATTAGTTAATGCCAGCATGCCTGGTAGATAAAAGTCTCAAATAATTAGCATTTTTTCCCCCACTGGCAGCTCTACCAAAACAACAAGTTTGTTGCTGGTAAACAGTTGAGATATATTTTAGAAAACATATGCTCATAAAGTCACATGCAGCAAAAATGAGAAGCATAATGCTAAGATTCTGCTTCTCATTCTAGTGTTTTCTTTTTCACACAAGCATGCTAAGCCATTCAGAGACCTCTGGCACAGGTGATTCAAAATACATTGGTGTTTCTGATTCTTCTTGTAGAAGCTCAGAAGAACTTGTAACTTTTCCTCTGACTGAAAAACACCAAAAACCTGTTTTCAGTATAGGATCTGTAGATGGAGCTGTGAAACATTTAACTGGAAACCCATTCATTGGCCCATTTCACAATTCATTGCTTGCATCTAGTACTTGGTAGTTTCAACCCCGAGGAGAAAACTGCCTACCTATGAAAGGTTCAGACTCATGTTTTGAGAGCACAAATGCACAGCCTTAGCACTTAATGGGAAACTAGCTACAACCCTCAGTGATAATCTATTGATTTTTAACCCTGCTACTTTGTCATGTATTACAGCATTGCAATCACATATTTTCGATTTGATTCCCACTAATTAAATATTTCACACCACATGCCCACTTTTTGCTTTTAAAAGAAATTTATTCTGAGCTCTGAAAAGCCAATTTTGTGCTTTTTACATTCTCTGTTTCAGAAGTTGATCAAACAAAGATATTTTATTCATACTGTATTGTATGAACCATAAATACACATGGTACTTATGAGGAAAGACATGGTCCCTAACTCAAAGAGCTTAGAAGCTAAGGGACTGGATATCCCCTTTTCAGCCAAGTAGTTCTTATTCATGAAGCGAACCTTGTGGGGCCAGAATCTGATCTCACTGACATCAGTGTAAATATACAGTAACTCCACTGAAGTCAATAGACTGAGTTTGTATGTTAGTACAAATGAAGCCAGATTCAGAGACATGTCAACATGACAGACTAGTAGCTAGCACCTCTGCTTAACATGCAGAATGTCCTGGGTTCAATTCCCAGGGGGTTGGACTTGATGATCTCACGAGGTCCTGTCCAGCCCTATGATTTGATTGATTGATTGATTGGAGGCCGCTGCTCACAGACTTATGCTAGCCTTCATCAAGCCACCAGGAGCAAAAACAACAATGGAGTCATATCAGCACAGCTTCAGTTGTAGGCAGACTTGCATCAGGCACAATCAAGCCAGGCCACTTCTGCACACTAGCATAACCACCCAAATGCAAGCAGTGTAGTCACACTCCTAATACAGATGTAAATAAATATATTCCAAGATCAGATGGGACCATGGTGATCCTCTCATGACTTTCTGTCTGGCATAGGCCTTGAATGTTCCCAACTAATTACAAGGGCATAGCTTTTAGGAGAACATCTAATCTTGATTTTAAAGATTGTCAGTGATGGAGAATCCACTACAGCCCTTAGTAAGCTTTTCCCATAGTTAGTTACTCTATTAAGATGTATGCCTTATTTCCAGCGTGAACCTAATTTCAACTTCCAGTCATTGGATCGTATAATACCTTTCGCTTCTAGTTTGTAGAGCACCTGCATGAGGAACAGGTAAAGACCAAGGGTAAAGCAAATTTTTTGGCCTGAGGGCCGCATCTGCATCTAGGAATTGTATGGCAGGTCATGCAGTGGGAGAGGGCCAGGGAAAGGAGTGGGGTGAGTGGCTGCCATGCTCCAGTCAGGGTGCCGCTGTGCCCATGTGGTGGGGGACAGAGGGAGTACCTGCCACACACCAGCGGGTCACCCACTGCTGTTCCTGGGGACAAGGGAGTGAAGCAGACAGTGTGTGTCACTCAGGGCACCACCACTGGGATCATGTGATGGGAGAGGGGTGGGGGAAAATGGGTGTGCCCAGGGGTGGGGTGCAAGTGGCTGCCCCACTCCAGCAAAGCCCAACAGGAGGGCCTGATGAAAGGCTCTGGTGAGCCATGTATAGCCCGTGGGCCGTAGTCTACCCACCCCATTATACAGAATAAAAGTCGTCCATAACCTTGTCTGTCTTAAACTAACAGGTTGAGCTCCTTGAGTTTTTTACTGTAAGACTCTTCCTAATCTTTTAATCATTGTCATGGCTCTTCTCTGAACCTTTTCTAATTTATCAACATCTTTCCTGATTTGTGATCTTAAACAGTTCAAACTAGCATTCATATTTTTCTAATTAAATTCTTCCTCCCAGTCAATTTGCCTCAGCTTGATCCTCTTAAAAGCACCCAGAAACTGGCCCACTGATTTCTCTTGAGCCAATGCATGAGTAAAGTCTCCTCACCTTCATAAGGGTTGAGAGACTGGGATCTAAACTGAAACAGTATCATAGGATGACTGGCATGGGCAAGAATATGTGGTTGCTTTGATAAGCACTGTGTTTACCTCTGAGGTGCTACAGGATTTATCTATTTTTAGATCATTAGAATGCCTTTCTTCTATGATGCCCTAAAAAAAGGGACTCAAAATGATAAAACAGAAGGAGTCAGCAAATGGGTTCCTGGTGTCTAGAGCATCAGGGAAGAAGATGTTGAGAAAAGAATAGGCCAAAAGGAAATGGTTAGGTTTTTCCCTTGGGCATACTAGCAGGAGATGAGAGCAAAAGTTACCGTAGCTGATTTGCATTACGGAGGACCTCAAAATGGAGGAAAAGGGAAAGATTCATAATATAGCCCCTGAGGGAAGACTAGGACTAGTGTACATGGCCCTATGCTGTCACTTTTTTACAACATCTAGCATGGACACTTTGAGAGTTGGAGCGGATTGATCAGGGCAGATGGGAGACTGACCACCATTCTGGGCACTCAGGCTATTTTGGGCTGCAGAGCACCCCAAAAGGGAGCTGTGAGAAGCACGTGTGTTAGACCAGCCTGGAGCAATATGGAGGCCATTGAGCCAAATTCTGATCATGATTACATCAGTGTATATCTGGGACAATTGTACTGAATTCAGTACAGACTTCCTGGATTTATAGCCATGTATACAAGAGCAGAATCTGGGCCCCTTGTCTACTGCCATGAACATGTTTGCACAGCATAGGCTTTTTTAAATGTTAGTTTTCAAAATCCCTGAAAAATACCAAGTCAATGGGAATTTTGCTTAAGTAAGGATTATGCGGAAAAAGGAAGCCTGATTCATTATTACTTTGCAACAAATCAACACTCCATAAGTATAAACCACCACCAGAACAAAAAGGAGGAAGCTCTGTGGCACTTTTATTTATTGCATAAAAGTGTCACAGGACTTCCTTCTTTTGTTTTGCTCTTCTAGACTAACATGGCTACCTCTCTGAAACTACCACAAGAATTTGTAAGTGGGTAATTCTGATCTGGCAGTATTTTCAGTCCTCAAAGTGAAAAGTCAGGTCTTCAGTGAAGCTCACAGGAAGAGCAAACACACTACCCCAAAGTCAACTCCTGCAAGAGAGGTCTTAAAAAGAAAACAATAGAACGCCATTGGTCACCACATACAACACCCAAGTCAGACCTCTACAACAGATCATTAAAGACCTCCAACCAGGGGCATCGCTGGCACCGAAAACACAGGGCCCGTGCCCCGAATCCCGGCGCCAGTGCCACAGGTCCTGCAGGGCCCCGCCTCTCCCGGTCTCTGGCTGGATCGGGCCAGAGATCTGGGGCCCAGCTGCCCGTGGCAGCGGCAGCTGCTTCCCCAAGGCCTGGCAGCCTCGCGGCCATGGCTACCACTCCCGGCCCTGTCCCCGCCTGGGGATCTGGGGCCCAGACACCAGCAGTGGTGGCGGCTGTTTCCCCAAAGCCAGGTGGCCCCGTGGCCGCGGCTGCCACTCCCAGCCCTGTCCCTACCCAGGGGTGTGGCCTGCAGCCAGGGGGCAGGGCCGGGGCTGGTGCCCCAGGTCCTTCCCTGGGGCAGCGACACTCCTGCCTACAGCTTATTCAAAAAGATGATCCCTCACTCTCTCAAGCCCTGGGAGACAAACCTCATCTCACCTACAGACAGCCCCCTAACCTTAAACAGATACTCACCAGCAACTACAGACCTAACAATGGAAACATTAAAGCAGGCATACACCCCTGCAACAAATCATGTTGCTAACTTTGCCCACATATCTGCATAAAAGACACCATCATAGGGCCTAATCAAACTAGCTACTCCATCAAGGAGCAAAGCACTGCTCATCCACTAATGTGATTTATGCCATCACGTGCTAGAAATGCCCCAACATCTTACACATTGGACAAACAGGACAATCTCTGTGCAAAAGAACAAATGGGCATAAAACTGACATCAGAAATCACAACAAGCAAAAAGCCAGTTGCTGAGCACTTCCACCTTGCTAATCACTCTATGGACAATTTGTTAACAACTGTGCCCAAGAAAGTCAATGGGACATCAAGTAATCAAAGAGAAACAGCTGAATTAGAATTGATATGCAGATTAGATTATGTGAAAGCAAGATTAAATCGTGACTATGGCTTTTTTTCTCATTACAACAGGTAATTTGACTTCACCCTTCTCTGTGCTGTTTCTCAGTGTTTGAATCTTAACAACTGCTCTGAGTTGCTGTTGCCGTATGACCTAATCCCATGTCTTCCACTCCCTTGCATTTCTTTTCATCCCATATTGTGAGTTCCCCCATCTTCAAAGTGTCTGACAAAGTGGGATTTTCTCCCACGAAAGCTCATGCGATAAATAAATCTGTTAGTCTTTAAGTCCCACAGGACTCCTTGCTTCTTTTTCTTACGCTACACTCTGTTTGCAATGTCTTGATTGTTAAAACCTTCCTTTTAAGGTATGTGTATTTATGGGTAAGTCACAGAACACTAACCGTCCCAGCTCTGATTGACATCAGAGATACAGCAAAATATAAACTTCTGAAATAGCTAAATAAATATGTAACGCCTCTGTACACATAAAAGGGGGAGAGTCAAAACTATTCAAGAACAGGTTACTTCAAGCTTTCCCAGGAAATGCAAGTTCTAAAGACTCAGTACTTGACTCCACTAGCTCCTAGTTGCTTTTTTATAATGTAATAATAGAGGCAATTCAGTCATTCAAAGTGTCTTAGCTATTTTGCTACTGAAAGCATGGAGTGTACCCATTTTATGTATACAAGTATTTGCAATGAATACATGGTGGGGAGGGTATTTGCCTACTAGTTTGAGTTAATGTAGGGTCTACTTATTCATGTTTTTATTCACACCCTTAGGGCTAGGAAATGTACTTTTAAAAGAAAGACAGAGGCAATACTCATAGTTCTTGGGCCAATGACTTTAAACAGGAAAAAAAAAAAAGGTAAAAAAATCAGGAAAGCTGGGAATTCTGAATTCAAGCATTAATATACCAGAAAGTAGGCCTGTGCTGTTGGAGTGTATGTTGTATATACAAGTCTTTCTGGTACAGTGCACTAATTGATTTAGCCAGGCCAAACTCCATTTGAAACAAACAATGGGATTCAGGAAATCTTGTAAGATGAATGGAAACCTAATGGTGACTGATGTCACACCTTGTCGAATGCCTCACAGTAGTCTATACACTGTGCATGGTTGACCGTTCACTAAGTGCTATATGGATAGCCTACTCAGTAGGAGGAGGGAAGAGTTTTGGTCACATGTAGCGCTCTTCTCTTAAACATGGGATTTAATGTTTGTCTCAAAGGCAAAGTGCGCTTGCTGTTATCAGTTCCCACAGCAGTTTTCACATGCCCACTCAAGCAAGGCCGCCAATGGCCACTCTAAGGAAAACAGAAGACAGGTGTTCACTAGTAGGGTCGTTCATTTTGCCTTTCAACTCAAGCATCCCAAAGCACTTCTGAGGCCTGCCAGTGAGGGCCCTCTTCTTTATATGTGAGCAGGAATCCCTCAGAACTGTTGACTATTAAAGAGCAAGAGGTGTTTCTAGTGTAGTATTCTTTTGAAAGCCACAGGGGTAATTATATTTTTAGTCCTTCCACTTCAGACCATGCTACATTCTACCTTCCCTGTCTCCTCCTTAATACCTTAATATTTGACCTTTCCACCAGTGAATCCCTGTGCAGTACACAGCAGGGAGTGTGAGGCTGATGAACATCAGTCTAGGCATGAGTGGAGGCTAGGCCAGATTGCAAGTAAGGTTTTATGTCTCTGCAATAAGCAGTTGTATTCAATGCCAGTTCCTTGAATGTCTGCTCATTACTCTCTAAAGCATGGAGCAAAAAGGAGGCAGGGTGAATAGAGAATGAGAGTTCAAAGAGATAAATGTAACATCCTGCCTGTAAGGCCTTGTCTTGACTGGCAAAAAGGGATTTTTCTTCTAATTATATCAGTATAATTGAGCTATCTGAATCTGACAGCAAAAACATACCTTTTTTGCTTATCAGGTGAGAACCTCAGATATGCACTTAACCGCAAATTTCCCTCCTTAGTCTTAATCATGCTACCAGATCAGCAAGCAGAGAACTCATCAGTGCTGAATCAGAATCTCCCATGCACGCTGTTCTACTCATTAGTGTCTACCATCTGCTAATAATATATTCCTATGAGTTTGATGAAGCTTTGTTAATGGGCTGAGCAAAACTCCCTTGAGACGGATAGGTACGTTAATTTAATTTCATTTAGTTCAACTGTAAACTAAGCCTGCATTTAAGCCAAAAGGTGTGCATAAACCCTCAGCTTTTGGTTGAGTACTTTGTTTTGGAATAAGGGAAGTGAAGAAAAAAAGTCAGATGAGAACAAAGAGAAAGGGAGAGGCAAGAAAACCAAGTAGAAACATGCAAGACCAACGTGATCTGGAAAGAGAGAGCATGCACTTTTGGGGCTGGTGTTGACTAAAGCTGGTGGGACTACTAGCTAAGGGATTTCTTTTGTTCTTGGTTCCTTTTACACGCTGAGGCACAGGACTTCATACAGTCCTAAATAAAGTACATTTTAAAAAGTCCCCATCATTTTCTACTTTGCCTAGAGCAGCCACAGCCTCCCAAACATTGACTTCATTTTCAAGTTGTTAGCTATGCTCCTCTTCTCTAAGAAGAGTCGTTCAGTGGACTTGCCCACTCTAGTGTTGTGAGAATCCATTCTTCTAAACTACAACACGTGGCTTCCAAATTAAAATAAATAATTAAATTACATAATAAATTAAAAAATCCTGTGGGTACAAGCTGACAATTCACATTGCAAGTCCTGTCCTTAGATGGAAATAGCAGATGCTACTTTAAACACAAGGCAGAGTGCTGGACCAGTGCCTACTTGTGCAAAATAACGAGAGCCTCAGGTGAACTACTAGAGCACTATCAACTCCCAGGAGGTGTTATAAGGACTGCATTGGAAGTTGAGAGCATTTGGCTCCACACAAAGGAATCTCAGCAATTTGTAGGATTTGGCCTTTAACTCTTGCAGTTACAGATTAATGACACACGTCCAATGCCTCTACAATAGAGGCTCTCACATTGTGGGATTTAATTGGACTTCAGCATCCCTAAGTGACCTGTGGTTTCCCCTTTTCAGCAGGAAGGGAAAATGGCTATTTTTCTAGTGCCAATATATTTCAATTTTTTTAAGGTTATATATGTATTTTACTACTCTCTTGCAGATGTCCAGGCTATTTTGTCAGCTATTTGTCTAACTAGTTTATTAAAAGCAGTGGTGTCAACACTGAACACTTGGAACAATTTTGTAGGTTTCAACAAGCTTGATAAAACAAGCAGAGCTGGTAATTCCGTGATGGAGCCATTCCAGTCACAGATTAAGAATTCTTCAAGTTCCTTGGGAAAGTGTACCAAGCCTCATTTCAGCAAGGAGGGTCTCAAACACTAGACAAACAATAATTCGTTGAAACAGCTAATGTCTTTATAGAAATAGCATAGTATCCCTTTAAGTGTTTCATGAGACTTCTAAAGGAGCTCATCATGTTCTATGGTCTGGAAGTCATTAGAAACCATTCAAAACAGCAGTGGGCCTTAAGCTAGCCTTATGTGTCTGTACTTACTTCATAAAGCATGGTTAGTTGTAGTCAAGTGTGCTCCAGTACTTCCTTTATATCATTTTTTGCTGAGTAACGAGCAAAAGACAACACCCTTAAATGTTGATAGATGTAGATAATCCAGCCATTTTCCTGTTCTCTATTTGTCTAAGGAAACCTACAAATCCTTGTTAGTTCTCATATCTAGCTGTCCAAATATTTGTGAAAACATAGGTTGATTTTTAACAAGTTATTTAACTAACTTTCAGTTGATATTTACATTCCCTTCCAAGGGAAGGTACAACATTTGAGAGTTTTTATACCTTAGAAAAGAAACTTAAGCTATAGGCATCTCCCAGCTCCCCCAGGTTGTGAAGATGTTTTACTTGGTGCGGTGGGAGTAGCAAGAGACTTGTCTTGTCACATATGGTTCAGTCAAAACCCAGTTGATTATATAATTAGCTTATTCCAATTTAAATGTTTATCCCAGTCACATTTATTTAAATTTCTAAAGAACAGTCTTACTTTGACATTTAAAATAATTTTGGCCTTTGAATAAGGAACCAACATCAGCCTCATTAAAGAATTCCACTTCACTACTATGAAGACTAAGTGTGGACCAGGAGCTAAAAGACCAGATTACCAAAGTTATTTGCACCATCAGTCACTCAGTACGAGCTTTTGAAAATCCTACTAGACACCTAAGAAGCTTAAACACCAACTTCCCACTGATTCCAAAGAAGTTTGCCACAGCTAAAACTAGGAATGACCAACCATTGGTGTAGCTGAACAGGTGCAGACAACTAAAGCCACTATTTGTGCCAGTGGAGCTTAGCCAAGTTTAAAAAGGAGTAAAATTGGTCATCAATTGGTGTAATCAGGTCAAATCCTCATCTAAAATAAAGCTTCAAGATGCTTTTGAAGACACATTTGAGGAACTCCTCAGGATGAGGTATAAAGTAGGAGGCAGTTCTGGGAACAAGTTGGTAAATCTGACTTATTACTGTTTGTTGGACCAGATGGTATCCATACAAGAGTTCTGACAACTCAAAGAAGCCCAGTATGCAATCTATCACTTAAATCAGCTTCTTTACCAGACAACCGGAGGACAGCTAATGTGATGTCAATTTTTTAAAAAGGCTCCAGAGGCAATTCTGGCAATTACAGACTGATAACCCTAATTTCAGTACAAGGCAAGTTGGCTGAAGCTACAAAACAGAACATAGCTATCAGATACATAGATGACCCTGATACATTGGAGAAGACTCTACATGGTTTTTGTTAAAGGCAATCATGCCCTCAGGTGTCTACTAGAATTCTTTGAGGGTGTCAACAAGCACATAGACAAGGGTGATCTAGTCGATACAGCATACTTGGACTTTCAGAAAACATTTGACAACATCCCTTACTGAAGGCTCATAAGCAAAATAAGTGTCATGGAATAAGAGAAAAGCTCCTCTCCTGGATCAGTAACTACTTAAGAGGAAAAATGAAAGTAGTAAGTGATCAATTTTCAGAATGAAGGGAAGTAAATAGTGTACCCCAAGGATCTGTATAGAACTAGTACTGTTCAACAGATTCATAAGCAATCTGTGGATAGAAGTAAACAATGGAGGTGGCAAAGTTTGCCGATGATAAAAAGATTACTCAACATAGTTGAGCCAAAAGCTGTGTTACAAGGGGATCTCACAAAACTGAGTGGCCAGGCAACAAAACGGCAGTTGAAATTTGACATTGGTAAATGCAATATAATACACATTGGAAAACACAATACATGCAAAAGGATGGCGTCTAAATTACCTATTATCACTCATAAGACGGATCTCAGAGTCATTATGGATAGTCCTCTGAAAACGCCAGCTATTTTGACTGCCCATTGAGCAAGGGGAAAAAAAGGAACCATTAGCGAACGGCTATATAATAAGACTAAAAAAAGTCATATTGCCACTATATAGGCCCCTTGAACACCCACACTTTGGATACTGCCTGCAGTTCTGGTCACCCCATCTCCAGAAAAGATAGGTTAGGAATGGAAAATTACGGAGAAGGATAACAAAAATGATTAAGATACAGAACAGCTTCCGTATAAGGAGAGATTAAAAAGATTGGGACTATTCTTTGAGAAGAAGAGAGGACTAAGTGGGGATTATGATCAATGTTCCCTCTAAGGTTTGACGGCTTGTGTGCAAAATTTTGAACCCGTGTGCAAAACTCTTTCTGAATAAAATTTTTGTGCAACTCCACGTGATGGAAATTATTGAAAAATATAGAACAATGAAAAATTAATGTTATTTAAATTGTTTTTATTAATAATTTGAATTTATTCTATACTTATGTGACATTTTGTCTCATCAGTTCTTCAGTCCTGTTTGTCTGCCATTGTCAGTTTTCCAAAATGAATAAGCACATAAAAAAGTTAAAGTGAAAGCAATTAACTTGCCTCTCATTTTTCATTTTGCACAGCAGCCCATTTTACAATTTTAAAAAATGGTCCTAAATTGTTCCTAGCCAGTTCAAATGTGACCCTTTATTTGTTTTACTTACTTGGTCACTATTAGTAATCTTGATCACAGTATACTTTATTTTCCTTCATTTTATTAGTGTTTGCTATATATATATATATATATATATATATATATATATAG